>JAQNCA010000017.1:16552213-16638526 GCA_029783725.1 Acanthurus tractus | reverse complement strand
ACCTTGTTAACAAAAATAATCTGATCCAACAGTAAATAGTAAGGTGAGTCTGGCCTTCTTCATACATGCCTGGAGAATGTTTTTAATTATCTTCATGCAGCTGAAAATGTGTTCTGCATTGGCACAGAGTCGCTCCACTGCAGTGATGTTCATAGCCATTTTCATGACTATGAACTAATTATTTACAGAAAATGTACAGGGAATTAGGAATAATGCTGAACAAAAGGTTTATCAAGCAATCTGTAAACAGTGCATGTATCACTGCTGGTGATACAGAAAAGGAAATCACTCGTTATTTCACTGCTTGTCAGTGGTCACAGCCTTTCATCATAATGCTGTAAAGAAAAAAATAACCCAGAAGACAGTAATACGTAATACCTCTTCAGAAATGTCTCATTTATGGTATTATATACAGGACGAAATGTAAAGTCATTAAAGATAGTTGTTTAATTTTATTTCAAGGACCACGTGTGTTTACGAAAAGGCGAAAATGATGCTTTAATTTGACGACTTGAAAGTGGAATCTGGCATTTGGATGCGAACACCGGCTGGTATTAGACTGAACCGTTCTGAGCAGCAGCGGGGTGCGCAGTACAAAAACTTAGCTATTAGCAAGAATTAACAAAGCTCGAGGCAAGAACGCAGTCGACCCGGGATTAAAATCTCTCGAATTGTTGTTGGGATTTTTTGTTCTTTAGTTTGTTTTTTTGGTTAAAAATGAGGGATAAAAACAATCAGTAATTTTACATTATATTTTACAGCTTGTGAAACGATGACAGGCGTTAAAAAATCACTATATCTGTGAAACATCACTGCCAGCTGTCTTCTCAGAGACTAGATACATATTTCAGCTTCAACAAATATATTCTGGCATCAAACAATGAAGTTGAAGATACAGCTGAAACAACAGAAAATCCTTCAAGTTCCGGGGACATATTTAGCGGTAACACAGGAAGCGAAGACTGTGCGGATGCTTCTCTCTTGTTATAATGGGCTGAAACTTGAGCTCTTACAGGTGTAGGACTGTTAGGTTATTAGCAATAAAAACGATGAAACAATGGAATCGCAAGACTAAGACGACAAGTAAATAACAACTGGCTTTCTTAAAATCACCGCACCCTCAGGTTTGTTTGTTTGTTGTCTTGCAACTGGAGACATGCTCTGGCGTGTTGCTTTACAATTGGCTTCTCTAACCTAATCTAATAGCAGCTCCATCAGTGCTATCCGCCGGACAGTCCGTTCGTTTCTTCAAGACTGCAGCTGCTGTCTGTCAGCGTTCCTACTCAGGGTTGTTGTCCATTATGTGTCATCTACAGCTGAAGACATTGATATTTGTAGCGTGGGTGCTGGGTTACGTCGCCTTTCTGCTCTCCATCAGGAGGATGTGGACAGGGAAGTATATCCGCAGTCCACTCGTCCGCTCACTGGTAATGAACATGGTGACCGAGAACGAAGTGGCCGCGATTGAGACACAAGAGGTAAGAACTATTTATCATTCTAACTATTTATTAATTAACCGGTGCTGAACACGACATGCGGTCAAAATGTGTGGCGGCTTTGTACATTTGCTTCTAACGCACATTGATAGACTACATGGCAATACGGAGAAAAGGTTTGTCTTATTTAAAAGGTTTTGTATAGAACATATCAGAAGCAAAAAGGGGAAACGTTTCTGTACATAGGTCAGATAAGCACTTGTAATGTATACACATGTTTGATGTTTCTTCTACATAATGTTGTCCCTGCAATTAAATACAGCGCATTTTTAGCTGACAGTCTTTGTTTAAAATTGGGTCAAATGAGTTGAAGAGGATTTGACCATATTTGGTATGATCATACAGCCCCATGGAAACCACTGTTAAAGGAAAACTCATTAGGAGACTTGAATAGATAACTGGCTACTGAGATTTATAACAATGTGACATGTAAACATAAATATATCTTGGTAATCTGTAAGAGAGGCGGGGATATTTGTGTGCGTTGTGTAGCATGCTATGATAGTTAAATATCATATTCTTCTTGATCTAAGAACACAACACACAACAAAGCCAGTTAAATATGAGGAACACATTGAATTCAGGAAGAACGCCACAGCTAAAGAGATGTTTTTTTGTATTAAACTTGGCTGTTAATGCTGCATAAAGAGGCTAAATTTGTAAAAACTGGTCAAGAACTGTCCCTTACTGAAACACAGTCTTTGTCTCTCAAATGTTGTTCAAACACTCTCTTGTCTGTGGATGGGGAACTATAATCTGCAGTGTGAACAACAGCCCTAGGGAAAGCACAGTGGAGAGAAGTTTTGCATTGTTTACTTACACACACACAACCTACACTGTAATGATGCAACGCTGGTTGAAAATCATCAGAGTATACCTTAAGGTAGTTGCAATAGGTCAACTGCAAACCTAAGCACAAGAGTGTCAAAAGATAGAGAATGTATCAAGTGTTTTTATATTTACATGTAAATAATAACAAATTAATAAATGATGAAGGTGAAATATCGGTTTTTAAACGTACAGCTTTCATGACATGTGTATAAATTGATTTCAGGGAGAAATGATTGAACATTTATGCTAGGATCATGTGTGTCAGAGGCTAAAAGAAATGTAAAATATGCAGTCAGTACAAAACACACCTGCAGCGAAGGTTTATTTTCTGTTAAGTCATTACAGTACAGGGTGTCGAAGAAGAAGTTCCAATCCATGCCTGCAAGATTCCTGCTGTAAAAAAAGCTCTTTTAACCCCTTTTTAATCTTAAATTTGAATCGTTCTTGTACCTTTTCTTTTTTTGCTGTGGCTCAAGTGGTACAGATGCCACCCCGACCTGCTGGGAGAATCTGTGCAGCCCCTGTTCATCCAGAGCCATCTTGACTCAGGAACCAAAGCTTTTCTCAAGCGCAGCGTGGAGAAGTCTGGCTGGCTCTTCACCCAACTCTACCACTCTCTTGTGTCGACAGTCCTCGGCCCTCTGGTCTCTCGAACCTCCATCAATGGGTGAGTAGTGCACAGACACATCTGTCACTGTTCCATCTGTAGTGTGTCTTCTCTAAACTTCTCTCTGTCTCAGGTTTCTGGGTCGGGGTTCTATGTTTGTGTTCTCAGAGGAGCAGTTCCAGCAGCTGCTCCACATCAGCCCAGAGTGGAGGGCTGAGAGACTCCTGGACCTGGGAGCTGGGGATGGAGGTGTCACTGAGGTGATGGGCGCCCATTTCAAAGAGGTCTATGCAACTGAGGTCTCATTACCCATGAAATGGCATCTTCAAAGGAGGAATTACAAGTGAGTATAAATAACAGAACCGTTAAGGTTAAAATTTAGGGAATGCAAAAGATGAGACGGTGGGAACTTTAATGAATTAACAGACATCTGAAATTTCTCCTTTTTATATTGCTCAGACTGCTGGGTATAGATGAATGGCAGCACACTGGTTTCCAGTATGATGTAGTCAGCTGCTTGAACCTGTTAGACCGCTGTGAAGATCCTCTGAATCTCCTGCGAGACATCAAACTATCGCTAGTTCCCAAAACAGGGAGACTCATCCTGGCTGCAGTGCTTCCCTTCCAGCCTTATGTGGAAGTGGGTAAGTAAGGAATCTGTGAGAATTGCTTATACTTATATGATTATAGATACGTCCTCTAGAAAAATTCTCTCTGCTTCAGGAGGAAGATGGCAGCGTCCAAAAGAACACCTAAAAGTAAAAGGAAAAACATGGGAGGAGCAAGTGACCATACTGTCCAACGAGGTTTTCCGAAGGGTTGGGTTGGAGGTGGAGGCTGTGACCCGGTTGCCGTACCTCTGTGAAGGAGACATGTACAATGATTACTACGTCCTTGATGACGCAGTTTTTGTTCTTAAGGTCTCAGAGGATAGTTTAGACTCTGCCAATTGAATTGCAAGTGCACTATGGGACTGCTGGAGCACCTTATTTTGCTAACCTCACTTTGTCTCTCTAGATTGATGTTAGTGCAATTCCTACAAGCTTCAGTCAAAAAACACAGCATTTCTGACTGGTTTAGAAATAGTGTATCAGGTGTGAAGCTCAGGTACTGTAGTTCCTACTTTTACCAGCCATCTTGTGTGACAGTGATACCTCTACTTTTTAAGCAAAAAATAAGTGAAGGGCGGTTTGCCTGTATTAAAATGCAACTGAAGACGAAAATCTTCTAAGACATATCACCATGTTATACTGTAGGTGTTTGTTCTGTAAAGTCTGTGTTTTTGTTGTACATGTTTCCTGTCATGTTTTTTTTAATCATACTGTAATATCAAATGGGCTCATCATGGTTGAATCTTTGTTTATTTTATCCTTCAACTTTCTTTTTGTGCCTAATGCAAATGATCATTGTATGCATATACTTGATTTATTCACTCTGAATTGTGCTTCTCGTGTTTCAGTGCTTCATATTTAAGCTCATAAATGGTTATGACAAAAATGATGTGATGCCATGTTAGAGCAAGTCTATTTAACACGTGAAACAACGGTTTCTGTGGCATAACTGACTACATCAAGAAGTGTTTAAAGTTGCATTTATTTATTTTTTTTGTCTTCTTTAATTCAGCTGCTACGAGGGAGCATAGCAAGTTTACAATATAAACTTGACATAATGCTGTAAATTTGTAATGGCAAACTGGTTAACTTGTTAGCAAACAATTGTGTACTTATATGCATAGAAGCAGGAGCAAGTCACCAACGCATGATTGGAAGTCATTGGAATCATTGTTAACATGAAAATGCTGTGTGACCATAGAAAAAGGTAGAAAAAAAAGCCATAAGGTGCTGAGCTGATGCAGTTTGTTAACACAATCCACTATATGTTTCTGGTGATATGAAACCAAGTAAGACTGTAGCAGCAAAACACCTGAGGCTACTAAAGAAGCAAGTGTGTCTTTGATTGCTTATTACATTGTGTTTTTTCTACTTTCAAAGATTGCATTGTCTCAATTGACATCCCTGTCATGCACCTTGGATGCCACTGCACAATTTTACTGGTCTGTTCAAAATGTGCCAAAATCAATGCAATGTTTGCATTAAAAGAATATACTGTAAGTTCCAGAATAAAACATATATATTATTTTCTGCATTTCCCAGCTGTATTTTTTTCAAGTCACTCAATGAATGTATCTTGTTATTAGTGAAATGATCTTAGATCCCTTAGAATTTTCTTTGGTGTTCATCCAACATTTCTGTGCACTGTTCTCCACGCAACACAACACCCACGTACACCACTGATTTGTCTGTTCTTTTTTACTCATATTGTTTCTGTAACTACTTAAATTTCATCAATTATTTCATTTTTTACCTGAAACACATGCTTTTTTGCCTGAATCTATACCCCCTTAATGACAACACAGATGTTTGAGCTTTATAAAATGTGTAAAGATAAGCTAGGTTGAAAAATGACTTCAAAAACCTTCTATATTCTTTATCAATCAGATATCTAAAATTTATTATAGTAGTAAATTCCATTGAGAAATCACTACCAAACTTAAATTTTTTTTTGCTTGGATATTATAAATCAATTTATCACCTTAAAACTTGTGTATTTAAAATGATGGACATATTTAATTTTAAAAAAAAAACTTTTTCATGAACACATGAACACTGTTATCTAATTGTTTGGTCTTGTTTATGATTACATTTTCTGTCAAAAGTACAAAAGCGATATGGATGTGATGTTTTCTTTCTCTAAATTACAACCTGAAACTGTTTCTGGCTGCTGTAGTTAAATGTGTGCAGGTTTCAATCTTCTCTTTTATCTGTCAGCAAGAAAGCAAGTTAGCTTATTTCTCATGATGTGGAGCCATTCGTTCACAATTCAGCTTGCTGACTGGACTGAAACCAAGAGCACTGCTGTTCTCCTGTTTGTCCTGTGGTCAGTCTGACCTGCTCAGGAAAAAAGTCTTTCCTTTTTTGTTGTCTTGGAAACACTGGATGTACAGCAGGACTGTTGACTGAACCTGGAAATACTAATGTGTGGTTTATATCTGAAAAGAAAGATTGAACAGAGACATGTATTTTGTTAGGCTAAGCTTTTGCAAAGGGATCAGTACAGAGGATTCTGCAACTGACTGACAAAGAAGTTTCAGTTGATGTTAATGGACAGTCATTAGACGGTTGATCATACAGGTTACATGATATTTAACCTGTATGTATCTGAATGGGTGCCACAGTCTGCATCACTTGAGGACGCACTTTAGGTTAAGATGGAAGTGAAATTGGCTGTAACCATAAAATGAGGAGGAGGCAGAAGGATTTGTTTTATTGCACTTAGCCTATAACACGATAATACAGAACTGTGTTGTACCCTAATGATAATGATTCTGTGTTATACAGTGATCAGCTCTGTTCATTACTGTCCTCTGCAGTAAAATGTATCTCTTCTTCCCTCTAAAGTTTTTATTTTTGTCACTCCCTCGTTCCTCTGTTCATAGATGTAAGTACCAGTAGGAACCAGTAAGTGATGTGCAATGTTACAGCTTATGTTTCGAGGAATTACACAGTCATGTGTCAGACCGTAACACTATAGGTCATAGGCTCTATTATGAAGTACCACCAAGGTTTTTTTGCTTTTGTTTCCTGTTCTTCTTAATTCTTTTGGCTTTGTCCATTCTATTGTTTGTCCCAGGTGAACTTATACCTGAACCACCAGACAGGAAGGGCCGTGCAGGATTTACACCTTGACACAGAGGACACTGACCAGGTGGTGGAGGATATAGGCACTGAGGACCAGTCAGCTTTGAAGATGGTGTATTAGACCCCACTATCATCACCAACTTAAATACAATGGAGTACATTCACTGGTCTTGTTATTGGAACGTCGATGTTTTGACCTGAATCTAAATGGTTTCTGAAGTTCTGATCTCTGGCAGGAAATAAATGAGGCATAAAGGAAGCAGTTGTGGCTGAGTGCTTGAGGAGATGGACTTGAAATTCATTGGGTTCTCCCAAGTCCTGTCAATTATAGTCCAGCAACCTGTAGATATCATCTGTTGTGTAAACCAGATGTTTCTATTGAGTTTAGCTGCGTTGCCTGTTAAAGCAGATGGAAAACTTGCAGTGCTAATAGATATTTTTGGCCTGCAAGATGACGCTGTGATCGATCACACAACAAACACTGTGATTGTTGAGTTGGAGTAGGTGATGTACTGGAGCTGTTCTTTGTCAGACTCTTCTCTTACTGTTTGTAGCCCATGGTAAATGGTGCTTTACATGTGTGGTATCATAGGATCAGTCCCTAATATTTTGGTTGAACACAAGTTATGCATGAAATAAGAGATAATTTAAAGGAAAATGAGAAATGGAAAGGTACTTAATTTGCTTAAATAGTTTCTCTACCTTTGATGCCAACATGCAGTCAGTTTTTCTAATGTAACTTCATGGTATACAGCTTATATTTGCATATATTTTTCATCCATCATCCACACCGAAACTCTCCTAACTCATGTTCAACACAGAGTGTAAGCCGGGAAAACAAATAGACAGGCAACTACTCACATTTACGCACTTATTACTCTTCATTTGGATCCAATAGTCAGTCATGGATTAGTTGTGGTTGAAAAGAAAAGCAAGGAGAGGGGGACATTTGGGGTCAGGGTGGTTGTCAGGGGCCACAATAGTCACTATTCTACCAAAGAGCTCTTTGTTCTCAATGTTTTCTGCAAAGTCCAAGATATCCTGCAGACACTCAGAGACCTGCTCTGCTGGCAGCACTTTGGACTTGTACAGTTTCTGCAGCAGCAGACCTGTCTGCCTCTGGGTGGTGCTGTTTCACCCTCAAGCAAAATAGAGAAAAGAGGGACTTTTCTTATCTGCCTCTTTTCCCTCAGCAGCATGTAAACCTCGGGTGATGTTTTTCTTTTCTGCACAAGCTCTTCATCCCGTTGGTAGATTACAAGGAAACATATTTAACTGTTCATTTTGTTGACAAGAATTATTCTTAATGTTTATATTTTCATGTGGAAAAAAATTCATGAATTCCCACCAGTGTTACTTTGTCTTTTCATTTGGATTTCCGTGCTGTTTAAAAAAACTTTGGGAGTTGTGGTATTGAATAAGAAAAAGTCTTTCAGCTGACAGTGACTGTTAAAACAGCATCAGTTTGGACTTTAGACTCACACAGAAGGGAAAAATAAGGAAGCCTTGCATGGACTTTTTCAGCTCACAGTTAGTTAAAAAAAACATTTTTGTATTCATATGTGAAAATATGCTTACGAGGAAAAAAATAGATTATCAGCTGTAGGTATTTGTTGCTTTATTTCCTCAACCTTCTCCTGATTATGTATGACTTAAAATGTCTAACAAAAGCAATTTATGCTAGAAGAAAAACAACCAAATTTCCAGTCAATCAGTAGCTGTGAGACAGTGCCACATGTTGGCAAGACAAAGCTCCTCATCCGAACCTGAAATATTTCAGGATTTAGTCTTTTCAAAAAGCTTTTCACACTCCGTTTCAGCTTTTTAAGAGCTCTCCATACACTTATTTTGAGTTGTGACCAGAACATGATCAGACTCTGAGTTTCAAAGGAGAGACAGTAGAGCAGCGTTGTCAGAGAATTTCATGAGATAAAATGCCTAAATGAGAAGTTTTACAACATCTGTTACGACAGAACAAAGGGAGGGGTGTAATAACCCTGGGGTGAGCCTGTAGTTGAGACCTTGTGACCTTGAGACTTTGTGCCCGTTCACAAGAGAGCCTGCTGGACTGTTAGGCCATCTAACAACAATATTAAAAGCTGATCAGATCATACAAAATAGGAAGTAAGATGCTCAGTCGAAATAAGAGGCTGCATCCTGTTATGAATGAAAAAAAGTATCAAATTAGATTTAAGTTTCTTGAGGTGCCTCTATTAACTATCCAGAAACTGAGAGTTTTGCGTCTTCCACATTTTTAACAGCTGAATGTGCAAACTGCAAGGTATTCAATGACCAGGTGAACAATATCTTTCATGACATTTCATGACAAGATATGCTGGACCCACAGGTCTAAACTTAATTAGTTTGGGTATTCTAAATGGCTATAATACTACATTTAGTAATATCTTTATGTAGATTTAATAATATAACTAATGTTGGTAAGCTGAGTAAATCAAAAGCTCAACAGAGAGAAACATACTTATCTGTGATATATTAATATATTAATAAATTTAATAAATTGTTCGTAAAGATGGAGGCTATTCCTCTCTAACACATGCAAACACATATTCATTTCTCGTAGATATCATGTAAATTTACACTCGGTTGGCATGGATTTTGTTTTAACATTAACATCACCACCTTACATGTGAGCTATGGCGTAACATTTAAACAATGTTTGATTATAACTCGTCTGATCATCTAACAGGTAAATCACGAGCCAGCAATCAGCAAAAACAAAACTCATCTGGTCAGTAAAGGATAAGTGTTAGCAAATAGTAAAGTTTAATAGCCTGATATTTTGTTAATTTTATTGACCCATATGTAAAATAAACACCCCTCACCTTCTCTAAACTGATGTATGGAAAGTGATCCCGGCTGCCCTGGTAAAAAGAAGTCTATTAGGAAAATCTTTATAAAATTAATCAAATTAAAACTACAAAGTAAAAAGGTTAAATGGAGCACTTCGGAGGCATGATGTACAGTCTCATTTAGCTGCTGGCTGTGGGAACAGCAAGAAGTTCTTCAGTTAATGAAACGAAGGGAAAAACTAAGTGAAATGAATAAAGTGTGTAGTTAGGCTACAAGTTGCCTCATGAGTGGTTGAAATAATATTGAAATGAATAGCAAGCACACTGTAATGAGGCTAAAGCAAAAATGATTTGCTCAAACTGAAATTGAACATGAGTTACACATAAGTAAACACAATTTTAGTAGTATACGTTCCTAGAGATAAAGTTGAACTCATTTTTGATACAGGATATTGAACTGTCTTCTCTGTTTACGTGAGGTCAAGTTTCTCCAGGAAGAGCGAACTCAGAGTTATCATCTCTCTCCCGCTGCTTGGAGGCAGCACACGTATAGAATAGTTCAGCTTCTTTGCTATTCAACTGCACAGGCATAATTTATGCAAATGAAGCAGTATCCTGTTCCTATTGGCTGAGCGCTCTAGCGTTTCCCGTCTTGCATTGGGTACGGTTGTCTTGGCCACGTCCCCAAGCCACGTCGCGCTTTGCTCGCCATTTTCCCATCTTCTGAAGCCAGAATCAGTCTATTCTAGTGTCACGGTGTCATTCAACACTATTAGGCCGTAAATTGAGCGTTAGCGGGGAGGCACTGAGCTCTTTTTAGAGTCTTACATCGGTTTACTTCTGCTGGAGCTGCCATAAACATGAACATTTTCAGGCTAACCGGCGATCTTTCCCACCTAGCAGCCATCATCATCCTGCTACTAAAAATATGGAAAACCAGGTCTTGTGCCGGTGAGTAGTCGTACACCTCTTTTTTTTAACAGATTGCATGCCGCTGTGTCCTGACCAGAATTTGTCCTGCCGTGTAAATGTAAAGCTCAACCAGATAGAAAAGGGTCTGTGCTGTGTAACTTCTTCTGTGGTTGAAGCTCAGCAGCCAGCTCTTGGTTAACGTTAGCTAGCTGGCGAGTGACACTAACGTTAGCTTGTCATTTCTGTCACTGTGAAGTATACTACGGCCGGCGTTAAACTTGATAAATGCTCTTGCTAGGAAGAAGTTATTATTCTAATAGCACAACTAGCTGCAGCGGTCTTCCCGGCTAGCACGTACAGTGCAGCGGGCCCCGCAGTAACGGAAGGTGGAGACAGGGGGATATGAGGGCCACAGCAATAGTTTTGACACATTGGGCCTCGTCATTTCAACTGCCGGGTGAAACTCTGCTAGCTTTATACTACCCCTTTCATCCCCACTGGTTTCATTAACCCAATGCGACTTGTCTGACGTGGCAGATTGAGTACTCTAGAGTCACAAAGTCATCGACTGCATAGATTCCTTTGCATTTAGTTGCTTGCTACACGCTTCATTATCACGATTAAACGTTGCTGTCTTGCTGCTCTTCCAGAGATCAAAGGTTAGGTCGTATCTGTGCGAGGCAGGTAGTCAGCTGATATATATGTCCTTCTTTGCTGTTTGTTATTAAAACCACCAAATCACTAAATGCAGTGTTAGTCCTGTTTAAGTGTCAGTTTTCTGGACAGTTGCAACTGCACTGCACAATGGCCAAACAGCTGTATGTCTGTATTATAAGTGACAGGGGCTGTGCTTGGTTAATAATATTGTAATGATCACTAATCATAGTTCTTCTCTGAATCTTAAAGTTGATTTGACTGAGGAGTAAATGTTGTCACTTAGCCACTCAAGATAAACACAGAGGCTGCATCTGAAATTCCAGACAAACATTTTATTATTATGTTAAAACAATATGGGATTTTTTTTAATTTAATATGCCCAGTCTTCTTAGCTAAACAAATACTATAAAAATGCATATTGTTTTCGGTCAAATATTACCTTCTACAAGCACTGAAAACTACAGAACATAAGTATCCCACAATTCAATGCGCTAGTGAAGGTTAGAATATCGAAGCGACAATGGCAAATAGGGATCAGAGCCACTTTGTTGTAACATCAACAGAGTGGCTCTGCTAGGTGTGTTATGTATTACATATTAGTTTCTTGCGGGAAAGAGTGATAACCATTATGCTTCTTCAACTGGCAAGTTCTTCACTCTCTTCTTCTTGGTTCTGGCATTTCATATGTTTTGTCTTGCCAGCAGGCTTACTGCAAAGAATTGTAAATAAAAAATTGCTGAATTAAATGCTATGTGCCTCCTGCGTAGAGATAGAGTTTGTGGGCACATGTTGTAATAGTAGAGAAAGTAGTAGAGAGCGTGTCGACTGTGTGGTTTACTTGCATCGTTGTATTTGTGTAGAGACATTAGTGCTTGGTTTAAAATGCATTCCTTGAAGTTTAAGGCACAACAAACCAATGTAACTTTGGCTGTTATGCCAGGCTGCTACCTTAAAACATATGCAAGTTACATTAAAACTGTCTGGATGGATAGATTGCCCCCTTGGTAAGAGTACATCATGTTAACTGTCAGTTTAAATGCCAAGCAGTTAAGACCAAAATGAAATTCTGGGATGTTTAAAAATGTGCAAATGTCCTGTCTTGTCTTCTCACAGGTATTTCTGGGAAGAGTCAGGTCCTGTTTGCCTTAGTGTTCACCACTCGTTACCTGGACCTGCTAACCTCCTTCATCTCTCTCTACAACACCACCATGAAGGTGAGACACTTTGGCAGTTTTTTTTCCAAGCCCTAAGCACACAGTGTTGAGGCGTAACTGCAACGCTAAGTCGACAAACCTCTGTTTGCTAAAGGATGACGTTGCCCAGCTAGATATAACAGTTTTGTGTCATTGTTATGTGATTGTATTCATGACGGACCAATGCAGACTGGGATAAGTGAATATTCATCTTTCATGTTCTTTTAACAATGTCATCTGTATCTCGTAGATCATCTACATTGGATGTGCATACGCCACTGTGTATTTGATCTACCTGAAGTTCAAGGCAACTTACGATGGGAACCATGACACGTTCAGGGTAGAGTTCCTGGTGGTCCCTGTTGGTGGGCTGGCCTTCCTGGTCAACCATGACTTCTCTCCCCTGGAGGTCAGAACCACTGTGCAAACACACTCTGATACACCTACATCGTACAGCAGAGACTCTTATGTTTCTGAATGTGTATTTAATTTACATAGATGTCAGATAGCTTCTCACAATATCTGGTGTCACTGTGAGCAAAAACTCCGCTCACTGAGAGTTAAATGATACTATTGCTGAGTAAAGTTAAGTTTCACTTTGAATTCTCTTTTGTTTTATGCACACGTCACTCCTGTGGGCTATCTCTCTCTCTCTCTCTCTCTCTTTCTCTTTCTAAATCTGACTGTGACTGTGCAATCTACAGTCAAGTCAATTTTGTTTTAAATAGCACCAAGTCACAATATAAATTGCCCCAAGACGCTTCACATATTTTACAGAGATGGCCAGCTCATGCAAATAGTTTTTAAAGAGAGAGAGAGAGGGTGCAACAGAGAAGAATGTCACTGAAAACTACAAAAACTGTCAAATATAGAACCTATACATTTCCTGATAAACTCCTGAACTGAAAATCCCTCATAAATGTAGGTAATGTATATCAGACCCGATGATGCTCATGCAGTTTAATTTATCAAATGTTCAGTTATACTACTTGACCAAATTTTGTAGTTTTTTTTTTCAAGTTTGCTGTTAGAAAATAGCATTTTTCTGAATAGCATCAAGTGTCAGGTCAAGTATAAGACAACTCTGTTTTACCTCTCAATTTTTTTCCATTAACAGTTCGTCAGTTGCTGTTCAGTCTTGCACTGGCAGTCAGTAGTTACGTCCCTTAGTATATATTTTGCCCATATTTTAGGCCCACACAGAAGTTGATTTCTCCTCAGAGCAAAATACAATAGCTCTAGTAGCCAGTAAACCATTTATATGAGCTTTATGTGTGAAGTGGCAGTAACACTTGACAAACAGCCAACTATTTACAAGCAAGTGTAGCATCTCATTTTAATATACTGAAACCTCAAGTGCAGTTGAGACAGTTTTAATTCCGATTAGAATTATGCACAGGCATAAATCCATAATATTCTTACAGAGAAATTAATGTGATCTTTCACTTTACTCTATTACCATTTCATACCAGGCTAATGCAACACATAGGCGCCGCATGTCCAACTTGTAATATATTGCAAATACAGATGGATACCATTAGTGCAGCTATAATTGAGGCTTTATGCAGTAAAACTGCTTTCCCTAATGGCCCAGGTAGGTTCTTACACACAGACATATCTTTCAGTGGAAGATGATAAAATGTCTCTGGGTCAAGTATGCAAATGTATTTAAATTTTGTCATCAGCACTCTTTCCCATCTCAATCATATGTTTTAACCAACACTGTAATACTCTTTGTTTGGTACAGATTCTGTGGACATTCTCCATCTACTTGGAGTCAGTGGCCATCCTTCCTCAGCTATTCATGATCAGCAAGACCGGTGAGGCTGAGACCATCACCACCCACTACCTGTTCTTCCTGGGACTCTACAGAGCCCTCTACCTTATCAACTGGATATGGAGGTTCTACTTTGAGGGATTCTTTGACATGATTGCCATTGTTGCTGGGGTGGTGCAGACCATCCTTTACTGTGACTTCTTCTATTTGTATGTAACAAAAGGTGAGTGCAGCTGCAATTTTGTTTATTTCAAAAACACAGTATCACCAAGGTTTTCTCTTGCACTGTGAGATTGTTAAGCATCTGGTAATGCTGCTTCTGAATCAGTGCAGCTTTACATATTTAATTAAATAGCCAAAATCACATTTCGAACAGTTTTTCAAATTAAAGACAGACAACATTGATGTTTGGATCGTGTTTTGAAATATCCTGCGCTGGCTGTGTGTTGTTTCCAATGTTTGGTGTTTAGCTAAGAAGCTTTTTGACCATCTGACCAGTGCTTCTGATAGAGTACACTAACCCCTTTACTTTGCATAATCCACAGACCTCACTGTCAGCTGTTTTTTTATTGCAACTACTCTTTTTTATTTTTTTTAAATAAACCAAAGAAATAAACCAAATATACCATTTTTAAGCACCAAAATCCAATCCCCATTTCTTTCACTGTACTGGACACAGAGGAAGTTTCTAGCTGTGAACATCTTAAGATTGTGAAAAGATGTCTTTCAGCAGGGGGCGCCCAATGAAACTGAAATACACACGATGTTTAAATAAATAGACAAGAAAGAGAAAACATTCCTGTCTAACAAAGTACATTTGTTATGGATTTTTATAAACCATTTTTTGAGTACTAGAGTGTTACCTTTTTCTGGGCTCTCAAAAAAATAAAAATTGCTTTTATCTGAGATTGGAACCAGCAAATAATTAATAACGACCTGCTTGAACTTGAACTGAAACTGTATCTGTTTTTCTTGTTGATAAATGCTGTCAATCTGTGATGTCGTTGGTGGTAAACATAAGGCCATCCTGTGTTGTTTCAGTGCTGAAAGGAAAGAAGCTGAGTCTGCCAGCTTAAGTGCCAAGGAGGAGTGTTTTGGCAGACTCACGGAGGAGGACTGGAGGGGAGGAGGAGTGGCTGTGGACACCTCTGATGACAACCCTGCACCACCCTCCACCACGTCTTCCTCCTCTTCCCTTCCCGCCAGTGCAAGATGCCTGAGACAGAGAGCGAGTGGGAGCTGCTGGCTTTCTTCTGATCCAGAATCAGTGGAATCAGAACCCCTGCAGAGGCTGGTCCATGGCCTTTGGATTTCTGTTTGATGCATCTTGCCTTAACTTTTTTATTACTCTGTATAAAGGAAGAAAAAAAGTGAGAAAAGTTTTCTACAGAAAAATGTGTACTCTGGAGATTTAACACATTGGTGAAAAAGAGCTGAGGATGTAAAATTGCCTTTGATTTGGCATTGTATGATATTGAAGCGGACTTCTTGTGGTGGGATATTATTGACTCAAGCGTTTGTAATAGTATTTGCAATCGAAATAAATGTGCAACATTTTTCCTGAATCAATTTGGGAAGGAATTTGTTGAATTCTCATTAATTTGGTGGTCAATTTATTCATGTTTTGCTCTTCTGTTTTTGACCACTAAGTATTCCCATGTACAAAGACCATTATAGTTTGCCAAACCCTTAGTAATTTCAAAATACAGTATAAATGCCATCATTTAACATCTCTTTTCAAAGTATAGAACTCAGATTTCAAGTTTTGTTTAATTTTCTCAAAACTGAGTGAAAAGAGTTGCCTCTGTGTACTATTTTGAACTTCATACTGAGCAGAATGCTCATTAGGAAAGGACAGATACTACATGCAAAGGGTTGAAAGGACACCAATGAACAATGTAAATGGCTTCTTTCAAAATCATTCATTACTTAAAGAGGTCAGTACATCACCTGTCTACATAATTGCCTGCCTTTTCATTTCGAATGGTACCTTTAATTTTTTGACATGAGTGAATTCACTGGGATGTGAATTATCCCAACAGAAAAAGCAGTCTAATTTTCCCTTTTTGTATTTATTTTCTATCGTCTTCCTGGTTTGTAATGAACAGAGTTCATAAAATTGTGCACCTGTTTTTTGCTTCATGTTAGCAGCAGGATCAAATCTCGTTGTGAGAGTTGAACACAATTCTACGAACGCTGTTCCACCAAATCCTTATGCTTCTCGAGGCATACCTGCTTCTGTTTCTGTTTTCATGCAGATCATTCCAAGTTTTCTTTTTATTTCTTATCAGAGCTTTTGCATGATGTTGCCACCACAAATAAAGACTTAATGGAAATATGTGTCTCAATGCTGTGGTTCCACCGAGTTAAAGACCAGAATCAGTGCAGCATTACCAGAGTTATGATCTTAATTCCACTCTCCCACACATTCTTATTCTTGATCAGAACTAAAATCAACATGACCCTCTATGCTACACAACTACCTAGAGTTTGGTTGGAGAGTACATAGTCTTTTGCCTGAATCAGAGGTGAGCAGTGGCCTGCAGAGGTCTGGTAAGCTCACTTCTCCAAAACTTGTAGCATTCAGCTTTTAAGTATTACCACCTGAGCATATTGGTCACACATCACACAGCTTCCTCTGGAAACTTTAAGGCGTTATACAACTTGTGTCATGTGTACTTCCATCATCTAAGATACAGTTGTACTCTCCAACACCTTCAAACTGACAGATCTTTAAGATTGGTGTAGTTTCTTTCAAAGGAAATCCTTACAACTGTAGCAATGGAATCCTAACTGTCCCTGTGTGTTTACATGGCTGCTTCAATGACAAATTTGTTTTACATTTTGTGAGCAGGGACATGCAGCTTAACATGCACCATTATTAATACAGTTATTAGCATTTGTACAATTGTCAAAATATGGAGTATGATATAGTATGACTTGTGTGATATTTTACAAAGTAACAAATAAAGCAAGGTTGTGTCCCTTAAAGAAGTTCCTTGAAGAAAATAAAAAAGAATAGCTGGTTAAAGTAAACCGCTATGGAATTTCAGTATCATTTAAAAAATATTTTCTTGTTTTTGGAAAAAAAACATTTTTGACATTCTGACTAAAATGCTTCAGAGGTGACATTTGCAGGATGGGCAAGCTGCTGGAACAGAGTCACCGATGGAAGGCGGACGCACACAAAATCACAACGGTCAAGAAACTTCGGTTTTTAATTTAGGAAGCCAGCAATGCCACTGACTTCAGCTAATGTTGTGACAGTCTGAACAGATTGTGGTAGCCCTCTTTCAACTGAGCAACGTGCCAGTGTTTTCTCCTGCTGTCACCTAGTTACCAGTTTATTGGTTAACTGTTACACATAGCTATATCTTATGCAGCATAACACAACAGCTGTGCAATTATTCCCAAGCAATTGGATGCACTGTATTTGATATAGTGAGAGTTGGTTTTTAATGTTTTGCCGTCTTGCTTTGTTGTTTTCTTACAACCTTCTTTAAAGTAGTAATTTCATTTGGATTAGCCCATAAAACGGCAATTGAATGCATGTCACTGTTTTACTTTGTGCTCTAGCTTTTTTGTAATCAACATGATTTGCCTTCATGTGTAAAACCCAATGGTAAAACCTTACTAAAAACTTCATCCTGTGTTAGGTCTTGTGTGGTACACTCGGGTCTCACAACAATAATGTATGATAGATTTCTTACTAAACAAACAACTAATATTATAATATAAATAGATGACAACGGTTGATGGCTGTTATTTTCATTTATATGATTATTATTATTGACAAATGTACACTTGACCCTGTTTTATGAACTCCGATACAGTAGGTGGCGGTATAGGTTAAAGTAGGCATTGTAATTCGCTTTAAAAAACGCGAAACTGAAGTTGATTTCGAAGAAGAAGAAGACCGACGAGTACTGAATGTGTACAGATGTTAGCCTGTCAGAATATATCGCCACATTAGTACACTGTCGTGGATAAATATGACGGAAAGTAACTCTTCAAGTGGGAAGTGTGAGTAATTATCACGGGTAATTATTCACAGAGGACTACTGTTGGAAATAGCAAAGTAAAACTAATGGCTCGTTAGGTAACTGTTCAACTACTTCAGTCACTTTACAGAGAAACGACTGTGAAGCAGATAAGTTTACGTTACTCACTTAAATGAAGCATTTTTAGCTCCAGTCAGCCTGGTAGCTCACTTTTGACCAGAAACGTTCACGTTATAAGAGGCAAACATGTCATGCAGCTGATATTTCCTTCGTGGTTTTCTTGGCTGTGTAACTAAAGTAAACGTACATCATAGTTTTTGTGCAGCTAGGTATCAGATGTTGTGTTTGTTAGACTGTTTGTGAAATTTAAAATGTTCAGTCTAGTCGTATCGGACATTTGTTGAGATCTTCTGAAAAAGCATTGCAGAAACAACAGAAGTTGGAGATAAAATGAATGAAAAACAAACAAACAAACAAACAAACAAACGTGTAACCCTCAGATGAAGTGACAGTGAGGCAGCACTGAGTGTCAGGATGACCCACCTCCTCTGTCCACACGCAGGCTCCCCTCTCCCGCTCTCTGCACTGCGACTCCTGGTCCCGCCGATCCGGCTGGTCTCCGCGGTGATCTGGCAGACTGTGCAGCAGAAGGTTGTGGCTGATTATGGGATGCTTGAAGAGTTTGTTTCCATGATTACAGACATCGTCCCAGAGCTTCTCACCGTACAACAGAGGGCCCAACTTCTCCTTGGTCTCAGAGCGCGGGTGAGGAAAACCAGAAATCCTTTTTAACAACTACTAGTTTTTGTTACTACCGAGGGAAGATGTTTTAAAATTTGCACTTAGCAACTGCAACCACTTTAAAAACCTGTACCTGTGAGGCCTCACTGGTGTCTTAATTTTTAGAAGTATATAATATTCAAATACATTCTGTAATAAATTTTACATGCATCAAGAATGTGACACCAGTTAAAGAGACAAATTTGTCGTAATACTTGTCGAGCTGGAGGTTAATTTTGCTAAATTAAGCGGCTTTCACGCTCATAGTTTGGTTCATGTGGCCTGGAGGAGACTTTGGTTTTTGTTTGGTTCATGTTCATACCCACTTTGTACAAGCAAAGCAAGAGGAATAAACACAAACACATACAGGCTGACAGGTTATTTGATTAGAATGGTCTGGCAAAGGCAGCAATGTTCATTTTAGTCGAGCACATAGAGTTACTGTGAAAGAACCCTTCCAATGAGAGAAATCTGTGAAGCATGCATGGAAATGTTTTCCACCGCTGTGGCTCTGAAAGGTGTGTTTTGATGTTTTAGTTGATTCTGGAGTTCTGTCGGTTTGAGGCCAACGCTGACCTTGAACTTGTTCAACCACACCTGGACAGAGTGCAGACGCTCATTGAGCAGTGGGTAAAGGAGGTGAGCTAACCAGTTATGAGTGTTCGCTAGCAGTTTAATTAAGATAAGGCCATTTTGTGAGAAAGAAAAGTTTTTTTCAAAAAATAATGACACACTTAACAATGCTTGTTCTAATCTGTACATTTCTCTGTGATGATAATGTGATGCTTTGCAGGTCGGTGCTGCAAATATGGAGGAGCCACACTCAGAATTTGTTGATCTAGTGAAGAATTTAATCAAAAATCCTGACAAAAGGGAACACTTCTTTCAGGTCAGTGTTTATCAGTACCGCAGCTCCTGAACAATATGTACGTAGCAGTGATCAAACAACTGTGTGTTAGAGGATCTGTTGGTAAATTTTTCTCTAAAACTTCATTGGAGAAGTTTGTTTTTTAGAAAGTGTTACAGTGGGTTATGTACAGATACGGGGTTGACATGACACTGCTGAAACTTTTGCTTTGCATGTTCCCACCCAAACAAACTGACAAGCTGTTTCATTGACGTGTGATACATGACACAGATATGTGACCTTTATTTGCAATAAAACAGGATTAAAATTTTGGAATTTTAACTCAGATTTTGAATGCATACCTGATTCTTGGCATTTTTGATTTGTTTCTAACCAACGTAAATCCCCAATTGAAATTTTTGACGAATAAAAAGGAAGATGTGACAGTTTATTTAAAACTAAATGAAAACAACAGAATTATAGGAATGGGCCTTGATTTAAGTGAGCATCATTACATGGAAAATGATGTTTACCAAATGTACTATAACTTGGTAATGTGTGTTGAATGAATTTAAAGTTAAGTTTCTCTACACTGAAGTCAAACTGCTGCCACAGCGTTTCCTGTCTCTCATAACATTTTGTATCTCTGTTTCTTTAGTGAGTTCAGTCACTGGAGTTTTCAGGTGCTTGCAAATGACTAAATGTGTGCATAACTTCCTTTTAGAATGTTTTCCCTGAAGAGTTTGGTCCCACGTATGATGAAGCCCTTCACACCCTGATGTGGATGTTTCTGTCCAGACTTGAACACTTCCTTCCTCTTCAAACTTTCCAACAGGTACACAAAGAGCAGACATAAAATGTTACAAGGACTTGAGGTTAAGTTTTGTGTCACTCCAGGCTTCCTCTGATTTTTGCTGTTTCTTTCATAAGGGCTCATCATGTCTTCCTTTCTTCAGGTCGCCTCCATGTTTGGCGAGGTGTCCTCAGCTCTGGAGGAATGTATGGACTCTGTGTCTGGACATGAGGAGCTCAAAACCCTGCTGCAATATCATAAAGACCTCAGCCGACCGGAGCACAACGGCAAGGCTATATAATTATTAATTCCTTTCTATGATAAATGTGCTTTGTGGTTTCTTTTTCTTATTTGGTCTTTTCCTCATCACTGTTTCATCACCTCTCAACCTTTCATGAAACCTTCCTTTGGTATTGTGAGGTAAATGCATGTTCAAAAAGGATGTCATAGTGTTGTAGCCATACTGTGTTTCTCTTTTCAGATGGTTCCTTGGATGGTGCCTGCATTCTCTCAGCTCTCAAACTTCCCGCTGTAGAAGGAACTGAGACAGATAAAACACAACCGAAGGCCAACAGTTTGAAAAATGTGCCGTCATGCACATCGGATTTGGAAAATGAATCTTTGTCTCGTACAATCCCGGTCGAAACAGACACAATCGCACAGGATCACACAGCTGAGGTAAAGGTTGATGAAACTAATTGGAGTCTTAGGGAAACAGGAACAGCAGCGTGTGATATTTCCCCCCTTCAAAGTCGAGTGGAGAATGAATCTCGTGGTCTGAAACGATGCAGTGTGCAGCTGAAAAGACTGGATGGGCCGCTGTCTGCGCAGTCTCGACCGGTGAGACGGAACAGAGGCCTGAGGATGAAGGAGATTCTGTTGGAAGAGACAAGAAGTCTTCGTGATGAGACCCTCCCTGCCCGCCGTTCAGCTTCTAGGAAAACAAAACCCCCCAATACGGCTCTTTCAGAGATCTCTGACAATAGAGATCCGAGCTGCTTAGTCAAAGACTCATATTCGGCTCCTGTCAAAGACTGCAGTGACGAAGACTCGTGGTCCTACTACTCAGATGAGGACTCTCTCCAAAAGACTCCTAATAGAAGTCCCAGTATGGCCGATTCATGGTCGAACTATTCAGATAATAGCTGCTCTTTTGTCACACCCGAAGATGATTCACTGTCTAGATGCTCAAATGAGGACCCTGCCTTCATCCTTCATCCCAAAAATGTATCGGCAACCGCCAAAAAGCGAGCCAAGTCCGACATAAAAGCCGCCACTCCAAAAACCCCTCGAAAAGTTCAATGCTTTATCTGCAAGGAGCACGTGTTCACGGGCTTGAGGACTCACATGAAAACCCACTTTCCCAGCGGCGCCTACGCCTGCCCCCGATGCGACAGCAGGTTTAAACTCTTGTCATCTTTAAAGCTACACTTAAACAGAACCTGCTACGAGTACGTTCAGCAGCAGGCAGATCCGGACAAAGCTAAGAACGTTTACAAATGTGACAAATGCAACGAGGCCTTCAGCTACAAAGTGTCACTAGAAAGGCACAAACTGACCCACGACAAGCTGTACTGCGGCGTGTGCAGGAAGGTTCTGCGAGACACAGCAGCTTTGGCCAGGCACAAGGCCTCTCACACCTCGTTCCAGTGTAACCGCTGTGAAGAGACCTTCGCTCTTTTCAAGCCCTTGCTCAGGCATTATCAGAACATCCACAAGATCAGCAGGCCCTTCAAATGCAACTATTGTCCAAAAACGTTATCCAGGGTGCGCATCTTAATCAGCCACGAGTGGAAACACACGGGTCATCTGCCATTCCAGTGCGCCCGGTGCGGCTTGAGATGCAAAACTGACGCAGATCTAATTTCCCATGAAAGAGTGCACACGAGAGAGAAACCCTACCTCTGTGCAGAGTGCGGGAAGACTTTCTCCCAGAAGTCCAACCTGTTGCGGCATTTGAATTTGCTCCACGGCGAGTCGCGAAACGAGAAGAAGCACTCTTGCTCTGAGTGCGACAAGTCCTTCAAAGAGAAAGGAGCCCTGAAAAAACACCAGAGGAGCAAACATCTACACGAGCTGTTCCGGTATCCGTGTCCGTACTGTGGGAAGATGGTCTCGGCGTCGACCATCGCAAGACACAAATTAATCCATACAGGAGAGAGGCCTTTCAAATGCACTGTGTCTGAATGTGACAAGCATTTCAGGTCAACTTCTGAGGTGAAGAGGCATGTTCTCATACACCACAGCACCGAGAGGCCGTACAAATGTGATGTTTGTGGGAAGGGCTTCATCAAATCATGTTATCTCAACACACACGCTAGAGTACACTCAGGAGAGAAGCCATTTGTCTGCCATATATGCGGAAAGGCTTTCCCCAAGCTCTACAGTATGCAGAGACACAAAAAAATCGTACATTCATTGAATGAATGAATGCATGAATGAAAGAGTGAATGAATGAATGAATGAATGAATGAGTGAATGAATGAAGGCTTTATTTCGAACATGTGAGAGTAGTATAAAAACAGCAACAACAAAACAAAAGAACAAATGAAAACACAAACACAAAAAATTGAAACAATATTAACTGAACATGTTGGAAAAGGAGCAGGAAGAAGCAGTAGCTTATTTAACCCTGCCCCTTCACTTCATAATTATACTGTTTACTTCCTGTGTATCCTATGGGGTCTTTTTTTTGTTTGATCATACTCCCAAACACAAGTAACTAAGCATATGTGCCTGTGCCAACAATAGAAAATGAATACAATAAATAAACAAGTAAATAAACAATATGTGAGAACCCTAATGTTCGTCACACTCTTCTTCCCCGTACCACACAACACAGCAAACCAACAAGTTAGGAATTCTCATGAAATCAGCTCTGGACCGAAATCACAGGCAGAAAATCACTTTTTTAACCCACAGAAAACTACAAAAAAGGTCTCTGTAATAAACGTAGGGTTCGGAAGGTAATGATAGCTGAAAGCTTTATCAAACAAATTATTTTTAATGTTAAGAAGAAGACATTTATGGAGTTTGTGCTGGACAAAAGACGCCAAGCTGAATCTTCACATCATAATGGCATTATAATAGTTAATTTAATTATTTTGGCTCTTGTTACCCTCCCTTTACAGTATTAGACTTGGAAGTAGACAGTTTTGCATAAAATATAACAAAATTAATATTTTATTATTTTGTCTTTTTGTTTTACACTTTTTCCTTGTCAAAACCTTTTGCCGATGTTTCATACAAAGTTTGTTTCTGAGCATTTTAGAGAAAACAGAATCGCCACTCCAAAGGCAGCTCTGTGAAATCTAATTATTCTGCCTGAGTGACATGGTGAGTTGGGGGCTGGGTGGGGGTTTTCTGTCTCCAACCTTTTGTATGTGTGACGTGTGCAGATTCTCACTGCACATTCTGTTGTTATAAAAACACCAGTCAATACCATCTCCCTTTAAATAAATCATTCATTTGAAATTTGTACTTCGTGTTACAGTGAATTTGATGCCACTGTTGTTTAGGCTGTGAATAAACATGAGTCTGTGCTTACTGACTTTATATCCTGATCACTGTTGTATTAGAAACATCCAAAACGGCCGTATTTGAGTTTCAGAGCCTCAGTCTCAGTTGTTCATTTAAGGCTCATAAGTGATTCAAAATGTCAGATTTTAGTTACATATATAAGCTGTCAGCAGAAGTCAAGTTTTCTTTTATGTTGAAAACAAAACTCAACCTTCATGACCTTTTTTTTTTACCTGATGGAATTGTGGAAACTGAGATTGTGAGGCTTTCATTTCAGATTTGGGACTTGTTTCACCCTCAGCTACTTCAGAAACTTGCAATTCAGACATTTGGATCAGCGTCCCACAGGATGTTCAACCGCTCTTCTTGCCTTTCTCTCTCCCTGATTCATTGCTTTCATTGTCTCTCTCTCTCCCCCTGTGTGTTTGTCTCTTTTTTTTATATGAATGCATTTTGCCTCCTCTGTGTTTGCGTGACCTTTCCTCCGCGGTGGAGAGGAAGTTCAGGTCCAGGTTCTGTCTGTCTGGCGACACCTTAAGTCACTCAGTGTCCCTCTCGATCGATTCTCCTCACTTGTGTTCTATGATCCACACATTCTTGTTTTTTTGTCATGATACATTTTATTTGCTGGGATTTTTCTTGTTGATATATTTTGTACAGGCTGTAAAAACTGTAAAGACCATTGGGGCAAATGTTGATTTGTAATACTGAAAATAAAAGTTATGTTTTTAAAAAAAATCTGACTGCTTTATATGTTTTAATTGCCCTTTACCACAAGACAGACACAACCTGTCACTGATGACTGAACAGCTCTGGTCTTAACATGCACATTTTGACTTAAGACCTTATATGAACCCTATCAGGCTATTTAAATAACACATTCTTCTATTTCTGAGTCAAATTCTCATATTTTACTTCTTAAACAAAAACTGTCATCAACTTAAAATCCAACCCATCACTGCAGTAGACACATCATCAGGCCAGTTTAAATTCCTTTATTCACTTGTGTTTTGTCTGTTACATACAAGTCATGAAATTAAACATTAACCTGGTACAAAAGCATCAGCATAACTGTACCAAAAATATAAGCTATTCTGCAGAATGAACCCTTTTGGAATAATATGCTAATGCACTGTTATCATTGAACCATGTTTATATCATTTTAATGTTGAAGTTAACAAAGGTGGGGGTATCTTATCGAACCTAGACAGCTTAAAAAACATAAACCCTCTTCTTCGCATCCTAAAAATTATGAAAAGTTTTGAAACAAGGAAAAAAATGTAATCATTGAATTTATCCTTAAGCTTCATGCTAATTAACTTTTGTGTGTCTCTTGTGCTCCTTTACTTTTCTTTAATTCCTTATTCTGTTGCATTGATCAATATAAAAAAAATGACTTTCAGGTCAGGTTTTATTCCATTTTACTGAATACTTTGCAGGTTAAGCAAAATAACTGTTCGGACCATAATTTTTCTTTTTGGTTTCTTTTATTGTTTGTTACTTTTACGGTTATTAATTGAATGTCACATACAAGATTATTGTGGCATTTAAAGAATATTCATGTTGTTAAATGACAGCAAAAAGTGAAGTACACTATAAGTACTCTGCATGCGTAACCATGTAATCTGGCAACACTTGTTTAAAGCCTGCAGGATTAAGTACCACATACTGTTTTTAAAGCTTAAGTTTTCCATCAGAGAGGATGAAATCCCCCGCTATCCCTCCTCGAATCATCTCCTGATCAGCTGCTCAAATAATGCAACACAACAACAGCACGAGGCAGGTTTACAGTGGACTCAAAAACAGTTATTTATTTACAAAAAAAACAGAAATACTTAACACTACAACACAGTAACTGAAAAAAGGGAAAAATATTGAAAAATAGAATGGTCAGCTGGTAGAAGGAGATGGAGGTTCCTCTCTTGGTCTGAATCAAGAAAGTGAAAAGTCAATAGCACTCCATCAACTATGCCTGTTTTACAGACAGAAGAAGAAACAGGGTTGTAATATTCACAAGTTCATGCAGTAGCAAGTTAAAGCCTTGTTTTAAAATGTCAACCCGGGGTTCAATAGAACTGGCATGTGGAGAGTGTGCTAGCAGAGGGAGCTTAAAAGTGAATATTTTTAATTCTGTGCTGTACCTGAGAAGTTGA
Source organism: Acanthurus tractus (assembly GCA_029783725.1). NCBI lineage: Eukaryota > Metazoa > Chordata > Actinopteri > Acanthuriformes > Acanthuridae > Acanthurus > Acanthurus tractus. Next base: position 16,612,452 of record JAQNCA010000017.1, on the reverse strand, counting down.
ATTTTGATGGCCTGTCTCGCAACTTTGGCAGGTTTGTTGTAGACGGGAGCCGAGTCAGAGAGCTCGACAGCAGGTGGACTCTGAGGGAGACAGACAGTGAGGTTACTAACACAGTAGGAATATCTTTGGATCGGTTTCAATTCAATTGTGCATGTTAACTAAATCATTCTGAGTACAAACAAGCAAACCTGGTCAAGTTTACATTTTTTGGCTGGCCCCTGAGGCTCAGGAGCGCGAGGTCTCTTAGTGCCTTCTGAGCTCACACAGGGACAGGCTCTTAGAGGGTGAGACACCTTCAGAAGACTTTTCAGAGCAGGTGACTTTCGTCGCTGGAGCTGTTTCCTCTTTTAACTTCTTTGATGAAGTTCCTGGAACAGGCAAACAATGTCTCTTTGTGTCCCGTTGGACCATGCAGGGTGCCGTGTGTCTGCTGGACATGGGGGTTTGGACTGATGCTTGGTTTGTCACAGACACAGATTTCTGCACACAACAACAACAACAAAAATATTTGAACATTTTTAACTGGAGCTTGGTTGGTGCAGTTTAATTTGATTTAAATGTTAGAATATATGGGCCTTCAAGCCTGTTAAAGTAAAATCAATTATGCTTATTTGTCTTGCAAAAAATTAGTGGAAGACACCGATACCATCCTTGTATGTTCAGTAAATATGAAGCTTCGTCCCACAGCCAGTTCCCTTAACTTAGCATAAAGACTGGAGACGAAGGAAACAGCTAGCTGCCATTGGTTTTTATGTTGACTTCTGTAGAAAAACAGATGTGTAAAAATGTCTGCTTGGGGATTTGCCCCCTAAAAAACCCCGTAAAAACTACAACCATACACTTTGGTTTTTGTACAGCTGAAACAAATGAGATATGACAAGATATAATAAAACAAGCTTATCATTTGATTCAATCTTAATTGACGGGACACAAAATAAGGTAGAGTGTGTTTAATTCACAGGTCTCACGAGGTCTAGCACTTAGGATTTCTGTTTTCCATCCAGGTAGCAAAGGATCAACTACTGTTGAGGACACACCTTCATGTCTTTCAGTCACCCTTTGTAATGCTGCCATACACACTCACTACTTAAACAGCAGGTTTTAACCCAAACATCAATGCTGTACACAGTTTAAATTTGTCTCTATAGGGAATTGTGCTGTCATAGATGCTTAAATATAACAAATAGATCATTCAAAATGGCAGTGCTAATATTTAAGACATTATAATAATTTCAGAAGCGATTTCAGCTAAGATATTTTCCTATCACAAAGCACAGAATGGTCTGGCATATCTCGTTGGCTCTGATCTTATTAGCTTGTGTCTGAAATTCAGACCAGCCATCTCTCTGCGTGTCTGGTCGGCCTGCGCTGACAGTTGGTGTGTGAGCAGGTGGTGCAGCGTCAGAGGGTTTTTTTATGGCTCACAATTCTCTGTTCAAACTGAGGCACCATCGAGCTCAGATTTTCCCTCCTCTGATATGTGGCAGAGAATATCATTCCCTCTTTATAGACCTTAGCTTGCTCTGCCAACCCATACACTAAAGAGTATAAAATAAAAATGTTAATCATCAAGTCACAAAACATTTGGATTAGTGCAGAATTTTAAAAAAGGACGGGAGGAGGGAAGTCAGGTCTATTTGTGAGCTTTTATTCCCTTGCATATGAAAGTGAAGACCAATCGGCCATGTTGTGCTCAGTCTTCCTCCCCTGTCGTACTCGATGCCCTTTGTGGATTGAGTGAAGGGCTGTTGATTGACGTGGGCCAAAGAAATGTGCCTGTTCCTCTCTAGAATTCCCACCAGAAGTTGTATCTGTGATTCCACAAAGCCAGCCCTGACACAGTGAACAAAACACAATTTTCACAGAGGCAGGCACTACAATGGGTGGAAGTACGGTAATTTTCTCCATTAAAGAGAAGCACGCCATGATTGAGAAGTATTCTTACTCAAAGATACAAGATTGTTCAGAAATAAATATCTAAATTTGTTCTTGCTTTACTCAAATATGACTTCTCTTTGTCCTTTCTCTGTGTACTTACCATTTGTGATGCTGCTTCTCCGTAGCTGAAGATGCCTGCAGCAGAATGTAAACCCTTTACACACAAGAGACAGATGGTTGCAGGTTGCAATCAAACTACATTAAACACATTTCCTATTTAACAGGTGTAACAATAAAGTTACAGATGTGACAATATTCAAAACAGGACAAGATCCAGCAGAGTGAATCTCACTAAACCAAGACAGATTCTAGTCTTCATTACACCAAATGTAACACCAAAATATTTAAGTATAACCAACTATTTTTAAAAAAACAAAAGCTATGTCAACAGCTTCAAAATGTGAGTGGTCTCTGGAATGAATCTGCATGTGTGTATTTAATGTTAAATCACTATCTCAAGCACTTCTTCCTCAAGTTAAGAACTCCATCCTCAGCTACATCAGGGACACCGTCTGTTCTGATCTGCCACATTATTTGCTAAATAACTGTGTCAACCAAGAAGTTCATAATGTTACCTGATGTTAACAACAGCCTGCTTGAATTTTCTTCAGTCCACCACCAACTGAGTCTTTGCTTGTTATATGTTCGTATATCAAATATATTGTAAGCAATACGTGTATATAATAGTGGTTCATTATTATCACTATTCTCAATCACTTTTGCCACAATTTTAAGTTTTAAGTTTTCAATGACAGGAAATCAAAGGAAAATGATGCCTGTGTCCGAAATCACTCTGTTGTTTACTCTTTCACTACTCTCTATGTCATAAACACTCAAACACATAATACTTAAGAACATGGTGAAACCTGAATTTAGAGAGAGGTTATTATTTTGCACCAGTGACAGTTGAAGCGTTTACTTTATTCTGACTTACATCTATTATTAGAACTAAATTTATGGGAGTTAATTTGTAAAGAGCAAAAGTTCAGAACTGTTCAAAATAATCCTACACCTGTTCACAGTCTCTTGAGGGACTAACAAATTAACTAGTTGTGAGTTTCACTCACATTTTGCCCAAAGCTCAATAGCTCTCAAAGTCAGCCTGAAGTTATTAACATTCGCCACGAGATGAAGGATCTGCACACTAACTCTGAAACCTAGAAAAACCAGAAGAAAAGGGTAAATATAGAAAGTCCAAAGAATCCACCACAGATACACAAAGAATACATAATGAAAACATTCCTGGCGGGTACACCTGTCAGGTACTGTAGGACTTTTTAGCAGCTGTGCTCTTTATTCTGATGCATACCATTAAGACTCCTTACGCAGCGTTGATCTAAGCACTGCAACAAGTGGTCATCGAGAAGATCCGGTTTTCCAGTAATGCCCCTGCGTTCTACCCAGCCAAAGACCAAGTCCATCTAGAAAATAACAGGATAACATGAGAAAAAAAAATTATTCAGACGGATGCAAGCAAAGCTTTGATTAAGACACACTGCACAAAGTATGCTTGGTGCTTATTTCTTGGCTATATTACCTCAACCCCATCAAAGGTCAGTTTGATAACTGGAACGAACGTCTCTTTAATGATCTGAAAGACAACAACATGGTCAGTCACTTTCCTCAGGTGAAAAATGTTCTTTATCTTGAATGATAAACATTTATAATAAACCTTTTATATGGCAAACCTGTATGTCTTTGACTTCCTCCTGAGCCGCCAGCTTCTCATAGAAGGAGGTGAAGAACTCTTCTCTCTCTATAAACCCGGGTCCAACACAAAGGACATCAATATCAGCACCTGATGAAAACAGCACAGACTGATCAGAAAAAAGTCGACATTTAAATCTGTGATTATGATCTGAACCACAATCTTCATTGTGTGCATTGGGAGGTAACCCAACGCTGAAACATATGATGTATGTCTCTTGCATAAAATGTGTAGTTTGTGAACTTTATGGCTTGTAAATGTATCAAACAGCAACTTTACACACACTAAACCACTGTAAATTAACAAAATATGATCACATAAGACACACATGAGTTAAAGTCCTGAGCCACAGTGAAAAACAAGCTTCCTCAGTCCAGGGCAGCTTTTACAGTTAAGGAGTGAACTCCCAGATGATAGGAGCCAAACGGTTAGCTCTTGTCTCAAACTTTGTCTGTTACAATTTCAGGAACATTCTTATATTTGAGAAAGTCACACAGACAGTGTGTTTTCTTTGCCATGGTACGTTTTCAATGTTAAATTTGAATTAATTATTGAAACCAAAACATAGATTAAAAAGATGTCTTACCATTCGTATACAGACTTCTTCGAGCCACTCCTTATAGAGTGTTTCTAGTCTTTCCACAATCCTCTCTCTGCCAATAAAATGTAAAGAGCATTTTCAAATACCACTGTTTTTCTGAAGTAAAAAATAACATGCTCACTCCAACTTAAAGTCTTCAGTAATCCACTTCATTGAGGATGATGTTTTTTTTAATTAGTTACTCATTTTGTAATCATAACTAACCCGAGTAAAAAGTATCAATAGTGACATATCGTGAGAAACTGAGTCACGAAAACATACTAATACCCATGTTCTTCCAGGCCTACCCCTTCAGGCTGTATTTAGTACAATATGAAAATATGGAGATGGAAAGAGATGAATTGTACCTGTGAAGAAGCTCCACATCGTCCTCATACACATTGTAGGACCTGAGACTTTCAGTCAGTTTTCTAGTCTGGATCAGTTCAGCTTCTTCTGGCAGATCCTCACTGACAAATGAGCCCATACCACTTGGGTTTGTCTTGACTCCTAAAATCTGAAGTTTTCTTGTTAGTTCATCAGTCAAAACAATCAGAAACACAAGTGTATTACATGTGCAACAATGTCAAGGCAGCTTGTTAGGAAAGAAGATGAAACATAAGGTGTCTCAAAGTGTGTTTAATAGTTTATTAAATTGTGTCAACCAAGTACATGTTTACCAATGTAAGTTATCAATACAAGCAAACAATTTAATAAAAAGCTAGGAGTGGCAAGTGTACTGGTTTGCTTGTTTTACCAATGTAAAAATTTAAAAAGACACGAAACACAACACTTACTAAGACATGGTAGCGACAGCTGCGCACTTTACTGTCTAAATGATTAAAAATATCGCCTTTCTCATCGAAAAACAAACTGGTATTTCTTTCACTCCCTGGGTGGGTAAACATGAGTGACCTTGTGCTTTTGAGGCATTTCCTCAAATGCTTTTAAGCTCTTAGGTCAGTTAAGTTTTATCTCATCACAGAAAATCACATTTGATTTTTTCCAAGAGAATATTTAACCATATTGATTATAGTTTGATCAACAAAAAAATATTTTGACATCGAAATGAAAACAAAAAAGGGGAAAAAAGAACACGACTCACCTCTAGATGTGCCACAGAAAGCTGTCTTTGAAAACTTGGTGTCTGTGTTTAATATTTGAAGAAATTACCTGCTGTCAGTTTAATTTGGTTTGTTCTGGACATTTCGGTGGGTTTTTTTACCGTTTTTTTTTTTTTACTGTTTCCTTTGGTAAAACTCTTAATACGTCAACAATGTCAATAACGTATTTTTTTTATTATTGAGTATATATAGGCCTATCTCTGCTTCGATGCAAACGTGCACTTTATTATTAAACGAATTTAATTATTTATCTTTTAAGGGTATGAGACTACATTATGAAGTACACTACACAGGCTGCAAATGAGCCTATACGTAAAAACATGAATATGTAAGGTGCTCCTGTCCATGGAGTGTGTGCATATGCTGGTAAATGCATGTGACACAGAGGGGAAAAAAACACATGAGATGCGGAACTGATCAAAACCTGCTGCCTCCCGTCGGGTTGTAATTCCGGACGGAACGCAAGGCAACCGTTGACGCACAAAGATTGCTTGAGTGACTTCTCCGGGGCAAAATCATCGAAAATTATTTTGTTTGACCTCGGTCGAGCGACGTTCATCATTTGTTCTAACTCTAATGTAACGGCGCAAAAACACAGGATGGAAGAAGGTATTTCCGAGCTCCCTGGTGAGTAAAAACGGTTGCAGACTGATTTGTTTAGCTAGGCCGCAACACAGCCCGCGCGCGGGAATGCTAAGGCTAAACCGATAATGAAATAGTTGTTGTGGGTCTTTAATATGTAACGCATTTAGATCAAGAGTAAGCCTTTGCTTATGTCCCTATTTTCAGTTTGCCATGAAAATCGTTGTCTAAAGCAGTGGCATGATAGAGTAGAAATAGTAGTTTTATGATACGTGCTAACGGTAGCATTTAAGCTGTGCTAATTTAGCTATAACGCTAGCTAAACTGGCTACTGTAAACTGTTATTTAAGTGTGTACTATATTTATGAAATTCTCACAATTCTTGAACAGTTGTTTATAACAGTTACTTGATGGTTGTTTGTAAATTAAGTTACAACATTTGCGTGTCCCCGTTGTTTATGTGTTCGCACAATGACAAATAAATAACGTTGATGTCAACACCAGGTCAATCAATCCCATAGCACGGAAGTAACGTTAGATACATCAGCCTCATGTAGATCTGGGCATCTATATAATAATCTCTATAATGAGACCTCCCATCTTCTTCAAAGACTCAAATTCCTGCTTTAGATTTACCAAAGATCATACTTTACATAGTTTCCATCACTTGGGTCTAATGGGTTCGATAAATAAAGTTTAACCAAGAGATTTTATTAGAAATTTAAACATAAATTTCATGTGGCCCCAGTAACGAAATCAACCAAGATGCATACCCTTACATCAAAGACGTGTTAATATGTTTTTTTCTCCCTTGTCACCAAGTTGTGTAATCTAAGTTTGTTTTTTTATTTCAAAAGTTTACCACGGTAATTGCAGTCAAGATTTTAATTATACTTCTGTTCAATGTATTCTTATTCCACCCTTGTACCATCTGGTGTAATCGCACCCTGGTCAATATTTTTTTTTTAACCCATGGGAATTTTTTAGTAATTGACGTTAAAAGTCATTAATGTGGTTAACTCAGCCAAAGAAATTAAACCTCAAATGTGTTATTTCTGTTGGCATTAAGAACACATGCTGTTTTAGATAAGCATAAAGTGTCTTGTAACTACAAATCTGTCTTTTACTTATTTTAAAATGTTACTGTATCCTTCTTTTAAACTGTTTTTCTGAAATGTATTTACCTGTGCGCAGGTCCCTCTCTTCCCCTCTCTGCCCTGCGGCTCCTAGTTTCACCGATTCGCCTGGTCTCCGCAGCCATCTGGCAAACAGTGGAGCAGAAAATTGTTCCAGATTATGGATTGCTTGAGGAGTTTGTATTTATGGTTACAGAGATTGTTCCTCAACTCCTCTCCACAAGGCAGCGGGCTGAACTCATTTTGGGTCTGAGAGCACGGGTGAGGGAAAACTTCAGTTCTTGTTTTTCAGTGCAGTTGCACTTGTACAGGGAGCTTTACAGCATCTGAATTTATTGCATTTTTCAAAATAAAATAGATTTAAAATTATCTTTACGTGGAAATGCCCTAAAACCTGAAAGCATTTCTAAGATAAAACACTCAGACAGATGCTCATATATATGCACAACCTTAAACTGTGAAGATTTTAATTGGTTGTTTAATCAGTTGCTAAACATTTAAAAAGAAAAAAAACCCAAGTTTGTTGGACTCCAGCTTCAATAATCAGAGAAATGTGAATCACCTTTGGTACTTTGCATATGCTTACGTAGACACAGCCTGTATGAGAGAAGAGCAGCAAGCAGACGAGCAGCTCTGGACTGTATTTGATCATCATAATCAATTGTTGCTGCTGTCCTCTTAACCTAGCTGATATTGGAATTATGTCGCTCCGAGGAGACGGCTGACCTCCAAACTATACAGCCACATCTTGACCGAATGCAGAACCTCAGATCTCTGTGGAAAGTGGAGGTGAGTCTGTGCTTCACATGGAATATCTGGAGTCTTGTTGTTCTTTGTTGTTTTTTTTCTGTTTTGTTTTGACGTTTGCATTTTTAATATCATTGTTCGAATAGAAATTCCATTCAGAATGTTAGCTTGTTGTGTTTTTTGCTTTCTCATTTTGGTCAACTACTGTATAAATTGTGAAATTCACATATAAACATTTAAAACCACCAGTTCAAGGGCACAAAATTTGGAATTATATTAGAGTCTGTGGTTTATTAACTTTTCAAGGAATGGTTTAGTATTGTCCTGCATAACCGATATTTTTGTAAAACCAATCCAGTTTACATCTCTGCTCTCCTGGTGCAGACTCACCTCTACTCCCTCTCTGCTTGCATTCCCTCCCCAACTTGTAACAAGTTCTGCTGCAACAAAGAGGGAGACACAGCAATGGAGCCCTATTTTAATCAGTCTGTCTTATATGCTGGGTCTGTGTGTTAAAGGGAATCATCAAGTGTATTGATAACACATAACTGTTTGACTTGCTAGTTGTAGTCTACTGTGTGAAAAAGAGGCGGCTCCTGAGTTTGGTTGACAGAAATAAATAAAATGCAGTGCAGTAAAGATATTTTAGACAAAAGATGTATTTAATGTTGACAAAGTCCTCTCTCTCTCTCTCTGTCCATGTTATGTGCTTATACAATAAAAACAATATCATCACTAACCCTTTAAAAGTCAATTATATTTTTTAGTTCATATTATCTAGTCTTTCATTATAACATTAAGTAACATCTGCCATTTTAAACCCTTTCTCTTTTGCAGGCAGTTAATGCGGAGCAAGAGGCATCTGACTCACATTTCATGGGCCTTGTCCAAAATCTTCTAAGAGATCCTGAAGAAAGAAGAAACTTTTTCCAGGTACATCTTGGTTTCATACTTATGTTTACTGATATTAATTGCTCAGAAGTGAATGTTGAACTTAATTTTATACCAGGAATTCTTCTGTTTTATCATGTGCCATGCTTCTGTTTGTTCTGCACTTGAGAATTCATGGTTTGTATGGACAGGTGAGATATTTGATATATATGATGTTATTGGTATTCCAGGATGTTTTCCCAGGAGACTTTGGTCCCACATATGACAAAGCCATCCAGACGCTGATGTGGCTCTTTCTGTCTAGACTTGAAAAGCTTTTGCCCGCCCAAACTCTGCAACAGGTAACAATTCAAAAATAGTCATGTCTGTTTTGTAATGGCTTAATTTCAATGTATGTTGTTTTTTGGCTTTCATACAGCATAGTTCTAGACCACTTTCTATAATTTACCCAGCAATTGCAACGATTTCCCTAGAAAAAGCACTTGATGACAATGGTGAGGATGAGCCTCTTAAATAGGCAGCGGCCATTAGCAGAACCTGACTCAACCTGGCAGTGTTGGAGGAGGGAGGAGGGGGTGGGGGATGTTTGCTAATTATGACCGTGATAAAATGCGACTAGTAATGATACTATGTGTGTATGTATAATACTATGATAGTATGTATAATATATAACCCTATATGTCACATGAATTATAATACAAGGATACAAGGAAGTTTATTGGTCATTATACAACAGGTTGTATAATGAAATTAAAATGTGGTTCCCTCTTGATTGATTAAATGATTGTATATAAATTAATTAAACATGAAGGAGTGGAGATGGTGCATTAAGTATTCTCACAGCCTGAGGAAAGAAGCTGCTCTGTAGTCTGGTGGTACGGCAGCAGATACTTCTGTATCTTTTGCCTGACAGCAGCAGGGTGAACACGCTGTGGCTGGGGTGGGTGTTGTCTTTTATATCCTCTTGGCTCTGCGCAGGTACCTCACCTCCCCAATATCACTGATGCTTGGTAGATGGGTACTAATGATATTTTTGGCACTTTTAATCACTCGCTGCAGAGTCTTCCTGTCCTGGGCCGTGCACATCCCATGCCAGTTTGTGATGTTTCCAGTCAGGATGCTTTCAATCGCCCCTTTGTAGAAGTTGACAAGAACTTTGCATGGGAATTTTGCTTTCTCAAGTTTCCTTAAGAAACTGAGCTTTTTTAACCAGGGCAGAGATATGTGAAGTCCATGACAGGTTCTCTGTTATGTTGATTCCCAGGAACTCAGAACTGCTCACTGTGTGTCTTTGCCTCCTTTTAATAAAAACAGAGTATGGTAACAGTAATTAACATTAGCAGTGAGTTTCAAGCAGGATGGCTGTAAGCACAACCATGACCCATGGAAACCTGCAAGCTTAAGAGGAATGGTATCTCTAAATATTAATCTGTAAAACTACTTCATACTAACTTATTCAATATAAAAAAATAAAGGTCCAATTAAGGGGATTTTGTAGATAGTTGAGAAAATGTTAAATTTCAATGCCATGAACAGAAAGCCATGTGAGTGTTTTAAGAATTACACAATGTAAGAGCATTGATAAAAATGTGTAATGTGGACTTGAAACACAGTACATGACACACAAATAACAAATGGGACTGGCTGTTCTGTTTTCTAGGTTCAGTGGAACAACACTTAGAACGAGGCTTTTAAATGAGTTATAATTGAATAAGGTATACTAGGCCGGGTCAAAATGGCAGAAACTTCACCTCCTTGGCCAGTGCCTAGTGGAATGAAAGTATTATAAAATACGTTGTTGTACCCAGTGTATTTTTGCTTTAGTGCTTTAGGGCTTAAACTGCAGTGTCATAAAACTCTGTAAAATGCCAGATGTTTTCATGCTGTTGCTACACATTAGTTCTCATTTTGTCTTTGTCAGACGGCATCACTGCTCAGTGATGCCTCATCTGTCCTGAATGAATGCATGGAGACTTTCAATCAACCCCAGGAGCTCAAAATCCTGCTTGGCACTCAAAAAGACCTTAGTCAGCTAGAGGACATAGGTGAGCTTCTCAGAGTTACAATCACACATTCACTAAATAAAATACATTTGATACAGAAATTAAGCGCTATTGGACAGTGACATACATTATACCTTTTTTTCATGCAGCAAAAGCAGCCATGTATATTGAGTATCTGTGCATTAACAGTAGTTGTGTTTTTGTTTATAAAATTCATCAGACAAGCTCTGAACACAGCACAGAGATCCATTGTAGTCAGAATTTGTTTTATTTGTCAGTTAATCAGTTTCTGTGATCTCTCTTTCCAGAATCGTACATTGTTGACAGTGGCATCTTGTCAGCTCTGTGCCTCCCTCCTGTGGAAAGAGTTGTAATTGTTAGTGATCAAACAGAAACGGACGCAGAGAGTGGACTCGTGTATACAGTCTGCACAGAGATGGAGGTGGAATCTGAGAACAAAGATGTGTATATGGAGGGAACAGGGAACTCTGATTGTGTGCAAACCCAGTGGCTCGGTCTTGGCAGTGAGGTGAAAGCAGAAATGGACACTGTGGTAACAGATCCCGCTGAGGGGAATGAGGCCAGTGAAAGTGAAACAGTGGATGACCACCAGGACGACCAATCTGGAACACTGATCATTGGAGAGGACGGTCAGGTAACAGTGCTTGGAGACATAGAAAAGAAGCCTAACAGACGTGGGAGGAAAAAGAAACATCCCGAAGATGGAGACTTTGAGGCGCCGAGCAAAGCGAGGAGCAAACAAGAAGACCCAGACTTTGATGTCCTATGGTCAAGGCCAGTGAGAAAGAACAGAGGACTCAAGATGAAACGGTACCTGTCGCAATGGAGGAAATCGGGAAAGACTCAGGGCAGTAATGCTGCTAACAGCAGCTCTAAAAAGTTTGCCAGATCGCAGGGTTCAACTAAAAGCAATGACTTGGATGAAAGAACGTGCAAAGTGTGCAGCAAGGTGGTGGGTAGCGCCAAGCTCTTAGAGCGTCACATGAATCAACACACAGAGGAGGAGCTGCTTTATTCTTGCCCTGACTGTAAAAAGTTTTATAAGAGCCTGCGTTACTTGCAGCAACACAGATGTCCAGTCCTGGCAAAAGATAAGGCTGGGAGGAAAGCAAAGGAACAAGAAACAGCAGTAAATGAGGATGAACAATCATCTAGTGAGCTTCCTTGTAAGGCAGTCAATGAAGAGCCCCTGTTAGAAAACACAGGTCAGGATCCCGATTACTCACCATCTGCTGAGAGGAGGTCCTCCAAAGAATCAGGACAGAAAAGCCCCGAAGGAAACAAAAGTGTACTGGAAGGTCCATTCTACTGTCCTCACTGCAGTGTTGAATTTAAATGCAAACAAACTTTTAGATTTCATTTAAGAAACATTTGCTACAATGAACAACAGGTGGATCCTGAGAAGCCTGAGGATGTTAAGCATTGTTTCAGGTGTGATGAATGTGACAAGGCATTCAAGTACAAATCAACACTGGAATCCCATAAACAAACTCACAACCCACTGTACTGTGAGGTGTGCATGAAACTGGTACGAGACCAAGAGGCATTGGCGATGCATAAAGAATCGCACACTCCATTTCAATGCAACCAGTGTGAGGAGAATTTTCCTGTGTTCAAGGCCCTTCACAAGCACTACATCGATGTCCATAATCCCACTGAGCCTTTTACTTGCACCCATTGTCAGACAACTTTTCCCAGTTTGAAGCGTTTCATCAGACATGAGTGGAAACACACTGGTCACCAACCATTTCAGTGCACTCACTGCACTAAAAGATTCAGGTCATACTCTGACCTTGTGGAACACCAGAAAAAGCACACCAAGGCCTATCCATTCCTCTGCTGGGAATGTGGAAAGAAATTCAGGCATGGTGTTACGTTGACACGGCATGTGGAGCGTGTGCACCATTCTGGTGAACCTGTAATAGAGAAACCCTCACCGACCTTCACCTGTGCTCAGTGTGGAAAGACCTTCACTTCTAGAAGATGCCTTCTGAAACATGACAATTTCCATCACAAAGGGCTGCGTTTCCCATGTGAGCACTGTGGCAAAGGATTCTTTGGTAAAGACGCTTTGGTGAGGCACACTTTGATTCACACAGGTGAAAGGCCTTTCAAGTGTGATGACTGCGAGAAGTCTTTCAGATCTGCTGCAGAATTAAAGATACACAGGAGGTACCATACTGGGGAAAGACCATTTAAGTGCAGCATCTGTGAGAAAGGTTTTGTCCAGTCCTGCTTTCTTACCTTGCACATGCGAACCCATACAGGAGAAAGACCATATGTATGTTCAGTATGTAACAAGGGCTTCTCAAGCTTGCATGGCCTAAAAAGACACAGGAGACTTGTACATGCATAGTTAATATTTACATGTTGCTAACTACAAAGGGGATATTCTGTTTAACACTTCCCTGATGAAGGAGGTTAGAAGTCAGCATCAGCTGCATACCCAATTTAAGGAATCTGATTCAAGGACACTTTATAGTGTGGATGATGAAGGACATTTTCCTTAAAAAAAATTTCAGCAACAGTGCTATCTCTGTGACTGTCACAGCTGGGATTGTTGGGAACCGTAATTGTATGGTGGGTTACAATATGTAACTTTGTATTTTTTACAGAAATGTTTGCTGTAGTTCTACATAAGATTTGTATGTAAAAAAGATATAAATCTTTGTTCCAATGGGAATTTATTTCTTTTCTTGAATAAATGGAAAATTTAATTCCAATTGCTGTATGATTTACTTTAGTATGAGGACATTTTTATGAGTTTTAGCATTTCAGTTGCTTGCAAATTTTTTCCTCACTGACAAAATTCCGGACTGGGTTCAGTGAAGAAGGAAACAAGTAGTGTATGGTACGGTAAATAGATACTGATTTACATTATGGACTTGCAGTAGGATTATGTCCTTGAGAATACCAATCTGATGTTAATGAACGTGTAAAAAAGTAGTTCAAAACTGGGACTTAACAATGCTCAACCTCTAGTTTTGACAATAACTCTCAGGACCCATGCAAGAATTGCAACTGTAAGACATTTCAAAATGTCGCAGAAGGAAACAGTGGTAAATTATAAAATGAATAATAGCTGTGAGTAAAAAGACAAATACAATAATAAAAATACAATACAGGAGGGTCCATCATATCCGTCCTGATAAACTGTAGCTAATTCACACAATAACTCAGTTACACAACAAAATTTAGGTACTGTGTACTTAAACTGAAAAAATGGAGATAACTGTAATTTATTTGTAGCATGATTACTTCATAAGTGACAGTGTGGTGTTCAGATATGCATTATTACAAATATCAACAGTTAACATGAGGATAGAGTCAAAAATTAAGTTAATACAAGTAGTTAAATTCACCACATTGCCTTGATATTCGATTTTTTTTCCATGATCAGAGATTTATTTTGCAAGAACTACAGTAGCTGTAAAAAGTTCATAAACTGTGAGCTCAATTTGTGCCTCTTCACAAAACTTACTAGAGCATTTCAGAGATATTCGACCAGTGGACGAAAATTTGGGAAGGAATGAAAAATGAATGGACCACCCCAGATGGGACTCGAACCCACAATCCCTGGCTTAGGAGGCCAGTGCCTTATCCATTAGGCCACTGGGGCATCTTCATACATGCATCGGCACTGTCTGTTCATATACCGTCTATTGTGAGAAAAACATTCGGATGTTTGTCACAAAATCAAGCCATATGGAGCGTACTAGCACGACGCCAAACAATGAAAACCTCCGGCTCAAACCTGTTATCAAGTCATGGACAAGGACTACTGAGGTCTTTAATAAAGAAGTGTCGAAATTAAAATCCGTCTTTGATCAGTGATTATTTCACAGGCACTTTTCACTAACACTGAGACGTGTTTACTTAGAGTTAAATCATCAGTGAAGATTACAATGGAATTCCCTCATAGTTTAAATATGCAGATAGGCTTACAAAGTTAAATTAAAACTCACCCTTATCTTTCCATAGACAGCTCTCTCCAAGCAGGAACCAGCCTCAGTTGTTTTCTTTAGGACCAGCAGACTCCAGAGGAATGGTAACGTTAGCCGGTCGGCTGTCTGAACAACAGCTTTTGGATTAACTTGTTAACAATAGCTTGCATTTGGTTTTTCTATCACAATAATGAATTTACTGCCGTCTAATCCTCACGGGAACGGGCTCCTATATGCTGGATTTAACCAGGATCACGGTAAGAAGCGGCGATGTCATATGTCATTTTTTGTATTGCAAATTGGCTACGTCGTGTATGCTAAGCTAATGCTAAGTGGATGCCCCCCCCAAAAAAAATTAACGAAACCATAACATTATCTAACATAACAGCTTAACATTTTCTAGTCTTAAAAAAATTCAAATGATATAACTGATGTGCTGCTGTCACGCGCTGACCCCAAACACCGAGCGTTTAATTAATGTTACCTTTAGCTTGCTAGCCAGCTAAGGCTAATGTTACGTTAGTTTTTCGTTGTAAGCTAGCTAGGTTAAGATATATGTTAACAAATTAGCTAATGTTAGGTCTACCTGACCGTGGCTGAGTTTGACAAAAACAGGTTTTTTAAGCCCTAAAAACTATAGTTTATAGACAGTTAGTGACAAAGCGTAGGCGAACTTCACTTCAAAGCTAATGTTAGCTGAATTTCCACCGACCATTAGCATACATCGTATCGAACCGAGCCTTCTTTAGCATTAGCTTCTGTAAAGTTCGACAGTTTTTGCCTTATCATCGGACTCAGATGTTTGCTACTGTCAAAACCAGTCCAGCCCTTTGTAAGGTTGCCAGTTTTCAAACCTTTGGATTTTTTTAAGGAATTCTAAACGATACGTTTTAACGTTAACACAGTTTGTTAAAATCTTCTTAGCTCCCCACCCACACTCATTTTCAGAGGCCGTAAAGTTTAAATATTCCTACTTATTTCTCTCACTTAAAATGATTCTGATTTGATTAGCTAACTGTGGCCAAGTTGGATTGTTAGAACAGAGGGTAGTGTAACGCGAAAGGTAAAGTAACGGTAAAATTGTGGAAGACCTCACATGACCCTCCAAAAGCTAGCTGGGACATGGTGCTCATGATCACTGCCATTAAATGTCAGTCAGTAGTGTACAGATGTCATAGAAATTCTACCGGATGGTTTTAACAATTTGTTAAATGCTTTTTGTCTGCTCTATGTAGCAACGACGTTTTTATCACTTGGTCAGTTGGTCCAACTGAAATGGGTGCCCCAGTTTTGTCATGTTGTGAGTTCACAAAGCTGCAAAGGTTAAGGGTGCCGGACTTTCCGTTTTTTTAGGATCATTATGAAACGCCTTCATTATGACAACTAATGCTTTCGTTAGTATAAATGTCTCACGCCTCTTTCATCTGTGTGTGTCCCTCAAGGATGCTTTGCCTGTGGAATGGAAAATGGATTTCGTGTCTACAACACAGATCCACTTAAGGAGAAGGAAAAACAAGGTAAGGAACTGTGAGGACAATGATGTTTGTATTCAGTAGAAATATTTTGAGGGCCATCGCCTGTTCTGTTGCAAAGTTGTAATATTTGATGCTTAAAACATTAATATTGTTCAAAAGGTGAACTTGTCATAAATGAAAATGTATTAGTTGGCTAAGTTTGTTAGTCTCATCTCTATTCATGGAACTCTCTTAGAAAGCTGAACATGAACAAAACAGAAATGTAAGTTCCCTGGTTGTCATGTGGGCACTGTCATGTCTCGCCCTCTCTGGACTTTCAGGAGAAATAGAAAAAAACAACACTGAAACAAAACACACTGTTCCTTAATAGAGTTATCTGACACACACACTGCCATGATGTTACTCTTAGGCCATGAAGCTCACCTTTACCATTTGATTTATAATTTTGTAGGGACATATAGGAACATTCCCTGCAATAAAAAAAACGATAATTGATAACTGACATTGTAGACAACCTATTGATTAAACTGCCCTAAAATGTCCATCCCAAACCACAATAGTAAAGGAATGCTTAGTGACTGACAGCCAACTGTAAGTCCTTGATCAAATCTAGTTATGCTGTAAGTGTAGAAAAATAAGTCAAACTGGCCAGTTTTGATGCAGGAGTCAAGTATTGTGACAGAAATGAAACTACTTAAATACGGAGGGATAAGAGGAAGTCAGCCCTCTAACAGGACCGAGAATGTGACTCAGCACATGGCCTACCGGAAAGTTACTTATGAGAACTTCTGCTCGGGCAAGAAGCTGACCAAGAAGTCCTTCACAGAGTGGTCTTACCTTTTTCTGTGTCAAACGTATGCGCCCTTTTTTAACAGTCTGTACAGGATGTATCAGTTCACCATTTTCTATCCAATGATGTTATGTGTGCCATATTGAGCAGTAGTTATTAAAAAAAAGTGTGAAAATCATTTGTGCTGGGTTTTTTTCTTGCAACAATTAACAGTAATACTGGTTATTATTGATTTTTTTTTTTTTCTCCCAATGCTGTTGACTCTCAGAGTTCCTGGAGGGTGGGGTTGGCCATGTGGAGATGCTGTTTAGGTGTAACTATTTAGCACTTGTAGGAGGAGGAAAGAAACCCAAGTACCCAACCAACAAAGGTATGTTTTGTCTTCTTGAATGATCACTGTTGATAGATAATCTTGTTTATTTTTTCTCAGACGTCAGCAGTTTTGTTTGTGCTGAACTCATGTCAGGCTTGTTGTTTAATTTTAAGGAATGTCTGCCTGTTGTGTAAAGTTCAAAAAGCACTGATTTAACTTTTCTAAAAAAAAAAAAGGACATAGACAGTATCAACAATCTTTTAACTTGAATTTTAGAAAACCAGGTTTTCTTTTTTTTCTTTTCTTTTCTTTTTGTGTGAGTTGTTTAACCTCCAGTTACCTCTAAAATGTTTTGGTGATAACTGGGTTTTGGGACATGTCAATAACAAACTAAAGTGGATTTTTTGTGACAGTGTATTGTATATAATCCAGTCAGCAGCATAAGGCCTAAGCAAATTCTGCCACTAATGCTAGCTAAAGTAACTGTACCTCATCAGCTCATAATAACCAAAGGCTCCTTTTTAGCAAAACAACAATTAACCACTTCTATAATGGTGAATTAGTGTAATCCATTTTACACGAAATATTAAGGTCCAGGTCATGGTGACATAATTGAATATATAATTTTAATGCTTCATTGTGTACTGATGGGAAATATGGTAAAAACATGAGATGGTTACAAATAATACTTTCATTTTTTTCTTGAAAGCCATTATGATAATGAAATTGGCTTGAAATAGCCATTATTGAGGTATCAGTAAGTCTATATATTGAAATTTGAGAACTCTGCAAAGAACTTTAAGTGGTATAGTTGACCCATTTTATTCATGTGACCGCTGAACATTGTCCTTTTTTTGTACTGTAGTGATGATCTGGGATGACCTGAAGAAGAAGACAGTTATTGAGATTGAGTTTTCAACAGAAGTCAAGGCAGTAAAACTTCGGCGTGACAGGTAGAAAAATCCCTGACCAAAAGCTTAAACTTTGAGCCAGTTCAAAGCTGTTTTATCTGTTTCGGGGTTACCCCAGTCATTGTGTTGGTGTACTTTATTTAATCATTTGTGGCAGTTTGCCAAGTAAACACTGTGTCATACATCAGTTAGTAGATGAGAGGTTCCTCTTTAGTGTTTATATCAGACACACATTACTCTTTAGGTTATATGTGAACTTTTTTGCATATAGCACAGGTGCTAATGATATTAAAAGTTTCATGGTACATGCCACAAAATTTTATTATGACTATAATTTTAACAAAAGGATGAAAGGCACTGAAAATGATTTTTATCTATCACCATCAATCTCTTTTATTATTTTCTATAGAATTAGAGTTGAATATTTTTTTCAACTCTTGTATAAACATGCAACTCAGAATTATTTATATTTATTTGTCCACTGCAATGCCACACAAATCTGCTAAAACACTATGTTTATGGTATATATACACATATGTGCATGTGTGTGTGCGTGCATGCGTGTGTGTGTATTTATTTGGTATCTGTTATCTCCTAAATTAAACCTCCCCTTTCATTGTCAATTGAATGGACTGTGGTTATCATCTCTGGTAGAGTCAGATTTGTATCTTGAGTATGCAGTCTGCACTTTTTGTACAAACTGTAGCCTGTGTGCTGGCTCTCCTTTGTTCTCAGGATTGTGGTGGTCCTGGACTCAATGATCAAAGTCTTTACCTTTACCCACAACCCCCATCAGCTGCATGTGTTTGAGACCTGCTACAACCCCAAAGGTCAGTCTACTTTGTTTTCAACTCTTGGACTCTGAATCAGCCTGTTATGCTCAATGCACATATTTAACCTCATGCATCACACAGATGTTTGGCAGGTCTACAAAATTTTACTGCATGGTGTAGCAACTTTTAAACCCTACACAACATTGTTTTAGGTTCAAGTCAAAATTGTCTCCATGAAAAGTGCCATATTATCATAATGTGTGTCTTTTAAAGATACAGTGTAAGTGTGAAACCGTCTAGCATTTGACCAACCCTCTCTCTTGTTGTTCTCAGGTTTGTGTGTGCTGTGTCCCAACAGCAACAACTCTCTGTTGGCCTTCCCAGGGACTCACTCAGGCCATGTGCAGATAGTGGACCTTGCCAACACAGAAAAGCCCCCGGTTGACATCCCTGCCCATGAGGGGGCGCTGTGCTGCATCGCTCTAAACCTGCAGGGCACAAGAATAGCTACAGC
The DNA here is from genome assembly GCA_029783725.1 of Acanthurus tractus. Taxonomy (NCBI): domain Eukaryota; kingdom Metazoa; phylum Chordata; class Actinopteri; order Acanthuriformes; family Acanthuridae; genus Acanthurus; species Acanthurus tractus. The sequence continues at coordinate 16,593,002 of JAQNCA010000017.1, read as the reverse complement.
ATCAGAGAAAGTATGCCAACTTTTGGCTGAAGTGAATTGACCTAAATAATAACATTACGTGTTAGAACACCTCTTCAGTTGTGTTGTTTTTTCTGTTGTTAACTTGTTGTTAATCTAAATCATGTTTCCACAGGGGACTCTTATTAGAATTTTCGACACATCTGCAGGTCAGCTCATACTAGAGCTTAGAAGAGGCTCTCAGACAGCCAACATCTACTGGTGAGCATTGAAAATATGCTGCTCTCTCTTAGCTAATTACATTGTATCAATGCTTTCCATCTGTGTTCATGATTTTAAACAGAGCACATAGCTAGGTAGAGTTGATGAAGAAGACTCTGCAGGCTCGTCCAAAAACAATTAGCTTCTCAAAAACTGCTCTTGGCTTTTTCCCGCCTCACTTTCAAAGATTTTTTGCCACCAATCCCAGAGTATTTGCTCTTCCCAAAAGCATACGCTAACACAGTACATTGTGCATTAAGCACTTAGTGAGCACTGAGACTTACTACATTAGAGTTGAAAAGTTAAGAGCAGCTTTTATCCATCTACTCCATCTCCTTAAGTTATAATGTCTATTAGTCCACTTTCTTAGTTGCTGTGAGAATGTGGGTAATGCATTACAGGAAGTCTTTATATGGTAACCTCACAAAAAGCAATTATGGCACTGCATGTTTTACAACCACAATTAAGTATGAGATTGAGAAGACCGTGATTTAAGGATTACAGGACTAACTGCATCAGACTTAAGTCAGTGTCCACACATGGATTAAATTTATACCCATTTGTCTACTTTCTATTGGACAGCACAACTGTGGCTGAAACTGTCTAAAATAAGAAACACTGAAACATAAGAGTGCAATCATGGTGAAATAGATAAAACAAAAAAACAAAAACAAAAATCAAATAAAACAGAATAAAACAGAATGTACTTTTTACAGCATAATAAGTTTGGCAGATTTGTTTTTAAAAAAGTTGGTGATACACAAAAGTTGCTTTGCTGCAAATGATAAAGACCAAAAGTAAATTACAAGCTGGACTTTAGCCAGGCTATTACTTTATAGCACAAAACAAGTTCCACCTAGGTCAGTAATATTTTATATCTGCTATAGAAATCAACTGTTCAACTAAAAGTAAGTAGTCACTGGATTGAGAATATACTTAGAAAATATATTTTTTGTGTTAATCCGAATGAATTTATTAGATGTTTCTCTATATAAGTGAGTTCATGAAAGTTGTCAGTTCATTTGTTTCAACTGATTTCATTTACTCTGTCATTTAAGCATCAATTTCAACCAGGATGCGTCCCTCATCTGTGTGTCCAGTGATCATGGCACAGTGCACATTTTCGCTGCAGAGGATCCCAAAAGGAACAAACAGTCGAGGTTAGTCTCAGCTGGAGCCTCTCCATCCATAAATCTGATTAGATTGACCATTGTGTTCTTCAGTAGCAGTATTTAGTTTGCAAAATGCAGCAGTCGTGCATGCCCTCTTCTACACTCATGACTATCCATGTTTAATGGTGTTCAGAATTTGTATCTTACAAAGGAATGCTTAATTAAACTGGACTTTATGAGGACCCCCTCCCCCCTCAGTGGTCAGAATCGTACTTCCTCAATCCTTTAGGTGGCAAGACTTATCTGTTAATCCATGTGTGTTTGAGACTCAAAGAGAATCAAACTGCCAGTCATTCCTGCAACACTCAAAACTAAATGTTGATATTAAAAAGTTAGTAGGAATATTGTCTTTTCCTGTCTTCTAATTTGTTTTGTCCTTCTTTCCCAGTTTGGCATCGGCTAGCTTTCTACCCAAATACTTCAGCTCCAAGTGGAGCTTCTCCAAGTTTCAGGTTCCCTCAGGTTCTCCCTGTGTGTGCGCCTTTGGAACAGAGCCCAATGCTGTCATAGGTGAGTTCAGTTCAAGGTAAATCGCTTTTCAGGGTGCAAGGCTGTCTTTTTCTGTCATTCTTACTAATTAAAGTCAGGAAAATGACAGGTGACTCAGGGTGTCACTCTGAATGATGGTTAACCATGTCGTGATTGCTGTAGGTCATAAAACATCTGTGCAGTGATGTCCTGACTCTTGGTACTTTTGGCCATTGAAACTTTTTAATAATTATTATCAAATAAATGTTGTGAAAATTGTGCTTCTAAGAGATTTTAAGAGTTGTCATTATTTTTATGATGCTCTTAATTATTGATCAAGCTAGGTAGCTTCTTAGCTTTGCAGACGTGTGATGTTCCTGTTATAAACTGTTCAGACGACACTCTGAGTGGTCAACTGTTTCTAACCACCAGAAACAGCCATCAAAGTGCACAACATATCCCAGACGCCAGACATCAGTACTGTTCATATTTTACTCCCGCCTAATAATTCTCTCATAGAGTCAGCTAACATGACAGAATTTTAATTTAGGAAGATTGCAGTATGTGGTTTTCTCTTTTGGGCAAAGTGAAGCTGCATCAGTACTCAGTCAAGGCCTTCAGATCCAAAAGTTTGATCAGTCTGCTGGGATTCCACAATGCAGAAGTAATAATGTTTGTGCCACAGGGGTGGCAAGGGAAGAAATGTGAATTATGAAGGTGATAGTCAATAACAGCCATAAAGCCACCCAAATACATGACTTCCTTTTTTTTTGTTTGTTCTGTCTTATTTGTCTGTGCCCTATCTATGCAGTTCACACCAAAACACTGTAAAATAATAGAATTGTCAGGTTTTTCCGTGTCTGGCCGGAAGGAGTTTGCTGACTGAGTGTATTCTGTTCTCGTTTTGCTCTCTTCACCATGCAGCCATTTGTGCTGATGGCAGCTACTACAAGTTCCTGTTCAACCAGAAAGGAGAATGCTCCAGAGATGTGTATGCCCAGTTCCTGGAGATGACCGATGAGAAAATATGACCTTTGACCCCTTTGAGACTCACTACTACACAACTTGTTCTTTTCTTTTCTTTGCTTTTTTTTTAATTTTGGAGGAGGCTGGAGAGTTCCTTCATCACACTTGTTGTCTGGATGGACTCTTTAGAAGAGCGTCAGATGAAGGGAGGACAAAGAAAGAGAAGCACAGACTCTGGGAAACCCTCGCAGCAAAAAAAAAACAAACCCATGGAAACACCAATAGGGATGCAGACTTTTGTCTCTCACAGATTCCTGAGGATTGTCTCTGGAAAGAGTGACATGATGCCGACTTGACTCAAACCAAACACTAGAAAAAAAGAGGGAAAGTTATTTTTTGAATGGACAACATGCCGCTTTTTAAAGATGTCTTCCGAGGAATTCACGTGGGAGGACTATTTTTAATCACATAGATGATTCTGATGGTGAAACAGATTGAAAATACTGAGATTTTTGTCAACTAACACCACCTAACCTATCTATAGGTAGTGCCTCGAGACTGGAGAGAATCTGTATGTGTGAACATAATACTGTTGTCATATATAAATATGTGTTTGTGTATATAACAGTGTACCATATTAGAAGTTTGCAAAGCAGGATCAGAGCGAGGTAACTATTTTTGCCAACTTAAAAGGCTTTAAAGGCAGAATGAATAGGATATAAAACACAATATTAAAAGTTGGCCTCTCCTTGGCTTAACAACAAAATGATGCGCTCACCTGTTGCATGCATACCTGGTTACTTACTTATGTACCCGTTTGATAAGTTTTTAGAGTCCCAGCTTAATAGCCTGGGTGTTGCAATTGCCTCAAGCTACCTACCAACCCAAAGTCAAACCCCAAAACACTGCAAAATAACACAGCAAGATAAGCAAACACAACCAGGAAACAGGTTCTCTACAATAGACTTCAGACTTTCTGCCGGCTTACAAAATCAGCATCTGGATTCACAAGTTTATTCTATTTAATTTTTTTAAATCAAACAATCCTACTCATTCTGCTTTTAAGGTCCAATGAGAGTTTGACTCACTGAATGGAGACTGTAGGTGTAAACATTTTGATTTGGGAGTTTTGGTTTTAAGAAGTACTAACAAGCCTGGGCGCCTTTTCTCCATATAGAAGGATGACAGCAGGTGTAACTAGACCTTTATCCAGCGCTGACATAAAAGAGGTGGGGGGAAAAATTGATTCTTAGATGCAACATCATGTCACAAATAGCCTTTCCAGCTCTTACTAATTACTTGATGTTGACAGAACAAATCCACAACAATCCACAGCGCGCATATGCTTGAGTTATCCTCTCACTCCCAACAGTCTCATCATCACAAAAGGAAGTGGTCACAAGCATTCTTTGATTTATTACCAAAGTAGCTGAGACAGATGTTTCATTAAGTACATTGTAAACTTTGTGAGCTCTCAACCAGATGTAAACAGAGCAGAGCAGTGATCAACTGGACCAAACAAGTCCTGCTAACCAAAACTGCAACAATAACTCTGCATTAAAGAAAATGACCCAATGCTTAGTGTGTTTAACCTTAAAAACCCTGCACTAGCTCAGCTTCTGTCCCCTTAGCTAACACTGCAGCAGAGAGGCTGCTCTCCACTGCTAGTGAGATGATGCTAATAACACAGGCTAGCAGTGTTATGCCTACTCCTTTAGTTACTCTCATACAGGCAGGAACTGCGTAATGCTCTCAAATCAATTGGTTCATTAATGAATGTTTATAGCTTTTTTGATTGAAAAGTTTAATTTCTATACATGATTACAAATCATGAAGGCAATTCAATTGTCATGAGGTGTCAAAGGTTCCCACCTTTATGCTACTGCGTGGTAGAGAAAATGCCGGCTATGTAAGACAACATCTGGATCATTGGAACAGACTCTGATCTTGCATTGTGAAGCCACATGCTAGTATTACTAAATTTTCTTGTATTCATTGTATAAACACAACACCCCAGACTGAACTTCTAACTACACAGGACTGTACAGAAAAGTGAAAGGAAAAAATTAACATGTATTTTGGTTTTGCTCTAACTTTTTTCATGCGTTGTGCAATATATGTTTACCCTTTTTTTGTTTGTTTGTTTGTTCAGAGATTGTGAAAGTTGACTGTTTTTTGTTTCTATCCGACCAAGAAAGCTTGAAAAAAAAGTAATCTTTTGGGAAATATGGTTATTTGCAAGGGTAAGATAAGTAAGACTGATCTACTCATGTTTGTGTGCTGCATAGGGAGTCAGGGTAACACTCTTCCCATGTTGCCTGTTTTTGTTAGGCTAAGCTAGCCAGCTGCCAGCTTTAGCTTTATTTCACCCTACATACATTGGAATGGAATCAGTCTTCTCATCTTACTCACGCCAAAAAAAAAAGTATATTCCCAAAAAATGTTTAACCATTTTTTTCAATTTGTGAGAGTTGAGTGTTCGTTAGTCCTACCTGAACCGGAAAACTTAAGAGCCAAACACACACGCAAGGTTTCAATCTTAAAGCCCATACTGATTTTTGGCTAAAATCTTTTTTGACAAACTCGTGAGCTCAGATCAACTATAAAAATACAAAGAGCATTTTCAACACAGTTCAAGACTGCATTTCATGTTTAATGTTAACACAGAATTAGATTATTATTAAATCAGAAATATTCTTAAGGATGACTGGTTGCTCAATATACTTTTTGTTGGCCAGTGTGACTCTCCAGTCACAGATGTGTGATACCTTGTTGTCAAAACTCTAACAACACTTGTAAGTTTGAGTGTCCTCTATTTCATGTGGTGTAGTATCTCCGTAAGCATCATGCACTGAACAGCATTGATCAATTCAGCCCATGCAAATCAGGGACTCTAAAGTGCTTTGCTGAAGTCCATGGCCATAAACAGGAGATCTATTCAAAGTGGATCCACCTCAGTCAAACAAGTGGATAAACTGAACTGTGTTAATGTGTAATTAAATATTATTTTCTAATTTGTTAAGTCAGTTGACAGCTTTTTTTTTTTTTTTGTTAATTAAGTGCAAAAACATATTTTATTTTGTGTTGCTATCTGCATCAGATTGTAATTGCAGGTGTCACTCTGTTGAACGTACACAGCACTTGGCGGTCACTGACCACAGTGGGGACACTGCACCAACTGAAAAGCCAGCTTGTTTCTGACACACTCAGAATGATTGTTAAACCTGCATTCCTGCATTCAGTAAATTTGTGAATAAAATGTAACATCTGCTTTTACAATTTATCTTTATAGGCCGTTTCATGCCTTTTTCACTGTGCAAACTAGGAATAGCCTCTTTGTTAAACTGAATCAGAATAATGTCATTCACTCGCTGTACTTGAAGGCCTCATAAGGGTTGTCTTAGTGTGCGGGTGTCTCATTCATTCTCATACTCATTTATGAAGATAGAGACCTTACGTTGCTATAGCTAAACATCCCATGTAAAACAGTAACATCAATGTTCTGTCACAGGTCAAGCAGACAGTAATAGTAACTAACTGAATACTCAAACACTAAATATTATAACTCTTAACTGCTTGTTATCTAACTTACAAACATGAATACATCTTGTCCTTAACCTTTAGCCTGTTGACCAAAAATACAAACGTTCACAATAAAGGTGCCCTGCTAACATTAGTTTGCAGGCTAGATAGCTAATTAGCTGCAGCTTCCTATACAGCATACAAACATACCTGAATATGTCACCTGGGTCCAGTTAGAAGCTTTGGTTTTGTCTGCCTGCACTGTCTGCACATGACATGAAGACTACAGCATCTCCAGCAGATGGATATTAGCATTTCATTATATCTCTTTTATTCTAACAATAATAATAATAATAATAATAATAATAATAATATAATAATAATACTGTCTATTTAAAAAAAGACGTTGACATTATCTTTGGGATGACTACTTATATTTTCAGTTGGACATTACATTTTCAAATATCTTAGCTGTTTCTAAGTACCAGATGGCTTTAGAGTGTTTGATGCTTTTCAGTCTTCCCACTGTGAGGTAACCTGGATGTAACTTCAGGTCAAAGAGAGCACATCTTTTTCCCTGCTTTGCTATTCTATTTAACAAACAGCCTCGGTCATGATTCAGTAAGCTTGAAACAGCACTGGTTCTATGACGTGTTGTCTGACTAGATGTTAGGTTAAGTATTCAAACTTGTTCCAAATGGCTACACTTGAATGTAGTGAGAAGTAAGTCGTTCTTGCCTCCTCTGGTTTGCATCCCATTCACTTCCACTGCTCCTTCAGGAATTCTGACTTAATTGTAGGTATTTGTAGGCTTGACATTATACGTCTGAATATGCAGTACACTTTAAATGCAGCTTCCTCATGCAGCAGGTTATGCAAAGGTGAGAACACACAGGATATGAACTTATCTCAACTTTTACTATGACTGTGCAAGTGCTGTTATAAAAGAAAAGCACATGTTCTTGTATGATTCACTTCCTCTGATGACAGCAGGCTTTTTGTGTTTCGAGTGTAGCGATTTGAAAGCAGAATTAATGCAACGAGACAGAGATGCACCGATCTGATACACAAACTGGTGCCTGCACCGACACCAACCTACAGTAAATAGTCAAAGTATGGACAGCCAAACATTCCAGGCAAATGAAATACAGTTCATTCATTCACAGCAGGCAGATGTGAGGCTTACAAGTTTGGGGATTATAAGCAGATTGGAGTTGAGGTATTGGAATAAACCTACTTTACAACTGACATTTAAACTTGTCATAGCAGGAAAAAACAAAAACAAAAGGTGAAATGTTCCAGTTGAATTAAATGACAGTAAGGCAAGGGGGGGGGGGGTGAGCCAACATGTTTCAAACCCTGGAGCTAGCTCACCTAAATGGAATGTAGAAGTTCAGTGTTAAATGTTTCCAATTACGCCATAGCTTTTCCTGCTATGACAAGCATAACTACAGTCTGTCTGAAAGACACATCAGGATAGAAAAAGTAGGGCTGGTGCTTCTCTGGTATGAACTAGTTTAAAGCTTGCAGCTTACTGAATGTACACTGGAAATGAGTCAAGCTGTTTCTGTCCCTAAAGGAAGCTGATAGTGTTTGGAAGGAAAAAAATTCCGACCCCGGTGGTACACACACTTCCTCAACAGTCTGACCAAAGCATGCGGAATGTGCGCTGAAGTCCTCCTTAACAAAACCAAACAGCGTGTTACCTCTCCATTCCAGAGGTGAACTCTGAAGGACTGAGATCATCTTCCCTTTTTCTTTTTTGGATGAAAAGAAATAACTCTTCACACAGACAGATTTTAAGTTTGCATTTGCCCAGCTTAGAAGGCTTTTACTCAAAGAAATACAAACTAAAGAGGTTATGTGTTTTAAATAAATTTATAAAAAAAAGCATTTACCCACTGAAGCAGAACAAACACCTATCACTTGTTTTTCCTTGTGTAACATAGAATACAATCTGAATAGACTGTTTAGTAGCCCGAACAGAATAAAATAACCAAGCAAAGAGACTGCCAACGTCAACACAAAGATAACAAACACAGCCTGTGATGACAGGGTAAAAACAGAGCAAATGAAAATACAATAGGAAAACAAAAACAACTAAGAGGGTTAAGTGCAGCACTGGTCAGAATCATATAGCGTAGATTCAGTCTAAATTTTCTTCAGTTCCATATTCAGTTAATCTGCTCAAGTACATTGTCTCTAGATCCGTAACATGCAAGCTCAATGAAGCATATGGTCAAATACGCATGGGAATATACTTTTTATCTTGTAGGATATTTGTAAAATATGAAAAATCTGTAGATGTACAGTGATAAAGAAATTTCATTTGCATGAATGAGCAGAAAAAAGAACATCCACTCCATAGATAGTGTTTTCTTTCAAAGGAAAAAAAAAAGAAAAAGGAGACTACATTCATTTCACCGAACAAAGAGTCCACATACAAAAACAACGGAAAAAAAAAAAGATTCCCAAAATATCATGTTGTGATGTTTAAATGTTCTTAAAGACCCCATTTATAGCTTTTAGTAATCTTAATTATTACTAGATAGTATCTGTGCCTTGGGAAACGGAGAAACACTCAAAAAAGATCCAAAGATACACTTGCACAACAGAATACTGCATATCTACTCACAACTGGGTTAGGTAGGTCAACATGGAGGCTAGCTGCCGAAAATGGGAATGTCCACACGTACATACACACACTTTCCCTTTGCGGAATACACTACTGGTGAATTTACTTGGTTTCTTTATCTATCTGACACAGTTAGCGCTTATCTGTAATGCTACCATGATGAGGCTCCTTTTCTGTCTTTGGGGTGTTTCAGGATGACTCGCTTCTCAAATAAGTCATTTATGATCTGGAAATCTGGATTCTGCAATCTGTTTTTCTTCCTGTGCTTCTCCTTGCCGTCTGGGTCTCAAACTTTAGGGATTCACAATCATCAGCGACTCTCGGGCTCCACATTTTTTTAATTTTGGTCTTGAGTTTTTGCATCGTATTACGTGGTCTTAAATAAATGGAAGAGGAATCGGGAATTGAAGAGGAGGTTGTGAACATTCTGTAGTCCCGCAGGTGTTTCCGCGTCTCTTCTCTTTTTGGCACCTTAGAGTAGATGATAACCAGGTTGGATGGAGGGGTCAGAGTGAGGAAGAGGTGAGGCTCAATGCGTTACAGGAGAGCAGGGGTCAGGATGCAGATCGGGGGGGGTTGGGGGGGGAGGCTACTTGTCACCGATCTGTTCACTGACCCCTCCTTCTCCGTCTCTGTCCGTGGTGCCGTTGTTGGTGGCGGTGTTGGCAGTGGCTGCTCCACCCTCCTCTTCCTCCTCCATTTTCACCCTCTTCGATTCAGGTTGGTCTTGCAGTTCTCCGTTCTGCCTCTTGGTGGGGAGGGACGCCGAGGCTGAGGCGTGAGCCGCCAGGAGGTGAAGAGGATTTGCAACAGCTGGAAGAGAAGAGACAGTGTTCATTAAAATGGCACCAGTATGGAATCTGAAGTGGGCCACATTGGTCAGTTAAAAAACCGGTGACAAATTGATCAAAAGTTGGCAACTACTTTCTTGGTTAACATTTTTTAAAATATTTTTTCCCAAGTCAAAAAATGTTTGAAGCTCTCAAATTTTAATGTGTGATTTCATTTTGACATGAAACGTTGAACTCAGTAACTCTGGTCGAAAGCAGCAGCAACACTGGAGTCAATCATGGAGGCCTGTAGAAAGTGTGATGGATATTTTCATTTTTCATTACTCAGGAACATTTTATAAACAATTACTACAAAACTCTTGCACAGTAAAAAGTCTTACAGACAGGTACAACCATTAGAAGCTGTAGCAAAAATAAAGCTTTAAAGGACTTTTTTTTAAAAATTGAAATTAAATTTCAAATTTTTATAACTTTTTTTTCAACTTTTTGAAAATATATATATAAACAGTGCATCTTTTATATGTAAATGTGATTCAGGCCTGCAAACTCTTGCACCACTTTCAGAGTGTGACTGCTGCTGAGTAAAACTCAACTAAAGTAGCCATAAGGGATGTTTGTTTTAATAAATATAGTAGCTATTGTGTAACTAAACATTTTTTCTCACTGCACACAAAATCGCAGACTCTTGTTCGCATATAATGTTAATACTGGTTGGTGCTCCAATAGAATCCATGTTGTGTGAAAACAAACAGCCTTTTCTTCTATGAATGAGCTTGTTTACTTGGATTTCAAAGTTCAGCTCAGTTGAAATCTCCACCCCTTTATCGACTTTGATGTTATAGATTATATTATCAAGTCTATTACGTTTGTTGATTTTCCAAACTGTCGTGGAAACTGTACATGTGTTAAAGATAACTGCCTAAATGCCCTCACACACTGCTGCTGGCTGCATTAGCTTTAGTAAGAGTGATGAATGTTGGCAAACACGCGGCAATTATGGAACATTTTTAAATATTTCAGATTTAAATAAAAGGGTAAATGAGGTCTGCAGGAGGAGCACACAATATGCACATTAAAAAGACCCAATAGACTTTTACCTCACCTTACATAAGTATTGCATTTTTTGAAAAAAGCTGCTTCATGTACATTGAGAACAAAGAGTGCAGGGCTCAGACACTCAGTCTACATAGCAGGATACACAAGCTGCAGCTTCTGTTGCAAGTAATGAGTTAACCTGATTAGTCGTGGCATGAAAACAGAGTGTTCCATATTTCTGTCTGAGAGGAACATTAAAGATGAAAAGGGAAATAAGATGCAGTATCAAGTTCAGAGAGTCTCGAGTAGTCTCGAGACTCGTAGCGCCCAGTGATGTTTCGTACGAGCCCTGGTAGTGGAAGTTTCAGTTTTCTCTCTCTCTCGCCAACAGCAGCCATACAACTGAGGTTATTCCTGACTGGCTGATCAAGCGGAGCCACGGATGGAACAGCCCAGTGTTGGTGTGCCCACATTGGTCGTTGCTCTTTCAAAATTATTCAGCGGCAACTATTTTCTATTACATCACTAGAAAAGAAAATACAAGCCAGCAGATTTTATATTTTACTTGTATATGACTTTTAAGAGTGGCAGGGTCAGAGGGGAGCCGCTGGTCCTGCCCCCCGGTGTGAGCTTGACATGTGAGCGAGAGCTGAGGAGGTGAGAGCATCGAGAGTCAATCTGAACCGCAACTACAACGGCAGAAGCTTTTTAAGCACTCAGGGCAACCCTGGACATCTTTCAGTTTAAACGTCTGATTACTCACACTGAGAGTGTGGTGCAGAGCAGAGCAGGAGCGATGAGAGCTCTCAGTGCACTGAGAAGCACGAGGGAGGATGCACAGTCGAACCATTCACAATTACTCTCAACACACTCAATACAGAATGACTCCCTGACACAAGAGACAACTGAAGATAGAAACAGATGCAACAGCAGAGTGTTTAACAGATAATTAGAATAGTTATCATTTCAATTTTTTTTTTCTTATAAATAAAACATCCCAAGATATGAATGGAAAGTATTGTTTGGCAAACGCTTTTCTGACCTTTTGTGGAATCAAAAACAGTGATGTTTTTTTTTTATTTTTAAATAAGTGCATTTAATAGATAAATAAAACCAGGAACTGCTCACAAACTGGCCACATTTTCTCACTTGCTTGCATACATGACCCTGTCATACATTGAGTTTTGACCTGGTCTGATTTTCATGCTGCTAACTGAAAATCCATGCAAAGCAGCGAAGTAATATGCCAACAAATCAAGAGAGAATGCTGCTAGAAAGCAAACATGGATGTAAAAACTACTGCTATCCAGTTGTAGTTGGAGCTGGAGGCTCCACACAATGTTTTGGTACAAAACGCTGAATGTAAACAGAACTGTTAACAAGGAAACTCCATCGGGCACCTTTGAGTGCTCTTAAAGACAGGAGGCTGTTTGTGCGAGCAAAGGGCCTCACATAAACAATTTTTAAATAGTTGTCCTCTGGTCTGACACCAGCACAGCTGTCTATGCACACTGCTTTTCCAAACCTGGACACTTCCAATGCTGAGGCACGCTAGTATTAGTAGCTGTTTATGTGTGTGTGTGTGTGTGTGTGTGTGTGTGTGTGTCAGTGTCACCTGTGCTAGCAGCAGTACCGATGGGGACCAGATGGGTCCCATTTTGTGTGATGGCCTTTATTGGGAGCTGGTGCTGACCGAGTGGGGCTTGTTGCACGATGGTAACTGTTGTCAGAGGAGCGGCCTGAGAGCTCTGGATGATGCGGCTGACTCCACTTATGGATGAGGCTGTGATGGATGGGACAGGCTCCACTTTGACTAAACACGGAGAGAAAACTGTGATCAAACTCAGTTCACACGTACAGTCACCACGTAATACTTGAACACATGGAGTTTACAGCTGCACCAGTTCCAGCATTAACTGCGCCCACGGGGGAACTTGTATAAATGGCAAAAACATGAACAAGGTCTCACCTTTGATCTCTTGGTGCTCTCCACCTCCATTCTCCTGAGGTTCTGTGCTCACTGTAGCAGCGGGCTGTCCGGCAACAGTTGCCATAGTGACGGCCGGGATCTGGTGGACAACGTGCACCGTCTGCATGACGGGGGCAGAGCTAACTGTCGTTGTTACTATGGCTGGTGTCGCCATGGCGTAGGTCACAGGCTTCATGGTCGTTTGAGGCATCTGGCGCTGCACGGCGATCAATACTGGCTGGTTGTTGAGGGGGGAGCCTATCAGAGGGCCAAGCTACAGGTTACCGACAAACTCTCTACTCCCAATATCATCCACTACTGCAGAAATGGACTAAAATGTACATACATATTGTGAACCATCACACAAAATGTTCAAAGGAGTGGAAACAACGATTTGCATTGACACCCTGTTTTTTTTCATTTTCACTTCTTAGAGGTAAACATGTACAAGCTACAAAAACGTCACAGTTTGTACACTCCAGTATCATCCCTCTGACTGAGACGTGCAAAAGGTCTAGTTTGTAGGATTTAGGGGGATCTATTGGCAGATATATAATATTCGTAACTATGTTTTCATTTGTGTATAATCACTTTTAAATAAGAATAGTTGAGTGTCATTGCCCTGGAAGAAGCCCCTCCTACTTTCAGGGAGGGTGGGTCCTCTATCACACAGTCCATCGTGACTCTTCAGTGGCCCAGAATGGACAAACTAAGCACCAGGTCTAAAAGGCTGTTTGTGGTACTGGTGGCTACAGTAGGTTCCCATTGGGCTTGTAGGGAAAGGGTGAGGTGTGTGTGTACTCAGTTGGCTGCAATCTGCAACCTAACCACTAGGTGCCACTAAATCCTACACACTTGTTCTTTAAATAGTTCAGTTAAGGAGACGAAAACTTTTGTCTTTTACCAGGGGAGTTCTGTGCAAAGCGTGCCTCCTGGATGACAGCGAGTTTGGGCTGGACTGTAGTGGTCTGGGTGGGGGCTGGCGGCTGAGTTTGCTCTGGCTCCATGGGGACCGGAGACCCCTCTCTGGACAGGCTGTCTGGGGTCTGAACCCCACTTGAGTGAGCGGACAGTGCCCCTGTGTGGTTGGGAGACGCTGGAGCACTCCTGGGATGGGAAAAGAAGTAGAGCTGATTGATACAGCATGTATCGTAGCCTTACAAACATAGCCACTGTGCTAGTACTGATGCTGGAAACACCTTTCGAAGTAACACTGCGGATTTAAAGAGTTCGTTACCTGGAGGAAAGAGGTCCCACGGGGGTCCTGAAGCAGGGCACTCCCCTGGGCCTGCGCTTCCTGAAGGCTTGTTCTATCAGCTTGCCTTCAGAGGCCGGGTCGATCCTCCAGAAGGAGCCTTTGCCCGGCTCCTCCTGAGAGCGGGCCACTTTAATGAAGTATCGGTTCAGGGACAGGTTGTGGCGGATCGAGTTCTTAAAGCACCAATGAGAAACACACAGAGTGTGAATAAAAGCTGTGCAATGGCATTTAAATCATAAAGTGTTAGAGTATTCCTGTGTTGTTGCATGTTCTGGTGTTTTGAGTATGGCAGCAGGAACAGTGGGACATCTAGAGACTGCATATGGGTCCTGATACATGTTTCAATTCTTTAAAAGAATATACGGGCAAGTTTTGATAAATTTTGCAGACAATGGCACAATGTCTTTTTTTAGTATTTTCTGCTTTATGTGCTCTTCCTGTGAGAGAAGGAAAATAACACCACTCCAGTTCAGTTTTTGTTGACACTGTTTGAAATGTATGATTTTATATTTGTCTCAGAGTTTACAGTTCTCAGTGGCCTTGTACAGGACTGCATCATATTGAAAGACGTATCTATTTTTCAGTCCTCCCCAGTCAACTATGTGCATGATGACACTGAGTGTAATCGAGGCTGGTCTTGGTGTAGCACGCGAGAATATTTTTACAGCGTCCAAAATAAAGCACACTGCTTCACTGTGTAATCTATGTTTACACATTTAACCTTTTGTACCAACATTAAATTGCATTCCTGTACATACTTTGCAACCCTGTGTGTCAGTCAAACTGTGAACTTCAAATTTTACTAACAATTACACTTTTAAAAATAAAACTCCAAATGTGAACTCAATTTCCTTCTTTCACTGCATTGCGGGACAACAGCAAACTTCCATATCAACAGTTTTCAGTGTGTCTAACTGTCTTAATTACGCTTATCTTTCCAGTGTGAACATACTCTATGATAAATACAATATAGATGGATCTTTGAACACCAGCTTTAGCACAAGCTCAGGGTTAATGATGGGCTGCCACTGGACATTATTATAGTCGCTGGCTTTCTGATGACAGTCTCATCAGAGGGATCAATTCAACAAATGCCGGACATTCATGACACAACCGTCTCTGTTCATCCCTGTTAGCAGAGAGTCCGGCCTAAAGTGCAGTGCCATGCACTTCAGAATTTAGCCAAAGTTGTTTCATTAACAGTAATATAAAGGAGAAATACAATCATTATATCTAGAAAGCTGGAGCCAGTTAAAATCTAACAAGTGTGTTTTGAAAGTGTCTTATTTGTAACGCAATCAATACTAAATTTTAGCTGATGCCAGCCAACTAATAAATTAATCATTCCGGCCCCACATACGTCACCTGTCTACATGAATAATTTTAACATTTATGGTGACATACACCTGCTGTGACAAGTGATCCTGCTGTCCTGATTAAGTATCTCAACTGTGCATGCATTACTCTCCAACCACAGGATTACTGCAGGTAAAAACAATGGGACTGGATGGTGAAGACTCTGACCTGCCAGCCTTTATCAGCTGTTCTGTAGTAAGGATAGTTCTTGGTGATGTGGGTGTATATTCCATTCAGTGTCAGCTGTTTATCCGGGGCCATGGTGATAGCTTGGACTATTAGTTGCGCGTATGAATATGGAGGTTTGGAGTCATCCTGTGGAAAACAAAATGCAATTTAATTAATGTGCTATTGGGAGGAAATTCGTTTAGGTGATGAAAAACAAGGTTAGTTCCAGTCAGTGTTTTCTTGTGTGTTCGTGTAAATGGCATGAATACAGAGAATCAACTTAGCAAAGTTCAACCAGGCTCTGTACTCCAAAGTCTATGTTGTTGTGAACGTTGGGCAATTTTTAGACTTCAATGAGTAACCAGAAATGCTCACAGTGCTCAGACATCAACAGGAATCCACTGAGATTCTCTGAAGTCTGCTGCTTTCATCAGCACCCTCTTGTTGGAGATCTCCTCTTTAAATCCATTTTGAAATGAAGCAGACAAACTAACAGTAAAATCATCCGCATTCCCATTGCCCAGTTCTCTTTTCCATGGTGGCCTGCTCTCACCTTTGGGCTGTCTTCACCTGAGGCTTCTTTGTCGTTTTCTGATTGGGAGTTGTCTCCTATTAGGTCGGAGGCAAGAACACGACCTGTCCTGTAGCTGGAGAGTCCCGCCCCCCGTGGACTCGATGGACAGGAGTTTGCTGCACTGTGGAATTGAGAAATATTAAGTCATAAATTGATGTCTAAGACACACAAAAAATGCTTGCACAAAGTCCAGCTAAACCCCCACTCTCACCTGATGGTGCCAGTAGGTGAAGGCAGTGGGCTCATGAGGTGGGCAATGTTGTCAGGAATGTTAATGGTCAGTGGGGAAATTTGGGGTTGGACGGGCTTGACCGGTGATTCCGGCACGTTCCTTGGCTCCTTCTTGTCATTGGACAGGGCTGTGAACGTGATCTTTATACTGGTGCTGGGGAACCGGAAACAACACCTGAGAACAAAAGACAAACACAAACATGTAGTGTGTGTTTTAATGTGTCTTTGTATTTTTTTTTTTTTAACAGCTGAATATCAATTAAATAAGTGGAAAACACAAAGTTTAAAACAAGATCATCAAGCAGACAAGCCTCCTGCCCAGCAACAAGCAGGTCAAGGAGGTCTAATTGAAGCCAGAGGAGCACTGAGATCCTGGTTCACAGTTTAAAAATGGATGTCAACCATGATCATTATATAACACATCATATCCAATTTATTATTAATAGGGTATATTTGGAGCAGTTGCTGACAACTTTAAATAAATGACTTGTATGGCAAGGTGACAATGTTGACATTTCTTACATAAACATTCATGAAAATGAATGCTAAGTGTGACGTAAGACACCACAACATTTCAGTGTGGGTTCAGGTCATTACAACTTAAAGAGGAAAATGCAGACAAACATGCTCAGCAGTGTAAACACACCGATAATGAACATGTGGCCAAGTTCACATTTAGCCAGAACAAGTCAACTACAGACCCAACCTTAGCTTGGTAATGCTATATCAAAGGTGAAAACTGTGTTGCACAAAAGGAAACAACAATAATCCATCGTAACTCTTTCTGCAGGTCATAAACATTGCTTAAGAAGGCACAAGCACGTTTTGAACCTGTGCTGCGAGCATGTTGGTGGAAGGTGGAACAACTCTCTGAGTGTTGGCCCAAAACACAAAGAACATTATAACTACTCACACCAAATTCCAGTATAATTTGCCCATTTAAGTAGTTCTTACTTTTCCACCTGTAACATTTAAATCAAATGTAGAAGACCGAATATAAGAACAATTGTAAATCTTTAGATGTTGTTCTACAATTCAGCGTGTATGTAAATCAGCAGGTAGATAATATAACTAACGCTGACTTTGCTTTCGCATAGCTAACATTAACGTGAATTAAGCACAGCAGACAGTGCACTAATTCTCTGCTGAAGCATGACTGTCTGACGTCTCACTGACGTCTGCTTAGTGGTCTACATATTGCCGAATAAATCCCGTACCCAAACGTCTAACATTAGGCCATGAATCAAGTTCAAGGTGATTTCTCATTTGGCACGGAGTAGCGACATGATTATACTAGCATTATTTCCAAATGAGATTTGGCGTGACGTTATGGCCATGCAGACGAGCAGCACACCAGTCTCGGTGTTGCTTGACACAACACGTGCAACATCGCTGCGGGACAACAATACAATAACAACACATGAACCCGTAAATCTGAGGATTCATGTCAGTCAAAGCCACACAGCAATACCAATCTTACATTCGTGGAAGCTGCAGAGGTGGAGCCCCTCTTCTCTGGAACACCCCATCAACAAACACCCCGTTTTTTCCGAGGCATCGAAGATAGAATTCCCCCGTGCCGGTGCCATCTTCCCCCGCAGTGAATATTTCGAGGTGCCGTCGGGAGATGAAGCTAGAGTGTCCCATGCTGACGTCCACCGAACCCTGTGAGGAGTTCCGCCCGATGGTGACCGACCTTTTCTTCATCAGATACTCGAATTCTCGGCCCTCAAGCCGGGCTACAGCCGACCCCGACATCCCGCTTACCACCGCCATCTTCAGAGGTACCTAGTGGAGATTTGGAGATGTGTGTTAAGCGGAAACGTGTGAGCGGTTGCAGGGAATTGAAGAGGGGATATTTTTTAAGTTTTGTGAAAAAGGGGGATCCAATTTTACACCGTGGAGAATTTGGCTAGGAACGTGCCAGACCGGGGACACAGCGGCTCCGACCCACCGCCGCGAAGAAGAGGGAAAAGAGAGGCATTGGCCAATCAAAAGCGGCCAAACGGACGGAAGTACTGGGATAGACAATCCTTTCGACCAATAGAAAACCGGTTTGTGTAGGCAGATGTGTGCTGTTTACCAATGACAACAATAATAAAAATAGCCGTAGAAAATAGAGCTCGGTTGCAGTGCAGCCTGACACGCAGATGGATGGAGAGCTGTAAAAAGCGGTGCAGTGATTTCAAGGAGGGGATTTTGATTTAGAAAAGACCAGAAGAAGAGGAACACCTAATGCACTAATTCTGTAAATAGCTCCGCTATTTCTACTGCTGTGAAATATCTCTGCCGAAATTTTTCCTTTTCTTTTGACTGATCAACTGTCTTTTTAAAAAATATATATATACAAAAAGTCTTTTGCGGGAATACCCTCAAAACTTCTTGTTTCTCGAAGCTCTACTGCCAAACCTCTAGAATGATATACCATAGAATTTTTACATGCCAAATAGCAAACGTCCTTTGGTCAGCCGTTAAAATAAGTCCATACGTCCACCTTTTAAAACTGCAATAGCTTATTTCGTGCCCACCTGGGGGCAGCAGAAACAAGCTGTAGGTTGAACACATTAGAGACATTAACTTAAAAAGTTCATTAAAAAAAGTTAAAAAGCACTTGCATACTTGCAAATTCATTAGACATATTGATATGGCAGCATTTCTTTTAAATTTAGAGTTCTGTTTGTGTTGAATGTTATGCTAATACTTTCACCTTTGTCTTTTTTTTGTCTTTCCCAAATTCTGAGAATTTCTGGCCCTTTCACTGAAATCCTGCACACTACCTCACCAGCTTGACAACTTGCCATTCAAAACTTGGCCGGTTGGATACAGGAGCTTTTCACTGAAAACATCTGCTTGCTGCTGGAAACCATGCTGTTTTGGAGCAGCGAGATTGAACCAAAACAGTGAAGTTTTATCATAAAAACAAAACAATAAGCTGAATGATGCTTAAACCTTTATATATCTCAGGAGAACTGCAGCAAACGGTGGGCTCATCACTATAAGTGACACTTTGGAATTGAATAACTGAATTTAGTGTTTTTACTACAGAATGAAATGTGAGTTCATTGACCTCAACATTTATAATGTTTCCATTTTACCCGTTTTTTTTACATGAACCCGCAGGGGTTTGTTTTTGTTGACCTGTCCAATACTCATAATTAAACCACTCTCCCCAGATCACCCCTTATGACCATGTGGACTTTTCACAGCCATCTTCAAAAGCATTACAGACAAACTCCAAAATTGTCTTTGAGGCAAAATCACACAGAGGGCCGTCAAATTCAGGGAAAACCCCAAATAAGTAAGTGCAGAAACATAAAAAATGCAGAGTCTTCAGGTCATAGTAGGTAAATGTTTTAAGGAAATGAAAATAATGTGACTCATATGAGTTCCACATGCACAAAAAATCTATGATGTTGAGTGTTGAGGCTTTTTTGGAAATTCGTTGTGAATCAACACATTATACGACACTTCACTTTTCCTTTTGTTTGTCATGCGTCCATGCAGTGCAACAAAGCCTTCAGTGATTAAAACCACAAACCATATGGAAAATATTACTACTAATGAACAGCCTCTGATATTTAAAATCGAAAAAGCAGGCTCAATATGTATCGCCTGGCCTCACACTTTGGAACAGTAACAAAAAAAAGAGATGACAATTGCATCCAACACTGATTCCAAGAATGAGAACTGTTGAGGTGGTTCTATGTGGTGCCTAGCATGATGTACTAAGCTACAAATCACCTAAAAGTACTGCAGGCTATTTTTGCTAGGTGTTAAAGGCATTGTCTTCAATACAGAAAAGCACAGTACAGTACATGATATTATCAGTGTAGTCCTACAAATGTCCGAAGGCAACTTCATAAAGCTTTCATTGCAGCATTGTTTTTGTGACTACAGGTGAATTTCTCACTTTTAAAATGCTGTTGTACCATTGTGCACATTGTATATTACATGGAAAATGAAAAGAGTCCGTAAACCTGTATTTGTATCAACCACACACAAATTTGGTGATCACTGTGCGATAAATTCACATCTGAGCTCTAAGTGAAGCTCTGAAAGTTTGTTCTTGAACTTGAGTACGGTGGCTTGATAAAAACTCTGGAAGGTTCACTTTTTTTTCAGAACTGCCGAGCTAAAATTACAGTCTTACTTGAATTAAATTATGCATCGGCTGATGAAGACTATAAGATGTATGTGAAAGCATTGAAAAAGCATATAAAGTAGCTAATGATTTTAACTAATTGTTTTAATTTAAATCTTTTTTATGTCCTTTAAATTGCATACAGAGAGGGTATATGATGGGCAAAAACACACAGTGCACACATACAGACAGAGCTCACTCATATCATAATAAATAGTGTGGCATATTTTTAATGTAGCAGTATAAACATGTAGGGTCTGCAGATAAATGACGGTGTACCATGGTTTTCTGTTTGCTGCATGGATCCTGCTCCGTACAGGTGTCCAGTCAGCCGGGACTTCCATGCAGCGGGTTAGTTTACTAACCGTAGTAGGCTTGAGCACGCAGCACGCTGTGAGCGCAGTGTGGATGTATGGAGGTCGTGTTAAATAATGGATTTTAAGTCACTAAGCGTGTGTTGACACTGGCACCGAGACAGACCTCTGATTTGCAAAGAGCCGCGGTACCACAGGCTCTTTGTGTTCTGATTCCAGTGCGTGCTGTTCATAAAAACCGCATCAATATTTAAGACAACGTGCTCCACTGTGGAAACCCAGGCGCCATGCCACACGTGTAGTCTGACGATGATGTAATCATATATCACTGAGCTATATTCAGGACTCATACAGTGTACACGGAGGTTAGGAATTATGGGCAATTCTATACTTTTTTTTTGAAGATGTAGAATAGTTTTGTTTGTTGCAGATTCTTTTTTCTAACAAGGTAAATGAATCATAACTGTGATCATATGCAATACTATGGAGTGTTCATATATGATAAAATTACTTGCATTTCTGGCGGAATAATATCAGTTGAAAGGCTCTTACTATCTTTCATTTCCCGGACATTTTAACCTTACTGTGTGGTCTTCATCGGTTCATTTGTTCAGTCACAGAATCCTAAATGTAAGACTATCACCATAGAGGGCAGCTTTTTAATTCATTTAACATAAAACAAACAAAGAAACAAAACAGACATCACATTTGGATCAAATGTAACATGAGGATCCAAAACGATGGGCATCACTGTGTGTGTATTTATCACATGCATCAGCTTGTCATTCATTTTATCTGATGCAAGTGATAAAAGTGGCTGTTAGCCATTAGGCTTACTACATTCACGTTTACATTGCCAATATCCCAATTTGTGCTCATAAATGATAATAATAATAACAATAATATTACTACTATTTGTAGTAGTTATCGTAGTAGCAGTCAAAATAGTAGTAGTAGTTGTAGTAGTGGGAGTAAAACAACAGTGGTGTGCTATATAAATCTGCCTCAGCTGCAGTGAAACATCAGTCCAGTGCTGCCACCTGGTGTTCATGTATTGTCATACAGTGATGCTGGAGGTTTCGATTGTCTGTAATCACAGCTCATGTTACAAGCACTGTGTATTCATGCCTATAAACATATACACTGAAAAAACTGAGAAACAGCAAACAAATATACTGATGTTCCCCAAATCACTTACCATTCATCAACACATTCATATCAGCAGTAGATGTTGAATTGTTATATTTGGTACCTACACAACAGATCTGAAAATTGCCTTTTAATGAATCATACAAACTGCATATGATTTAAAACTTTTGGGGAGCAGAGATGGCAGAGTTTAGGACAGAAAGGTTGGCTAGGGCTGGCACCCACCCCCTGGGTGGCCTCTCTGGAGTTGTGGGGGCCTTTTTCATGCCCAGGGGACCCAAATGTCTCACAATGTCTTCATAGCTCTACGGTATTTGTGGGTATTATTTTATACTAAAATATTTCTGAGAATTTGTTTGCCATTCATTTATTACAAACAAGCAAGAAACCCAGATACAGGCTTTAAATTTAAGTCTTAACACATTTTCATTTTTTATTTGATTTGCCTTAATCTGCTCCCTTCCTTAAGTTCCTAGAGCCATTGAAAAGTTAAAGGAATATTCTGAAACACAATAAGCCAATAGGAAAACAACATTAAATAAAAAAGTCACAGTCAAAACTCAAGTTGTTTTAAGTAGTGGTTATATGAGCAGTTAGTTGCCTAAACTCTGTTAGAATCATCAGAAGATGTTTTAAGAGGCATGATTTTATTGTGAGAGCAGACTTCATTGAAACTACTTAAACTGACAGTATTAAATCTCAGAGACTGATCCTCTATCGTCATGATCATAATCAGTACAATGTTGTGACACTGGTTCTCCCTGAGGAGCAGTGGGCAGCCATCAAACAGCACTAGAGGGCCAATTCAGCTCGAAGCCAGTGACTTGGTCAAGTACATTGACAGTACATTAGCCAGTATGTTATTGACTGTGGAGGAAGCTCACTTAAGCAAAGCACTATGTATTTTATTAACAGTAAACTTTGACTGAAGTAATTTCTTTTTTAAAACAACAAAGATTCCTGGGCAGTGCATGAGTGTGAGCACTTTTTTTCATCAGGGACATCAGAGGTTTTCTTGTATCCATGAAGACCTTTCACCGCACATTGCTGGAGTCTGTACAACGATGTTATTAGATTAATTCTACTCTCAAATTTTATGGAGTGTGCTAGTTGAGAAAGAGGGAAGTAAAATATTAACTCCAGACAGAGTAATCTCAGAGCCAACATTGAACAAGGATTAATTTCCATTGTAACCTACTAATTATTCACTGCTTACTGACTGTACCTTGTTCATTTAAATGATTTAAAGGTCGATAACCATTAATGTTAGTCTTCTGCCGCTGCTCAGTGTTCATTACCTGGGTGAGAAGTCTCTGAAGCTGCTCTCTATCATCTTGGTGCACAGCATCTCCCCACTGAAACCAGTCTAATGATATTCTTTTAGGTGAGTTAGCACCTCATTAAGGCACACCCATTCATTCGAGGGGAAGAGCGATGAATTAGACCTTTAAATGAGGAGTTCTTTTACAGGAAACACAATTGAACAGTTCTGTAATTATTTTGAATGTGGATGGTCAATGGATATTCCATTTTAGGCTGTATAGTCTGAATGTTACAACTCCTGAATATAGACTGTTGTGCAATTGGATGTTACCAGAATATTTACTTAAAATTAAAAAAACAAAAGTAAATAAAACTGCTGTAACCTTGAAGTTTGGTTTATTCTCCAAAATTAGTCTGCTAATGTTTATTTACAGCTCTGATAACTGCTCCATGTGCCTGGGAAGAGCTAGGAACATTTAGTATTAGTCACTGCTTGAAAGTAACTAAGCAGTACTGTTATGTACTTAAGTCCGACTTTGCAGTACTATACATTTTTCCATTGTATGCTACTTAATACGTCCACTCCACCACAGTTCAGAAGCAGTGTAAAAATATAAAGTTAAATTTCTACATGAAAGTATTGCCTGTAACTGAAGAGAAGAAAGGAAACGATTAATTACAAAACAAGAAAAACTGTTCTTGGGAGAATGCTGTACTTTTTACTCCATTACATTTTGGGCTATTTGACATTTCCAGATACTAGTTTGGATTAAAAAAAAATGTACACAATAAAACTCCAGAATTCTTATGAAATTCAACATTGAAAGGAGGCAATCTAAATAACATGTAATTTTACTTTGGTTAGATTAAGAACATTTTGCTGATAATACTTTTGAACTTTTACCTTAAGACACATAATGTCATTTCTGTTGCCAGTTATCTGTCAGTCCAAACAATGAAAAAAATGAGGTTGGACGTCATTAAGTATCGCAGGATCATGGGATTTGTTCATTTAATTGCTAAACAGCCACCATTGTAGATAAAAACCGATCTGACTGGCTTAGGCAGAAATATTCACAGATGTGGTAACATTAAAGTTTTATTTATGTTACATTTAGTCACCTTGTCAACTACCTTCCTCACTCTCTGACCCAAGTTACCTCTGTAGTGAGCATTAAGCAACTAAATGAAATGCCCAGTTTCCTGAGTGAAATAGCAGATTTTTTCTGTCTCTGAACATGGAAGGAAACTCTTGGGATAATGTTAACACACAATTTGGCAAAATATATGAGAAAGATTAGTTTACCTTTAACATTTCAATGTAGAAATATTACATATTATGCTTTTAAGTATAGCTCAAAGTGGAGAGCCTTGACTAGTTATGGAATATTTTTTAATGTGATACGGAAAGTAACAAAACATCCCAGTTTCACATCTAATGTGAAAATTTACAGTAAAACTTCATCACATTAAATACCAACACTCTGCTCCTATAGTGAGTAGTGCAGGTATGTGCCACAACAACCCAACACTCAAATATACTGACACGCCTGGTTGAACTTAATCCCTGTACCTTTTGTCACCACAGCGCTGAGTCAAACAGTGTCATGTTCAGGTGACCCAGGTCATACATGGGAGTGTGTTCGCATGTGCGCACCGGACGTGCACTGTCCAGCAAACTGGCAACAGCTCATGGAAACACACTTCAGGTGTGAGGTGGAACCTGAAGCCCTGAAGTTAGAGTCATTGTGACACATTAGAATCACTTGTCAACCAGCGCAAAGTGATTCTCGTGGAGCTGTTTGAGCTGTTCAGGTGCAGCTGTGAATTATTAATGCATGGCTGACACATTTCCAAATACTCCCCTTGTGTAAGGCTTAATGGTTGCGTGGGCCCACTCTTTGAAAACCCTGCTGTTTTTGAAAAAAACATAATGAAGAGCAGAGGAAATATGGCTTGTCGAAAGGCATTGTTGTAACCACATTTTAAAATCTGTTATTTTCATAATTAAACATGTCATCCAAATCATGTGTATTTAAAAAATCCAAAGCAATAAAAGTGGAACTTTTTCTCAAAAATGTTTAGTTGCTTGATTTCTTCTACATCTTTGTTTGTCGTGTTGTTTTAGCTCTTTTTCTTGTGATACGTGTGGGGCCTCAGTATTATTCAGGTGCTAGGCTTAAATATCAGCCACACTGTAAACAGGGTGTGTCTTAAATAACAGGGAAACAAGTTGCCACATAAGTTGCTTGGTTACAGATAACGCAGAGGAACATATCGGAACTAAATCTGTACAAACAGCTTCCTCAAGTTAGATTCCATCAGACTTCCATGTAGCTATGATGTTTCATAGACGAGCCAAATGCCTCCCTTCCTCCATTCTTGTAAAATGAGAGCTCCTCCCGCCCCAGTAACTAATGGACCCAGTTTTACAGGTTTCTGTTGAATGGGCTGAGCGACCAATGCTCAGATTTCACAACAGGAAAATCACAGAGACAGGCACAAACAATAACTGTTAGCATTTTTGCCAAGAATATTTAAAGTAATTCATTTAGAATCAGTTTATTGCACTGAATAATAAATAGCTAGCCATGAAACTGTTCGTGACGTAAAACTCGTTTTTGCCCATAACCAGGGTTTTGGATGTGAAGCCATTTGCAAAAACGTTTTAACTAACTTTACAAATTTGTCTCCTTCAACTCTGCCACTGAGTCTATGGGGTTGTCCTCTCAGACCAAACTTCTGTATTTTATCCTTTGAAAATTAAGTCCACGTTTCTTTGGGTGGTGAAGCAAATATACAGTCATTGAGATTGAGGAGAAGTTGAGAAATCACTCTGCAGAAAAAGAAAAAAAGCTTTGTTAAAGAGAAGCTTTTCATTACACAGCATGTCCTGAATGCGTAATGCTTTAAATGTGAAGATCTGCACCTCTAGCTGTAACCTTGGCACAAAAGCTTTATTTGTGCTGCAAATGAAAAAGCCATGAGTCTTATTTTGGGAGTAACTGCTCCATTGGTATCTCCAGATTTCCTAGGTACCAGAAGATCCAGAAGACCAGGCTGAGGAAGATAATGAGGGGTCCTGAGAAAACAAAGAAATCCCAAAAGCTGAGGGGAGCAAAGATCCCAATGAAAAAGAGGATGAGGCCTGCTGCATCCAGGAAGACAGCAATGAAGAAAAACAGCAGGCAGCGGCCGAGATATGCAGTATAATCCATGATAGGAGTAGTTGACTGCTTACAGTGATTGCTTTACTAATTTAACAGTGTGACATTTAATAAAATGTAAGGAGCAGAATATGTTTAGAAGAAATGCGTCATCCCTCCTCAGTGTCGCCTGTTAGTCTGAAGTGAGACTGAAGAGAAGGAAGAGTTTAAACACTCAGGTCACATTCTTTCTGTATCTACATCTCACGTTTTTTCATGACAGCGTATGACAGCAGAGAAATATGTTTCCTTAATGATGACAAGAGATTTTTCAGCTTTGTCATTGGATGTGGCTTCATTTCATACATATTTCAGCATCCACGGATGCAGGCCTTATCACAGGCCCACAGGTGGATATTTTATTTAAAAAAAAAACAAGAATATTGGATTGGTAATTTTTTTCCTTGCAGAGTTGGAATAAATGGGAGATTACCTCGGGAGCTGTTAACACCCTTTTAAGTAACTTTAAAAAGAGTCTATGAGGAAAAATCTACATCCTGTGTAGCTTATAAAAGTTACTGAACCACAAAGGCAGAATCCAGAGAAGGATGATAAGAAAAACTGTCCCTTCCATAACTTGCAAGGCTGTAACCACGTCGTTATCGGAACACAAACATCATCAAACAACAACAACGTTCAATTACATGTAAACTTTATTCCTGACAAAAATAATTTACATCAGTCACAAAATCAGCACATAAAAATAGAAATTTGCTATATACAAGTCAAAGACCTTTTCTTCCTCTGTGCACAGCCCCTCTGCCAAAGTTAAGATGCAGGGCTTTTCCCTGATTAAGAAATCATCTTTCTCATTTATAAAAAAGTGACGTTAGTTTATAAGATCAATGTTTTCAGTCTGCTGGAAAGCAGCAAAAGGAGACAGCTCGTCCCCTGGCTCCACAAAAGCTGGACCTCATCTGAAAAGAGGAGAGAGAGAGAGAAAGATGTTATGGAAGGATAAGTGTAATTGCACTTGGGACTTTAGGATTGTATTAAAATATAATTTTAAAATTTGACTATTCTTGTGATATATTTGGGAAGATTAAGATAAGATGATTGTCAGGTTAATCTAATGACATAATTTGAAACAGGAAATATAAAAAGCTCCAACGAAGTTCCCTCTTAAAAATTACTGATTACAGAGGCTGACTTTCCTGAGCTGAAGGAGCCAATGAGGTGCACAAGTTTGCAAGAATGTTTCTGTAGGAGGAAATTTTTGCTTTAATTGTTTGAGTAATTGCTCTAGTTTTGTCCATCTGCAAAGATAATGGGGCATATATATATATATATTAATTAATTTACAGAAATAGGAAAATAATAGTGGCCCAGGAATTAGGCCTTGGTGCACACCATGCTGCTATTTTGTTTTGTGGAAATAGCAATACAGTGTCTTCACAAATTGTTTATCTGAGACCAATATTTTCACAATTTACACAATAAAATGTCACAGTTTCTCTTACTGAATGCATTTGAAAGGTCTACAAATAAAATGTGAATTGATTTATTATTGTAAAATGCTGTTGAGATTTTGTTCACCCCTATGTGGCTGTAATTTCTAGAGATTGTAACTGAAAGAAATAGTTTTTAATTATAAGCAATAAAAGCAGCATCACAGAGAAAAATATCATACACAAATACAGTTTCAATACGTATTGTGATATGTTGCTAGCTGGTTACAACTACCTGAGAAAACATGCTGGATATACAGCTCTATCACTACCTAAAACCACAAACTGTCTGTAAAGCCATTGGCAAACATTCTCCTTAACTGTAAGCTCCACTGTACTTGAATACAGGGTAATAAGCTCTGCAGCTCCATATGAAACAGACATGAAAGCAGTATAAATCTTTTGGTTTAAAAAAATTATACTTTGCTCCATCACTACCAGCTGACAGCCTTACAACATGAAAACATGTGCAAATGAGATAAGCTTCACCTAAACCTGAGCCTGACCTTTCTCCAGGTTATCTAACTCTTCTTTGAACAATTCTTGCTGCACCAAAGCAGTATTTTCCCAACACTGATCCATGCAAGCTGCTGACGGATCTGATAATAAACACGTCACTTTATGGCACATAAGGCAGATAGGCAGGTGGCTGATACAATAGCAATGTTGTCCTTAGGTGGAGGCCTGTGTTCATTGGGGGCATGGCCAGTGATAAAACCCTTAACACTACATGCTCTAAGTCAGGGTTGCAGCTAGGATTTAAAAAAAAACTGAAGTTCATTTTCCCCAGTGCAATCATTCCCACACTGTGAAGTTAATCTGTTAATCTCAGTAGGTTTTGAGTATGTTCAGTACAAAAAATGTCTAAATTAACTGTCCTAAAAATGAGCATGTAAAGAAAAAAAAGCCTTGATTTTTGAGACAGCTCCAGAAAAATCCTTTAAAACAAACAAACAGAAAGTATTTAATGTCTAATAAAAAGTTTGCTCGTACATTTTTGTTCTTCCTGGACATTCTTTAGTCTTTGTCTAATCAACATAAACACTGCTGTAGGATTGAGTACATCATAAATACTGTATGTTAGATCTATGAAATAGAGAGAGAACTATTTGTTTTTAAATGTTTTTTTGCTTTAAGCTAATTATTTTTTCTATTATGTAAACTCCATCTTTTTACAAAATGGTCTAAGTTCAGTTTAAAGCCTCTCCTATATATATTTCTGACGGATAAATGTTAATTAACTTTATGTTAGATTTAATTGAATACTTTAGCCTTACAGTGGTTGAATGTGAAGATGTAAAAATGTCTGTTATTTAAAGCCAGCACACTGCGTAACAACAGAGAGATAACTCCAGCTCAGGATATCAGGATCCCCAAATTCCAAAAAACAATACCGGCCACAACTTACATGGCCTCTGTCACGGCTACAGTTTTTATTTCTGTCCTTCTTTGTGTCACATCTGACATGATAAAAATACAGTCAAGAGCTAGTCTCACTGTTCAGCAGTATGCACTGTTTGTTCTCGACCACACCATTTCACACAGTCCCATATCTCAAGATCATTAGCCAGGTTAGATAATACAGGGATCAGCCTGGGGCCCATTAAAGTTAACTACCTGGAACTGGAGGATGGAAGGAGTGTACATGAAGCAGACTTATATATGATCCCTGTCTTTTGTGGCTGAGCTGGGAGGCCTAACCATACCTTTGCCTACCAACTGCACTCCATTCCGCCGGATCAATAATCACTGCTGAGTTCCATTAAAATGCAATTGCGCCTTTTAGCCCAAAGGGTGTCTGGCTTGCCACCCGGTTACAAGCAAACTGACGTCTAAAATAATGCAGAACTGTGAAGGTGAGCAGAAACGGTCAGGCTCATTAATTAAAAGCTGCCACGGGCCACTGAAGATCTTTTCACAGCAGCCGGGAAAGAAAAAAATATATATATTATTACAGATATTCATGAGCAGTCTTAGCAGGCAGGGTCCTGGGGGGAGCAGTGTTCGTATGAGGGTGCCCATTCCTCTGGGTCGGCCTCTCTGTGGGTGTCATCTGAACACTGACAATAATGTGAGACATTTCATAATTATGACTGAGGTGAGAGCGGAGGGACGGCTGCTATGGCATCGTGCAAGACAATGAGGGTGAAAACAGTCCCGATAAAAGTGTTACAGCTGTGACAGTGAGCAACTTATGACAAGAATAACAACAGCAGACTGGCAAGAAGGGTGAGAGCAGGGCAACGTGCTGAATATTTATGACTTGCAATTATAATTGTTTGTTGGGTCCATGGGTCCAGACTTTTAGAGGCTCACTTTCATTTCTAAAGACTGCACAGATTTCCAGTGTCAGGGGATGAGGTGGGGAAGAGGAAATGGGTTGTCAGAGTCTAAACACCAGTGAACAAGTAACAGTAATAGCCTGTGGATAGGGATGATGTTGGGGTTGCCCTGGGCTGGCTGATGAAGTGGAGTGGTGGTAGGCTTTTGTTTTGAGGTGTTCTGAGGTAAAATACGCACCAGCTCTGGTCAGAGAAGCCTCTCTGCTTTATCCACCGCCCACAGACCCACGTCTGAGCTCCTCAACACCCCCAACTCCACGTTCTTGTCAGCTGAAGATGCGAGCTCAGTCTCTCCATCAAAGCCTCTGTTGTCGTGACCCGACACGGATCCATTGCCCCGGCTATCTTCCCACGTAATTCGAGCCGGTGCGACAGCACACACAGTCCCGTTGATCTCCTTCCAGTTCCCCATGTTCTTCTTCTTCTTCTTCTCCTCCACGGCTCCCAGGTTCTTCACACCACCCGTGGAGAGCCTCTCGGACAGCTTCCTGGCCCAGTGCGTAAAGTGGATGTCCAATGAGCCCGCCCTGTCCTCCGCGTACAGCTGGACGTTCCCCGTGTACCACAGCACCCACCACACCAAACTGAGGAAAATGATCACCGAACCCGTGTAGATGAGGAAATCCCCATAAAACAGACCGTCCAAGTGCAAGTTGCCGAAAATCCCGACCAGAAGAACAACCAGTCCAGCGACGTCAAAGATAACAGCGACGTAAAACAAAGGCGCGCATTTCCCCACGCAGCTGGGGGCCATACCGGAGGAGAGGGGAGAGCCCGAGCACCGGCTCCGGGCACCTCAGCATGTTCTGCCCTACCTTACACCTGTGCGATGTTCACCTGTGCGCAGGCCCCGCCTTTATTCTACGTCACTCCATTCAGTGGGCACCAAGGCCGGGGGCTCAGGTCAACCTGCTGCCTTCAAATCCACAGCGTAAATTTCACACTCCAACCTTTTGAAGACATGCTTTTGTGGTAAAAAAAAAAGAGAAAAGTGTCAGATATTAAAAATGGTTCCCCATAGCTTCCAGGTGGACTTCAGTTTTTTTTCAGGCTCTCTGGATTTAAAAATCGTAATTGAATGAATTTAGGGTCTTAAAAGCACTTTTTAGTCCCCCAAAAAACTATTTTTGCCCCTCTTTTTCATTTCATTTAGACCAAAACGGTGTTGGTTTTGTTTGTCATGATAAAACGGGAAAAACAGAGCACTTCAAACAAAAAGGCAATCCAGGCACTTCACTTATCATTTTGATATTATGGGTCATGTGATTGCCTCCCACTGGCTGTTGCTATCATATGGGTGAGGCCTCCATTTTATTGTTTGTTTTCAAAGTCCGTAGGTAGAATTGATCACTATACTTTTAAATGATTAAACCATTAAAACGGAGGTTTTAAAATAGACTTTTTGCTTCCTTATTAGCTTCCTTGTTTGCTTTGTTTCCTTAGAGTAACTACACTACAGCTACTTAATCTTTTTTAAATTTTATTTTGATTACCTAAAGCTAGTCATATTAATCTACTCTACAGACTAAAAATATGTCAAAATCAGGCTTTGAACCATACATGTACAATCCCTAAGGATGGTGTATATCGACAGTTGATGTTAACTTAGTGTACTCAGTGATGGACACAGCTCTGTACACTGTTTGAATGTGGTGACAACAATTGGTCACATGTGTGAAAGTTATTCAGTTTTGGTGTGTTATCTCTCTGAAAGCTTTGCACAGCCTTTATTTATTCATTGAAGTTTCACTGAGAACCAAACGCCCTGTTCATATACACAGGTTTCACACATTCACAGCTTGAAACAGCCCTGTGCAACCACACCCTGACCTGCCAGCCACCAGGCAGCCTCACTTTCACAGTAACAGGTTAGAACAGTTAATTTATGTGTAAATTGTATGTGAGCGATGTCTGCTGCAGTTTATGTTTGGAATATTTCAAAATGAATATCTTTACAAACTAAATTCATTAACACATCCAAGCTGTACTTCTCACATTTGCAAACAGTCCTATTTCATGTCTTTCTCTATCCACTTGTCTACACTGACAGCCCTACAACACAAAAAGAAGTGATAAAATCTGCATTTTATTGATTTAGTTATGTTTCTTCTGAATAATACTAAAAGACCCATTAACTAAAGAAGTGCTCAATTTTTATTGTTTTGAATTTTGGATAACAGAGCATAACTTGATGAGAAGATTTACTTTAATTGGATAGATTAAAGCTAACAAAAGTGATGCAACTTTAAGTTCAAAGTGAAACACACAGTAGAAATCAGTGAAGGAGAATTTTCAATTTTCTCGGCTGAAGGGGCTGTGTAAGTATCTCCAGCTATTGAGATAATTAAGTGTAATGATGGAAAAAAGATGTGTCAAGACATGGAAATATCCCTCTAAGCTATTCACAATGTGCTTGCAGTCTGAAATGTCACACGAGCCAGGGGCAGTAAAAAAAATTCCCACCTTCCTCTCTGGTCGCATTTCACCTCTTTTCTAGCTTGACAGTGTGTGGCCACTTTAAAATTCTTGAAGGCAGTAATATTCTCCACTTGAGGATGTCAGAATGGCACGCTGAATTTTCCCAGCAGCCTCCTGTAGCCCAGCTCAGTGACCCTCACACCTTACTGAAACTGCAACCTAGTCACACTATGAATGATTTCATGACTTATTAAGCTCCTTGATTAACCAGAAGACGAGGCGGATTACATGGATTTCCTTCAGTGAAGTCCTTCATGGCTCAAAATGATTTCTCTGCCATATGCAAGGCATCTGCTGCAGAAAATTACAAGAAAATAGGAATGAAATGAGGGATAATCACGGTGTCTTTCTCACAGCCAGCAGATATAGACAGAGGATTATTGGGATCACTTCAACTACAGTTATAAACTAGATCTGAACCTCAACTGCTAAATATGCCTTCTGTGCGTCTAACTGTGTATAGTGACATTAATAAGAACTGACACAGGGGAAATCTCCACATTTGAGCCCACACATTTTTGCACATTCATTTGGCTGCTAGAGGGCGCCAGTCATCTTTAGAAGACATCTGAACCTGCACTGCATTGGAAATATACTGCAATGCTTAAGCAGCAGCACTGAGTAAAAATGGGGAAAGGCAACAATTTTAATTGAACCATGTCAAAGTGAACTAACATAGCTTTAAATAATTTTACTTTGTAAACGGTGTTTGATTAAGTACACCTTAAATTGTACTCGTACCTTATTATCCTCATATCTTCATACAATGACTGCACATACATTTACATATTAGACACACATAGATATGAACATATTATTCACGAGACAAAAAAGGTCGTAATAGTTAAAAGCTACTTTTGTGATCTCTAGATGTAAAAATTAAAAAGATCCCTTGTAAATTTCTAGGCAGATTGTCCTTACATACACATCTCTCTGCACTTCGAGTAAGTTTGCTTGAAATAAACACTTAACAAAGTTTAGTCTGTCGAAGAAGAAAGAAATCCTGTTACACTGTGTCAGTGGTGTGTGCCCTGAGTGAGAGTTTTAACTCTGCATTAATACACTGCAATGCAGCGATGCTGCCACCTCTGGTTTAATGGTAACAGGTTTTTTTCTGATGCAGTCTGATGGAGCAAGATGACATTTGAGCACCTTTTTCTACATTGTGATAAATACAACCCAAGTTCCCCTAGCTTCTGTCACTACATGTGTGTTTTAGAGAGATTTGCAAATCCATTATACATGAGGATGAAACTTAAGCTGAAAGCTGCACTAAATATCAGCTCAAATGACTATATGTGATGTAAAAAGTGTTTCTCATGGGAAAAAAATCATTCACAGACTTTTAGCCTTTTACAGCTGTTTGTTTTGTGCTAAGGATTCCTGCTGAAAATCTCATTTCCTGGTACAGCAGGAAGCTGTTCAGAGCTGATAAACCCACTGAACACTACATGACCATCTATATGCCCTTTGTTATTTTGCTGTTGTTGTTGTTTCAAGAAACACTTTTTTTAAGCGTCTACAGCTTAAAAGGTGTGTAGTGTGTGAAATCTAGTGGTGAGGTTGCAGATTGCAAGTGAATAATCTTGCCCCTTTTGAGTGCCAATGCTTGGTTTCTCCATTCTGTAGCACTGTGGAAACATGGCAATGAGACATGACATTTACTTGATGTAAAAGGCTCATTTTAAGGTCAGGATTAAGGTTATTTTCAGGTGGTTTACTCAATGAAAACATATACGTGAATATTATATTCAATTTTTGACATTTGGTTTCCTAAATATTAAACACTGAATCTTTAATGAATGTAGCAAAACTGACCAAGACGGTAACATTGTGGACTGTAAAATCTTAAGCAGCGTGTGAACTTGCAGGCTTGCTCGATAAATCTCTCTCAATTTATCATTTCAAGAAACCTTCATGTGATGCTTTTTAATTGTCAGAGACAAAAACACTGATGAGTGCAGCTCAATAAGTAATTTTTACACCAAATTTCGTAGTTTATAGGCTTTATGTTGCTGATCACACTGGTTTGTTACTAGTTGAAAGCAAAAAGTATGTCTCTCTCGCTTGGGAGATTTTCTGATTTGGAATAATTACTCAGCTTTGCTAAATCAGTCAGAGGCTCTGTTTCCTTTTTACATGTGCAGCTTTTATGAAGATGCAGGATGAAGAAACAGGAAACATCTGCAAGAGTAGTTTTTAAACTGCATGTGGATATGAGTCAGATCAATACAAATTAAAATTTTTGATATTAAAGGGCAGGCACAAAGCCCCGCACTTTGAGTTGTAATATTGTAAACCAAACCCCAGGGTGGTTGAAAGAGATGAAAACAAGCCAAACAAAATTCTTCAAAAATGATGCCTACAAGACATTTGCACTTAAAACAGCCTGAACTTGTTTTTCTCCACTTCTATAAAAGCTCAGTGAAGAGGAGCTCACTCACCCTCCACTTTGGAGTGTTACAGTTTGATTGACTGCTGAGGAAGAGATGCTGGTGCTGCGGGGTCGTTGCGTTCAGTTAGCTAGTCTTTAGCATGCAAGGGATTTTCAATAAAGTCAAGTATGCTGATAAACCCTGGTTGATTACGCGACTCTTCCATTACTGTTTCCACTCTCTGCTCTCCGGCATTTTGAGGGTACTTAACTCACATCACTCCTGCCCATATTTTCTTTTTATTATAACCACGCATCATGATCTGGGCCCTGCCTTCTGTCACGTAGCTTCTGTAAAATTGGATAATAATACAAACTGTTCCAAAGGCAATGTAGTAAATTTGCTGTTAAAGACACAGTGGAAGTAGAGCTGCGGAGACATTATGAACTGCGGTGAGCAGGTCACCTTGGCAGTGTCGGATAACTTAGGAAATGCTTGCTTTCACAAACCAAGACCCTGGAGACGGCATTATAGTGTAGAATCAATCAGAAAAGACAAGTAACACAGAAACACTTTATCTGCGCCAGGAAGAGGCATGATTGGAGAGTTAAATCTTCCTCTCGTTCCCTTTGAACAACTTCTGGAAGTAAAGGAGCTGGAACTGTATTAAATAATTGAGAGTTGGAAGGTAATTGAGGACATAGATCAATAATATCTAGGGGGTTGTTCTCATTACAGAGATACCCAGACACTTCCAAAAGTTGTGGCTCAATGATGATGAATCTGGAGAGAAAGGGAGAGAGAGATAAAAAAGGAAGGAGGAGAAAGGGAGCAATGAGATCTAAAAATTTAACAAATGAGACCCATTTCCCTTCCCTGTCGGTCTCATCAGAGCCTCGTATCAAACCTTCGGATGTGGCAGGTGGTTTGGCCGCCTCCCATTTCAAAATGTCAGATCTCTGTGCTTAGAAATGGGGATCTTTCCAGGGAGCCTGACTGCTTCCCAGGCCCTGATTTCCCAGAGGATTGGCAGTCTCGACACGCATGGGCGTCTGTGAGCATTTAAACAGTCAAACCCCCCCCCACCAACCCACCCGTCCAGCCTCCCAAACGGCACCCAGCTCCCTATTACAGCCTTTTCGATCATCCACCCTCTCCTCCCTGTTTCTCCTCTTCCATCAAGCACGCTTCGTTTCTGCTTCTATCACCTGTTGGCGGTGTAAAAAGGGACGTGCTTGAGTTTTAAGGAAACTGTGGGATTAAACAGAGTCATTTCATTAAATGTTTACACTGCCTTAGCCACAAGTGAGGGATGTGGAGTCAATGAAGCCGGGGTTTCAAATCAGAGATTGTATCTTTTACCCACCTGGGGTGGAAATTGGAGAGCTGCAGTTAAACTGATAGAGAGTGTATTTCTACCTGTTTATCCCCGAGGGGCTCAGTGTGAAGGCAGAGCTGCTATTCATGCTCGCTCACACACATACACAGCCACCCACACGTTTGAACACACACCTTTGTTTCACAACACACCCACAAGAGGACATTCGAATGAATTAGATTCATTCAATGGACTCAGAGCCTAACCTCTGCTTTAATCCAAACCTAACTAAAAACTCAAACCCATTTCAAACTCATGGCATTACACTATTTGTAAACTGGTTTAATTCTACTTTAATGCTGGACCCAAGTCCTGACCTCTTGTTAAAAACATTTTTTCTAGGCGCAATTATAGTCGCAGAAAAAGGGGCAGTGACCTGAGACTTGACTGGACGTGTCTTCAAATGACTCGAGACTGGACTTGGACTCAAGTTTTGGGACTTGTGCACATTCTTTATAATATTCATTTTTTTGTTGCACAAGGACATGTCTGATGGACTTCATGCTACTCCCTCACTTGTCATCATTGCTTCACTTTGCCCATCTTTTGCACAGATGACACACCACCACCCTGCTTCACTGCATGTCCTGTTTCCACTTCATACTGGAAGTCCCTCCCCCTCTCTCTGGATGAAGCTTACTGACTGCTAAAATGATTTAAAGCCACATTTCATCTTAGTGTAATATCAATAGGGACCTACTTCTCTTAGCCTCACTGAACATCATTTACCTCCACATGAAGATATCCTGACATCTGTCTTTCATAGGAAATAAAAGAAAATATCTTACACTCACCATTCGTTACACTTCCCCTTTGTCTTTTTTGTCCTCTTTCGCACTACCTTATTTACACATAATTACTTATAAATGTTACTTTAGTGCCCACCTGAACACTCCTCGGTTAGATGATCCGAACCTGAGGCAGCCACCTCCCAGTGACACAAAACGGACACAGCCTCAACCCTCCTGATCCTGTCCATGCAGGCTTCCAACCTGAGAATATTTAAAGCATCATCCTTTGTCTCCTGATTCACTTTTGTTGTCAACACAAGGTCTTGATGTGTTTCCAAGCACCTCTGAAGAGCTCCACTCACTTTTTTTTTCACATTTATTGCCCTACTACTCAGCGTATGAGAAAACTCTTCCTTTAAATCTGCAGGTTAGACAGTGCCTGTCTATATGGGTTTTGTTTGACTGGCATTGCACAACCTACATTCCCATCATGGACAGCTAGAGATGTGTAACCCTGGACATCTTGGAAAAGGGAAAAAACTTTGCTATCAAAGGCTTAAACTCAGACTGCCAATCTGCTGGTAAATGCAAGAGAGGCTCAGAGCCTCAGAGTTCCACAGATGGAACCTTACAGTCTAAACTTCAACACCAGCAAAATCTTCAGATTTCTGTTTCAAAGCTGCACAGCCAACAGACGGCCCACATGGATAACTATATTCTTTTAACAGATTAACATGGTACAATTTGTTTTTTCATCTCACCTCGGGGAGTGCTGCTTACATATTTTTTATCCATTACTTTTTTCAAAACAGCATAGCGACCACAAAATGATGCACTCAGACCAGATGCTCGCAGTGGCACTAATGCAAGGAGGTAATCCCAAGTTGTAAAATGAGGGTTAACAGCTTTCTGATGAAACTGGGCTTTCATATGTTTCTGAGCTTGGGTGAAGATTGTTCCTGATGTACCGTGTTACTTCCACAATTAGCATGATACACTTATGACCAATTGTAATTGGTCATAATTACAATTGGTTATTATTTAAAAATTATTTAAAAGACAAAAGCGGATCACGATTCAATATTTTGCAGCATAGTTGGTTAAAGTGACTTTCCTTTTGTACAGCTTCAGAAGACCACCATCTTAACCACTAAACACCAGTTGGAGTGGGATGAATCCTGCAGATTGTTTACAGAATCTCTTGTATTGGATGACAAAAAAGAAAGTGGGACATCTCAGTCTCCAGAAAACACTGCAGTTCTTTAGATATATTTGATCATGAAAATAAAAGAGCGTCAAAGTTCCGTTTACATGCTCTGCCAACTTTCTTTGCTCCTCTCGACACAAACACACACACACCTACACACACAAAACACATCCAACTTCTTCGAGGTCAAAGGTCGTCTCCCATCAGACGTCGTCCTGAGAGATGTGCCCCTCAAGGACAGTGGTGGCTGGTTGTTAGTCACAGGCCTTGGTGTCACTAACACAGGCCAGGAAACGGACTGCGAGAGCGGTGACGCCAATGAAATCTCTCCTCCTCAACTCCCATCCTCCACTCTGAGTGGCCATTGTCTTTACCCCGGTCATATAAATCAGACTGTGCACGGGAGAGGAGGAGGATTAAAAGAAGAAGAGGGAGGGAGGGAGGGAGGGATCCTGGAAGATGGAGTGGAGAAGAAAAAATAGAAACGGTTCTTATGGCCAAACTGTCCTCTACAAGGTCGTCACGGTGATTGGGTTGGTGTGAGGAGGATGGGAGTCAGGGAAATGAGAAAGCAGAATGTCCAGTCTGCAGTGTGTGTCATTTGCTTCAAAATAGATTTTATTTCTTGAGCCCTTTAGCTTTCCTACTGCCCAGACCTCTGACAGGAACATAATGAGAGCCATGCCGCTCTACACTGAAAAACTTACATCCCATCCCATCCTCAGGAGTTTTCGTATTTCAGACAATGTGATGTGTTTCATCACATCATCTAAATAAGTGTCTAATGTTTTGGTGTGATCTATTCCTTCTAACAGCAAGCACACGGCTGGCTCTTTAGCCCTGCATTTGTCTTTTTTGTTCAGGAAGTTTCCTAATAGAGTGAAATGACCTGGAAGTATCTAAATGGCATCCATGATCAGAGCTGTTTGAATATTCTAAATGCATCAGTGCTTACTTATTTATCACCTTTAGCATATGATACTATGCCAACCCATTGTTCCCTGCAGCAAGAACATTTAAAGCTATACACTATTTGGCTGTTCACATGAAACAAAACTATCAACATGTCACATTACACATCCAGCAGCCATAACATCTTTAAAATCAAGTCACCATTTCAAGGTGTTTACTGTGATTCTCAAACAAATGCATGCATATGATTACTAGATTATAATCTGCATATAAACCTTAATACAGAAGTCTGTCATCCAAGAAAAGTGAAAATTTAAGAACAGTGATATGCACGGACGTAGACTTGCAGGCCATGTAATGTCGATCTTGCATATATGTAATAATTATTTTTGAAACAAAATTAAAGTGATTTGAGAATGTTTTACACTACAGCAGACAGCAAACATGAGAACCAACATAGTGTATGTCAGAGCTGCCACAGCTACTACACCCATCCATCCACCTGTTTGTCACTATTTGCAAAGACTCGAGTCTGCAGTGTAGTTCACACACTTGATTAATAAATGGATAAACATTAAGCGTCATGATCAAAGAAATCCTTTAAATCATATCATGCCAAGACTTCTGTCCACTCCATGGCTCTTTTTTTGCTAGTCCATATGAACTCTCCCACTCGCTCTCTGCTTTGAGTCTGCACCGCACTTTTTATTTAATCAACTGATACCTGGCTTTAGGGGGTGCTGCGGCCCTCTCAGCAACCCTTCTCTCTACAGCCATACCTACATTACTGTTTTTCATTTCAATTCCAGCTTGGTAATGAAATAAAAAAATTAAAAGGTCGTCAAAGTCTGTATATCTGTATGAAACAACATGGTGATAACACACAGGGCGCAGTATCTAACTGAGCTTAAATTAATTAAATTCATCAGATTCAGTGTCCTGTGTGTCCTGTAATGGCAAAGGAGGAGGAGGAGTGACCCATGTAAGAGCAGTTTCCATAGGAACGCAGTCATTGAGGCATTTGTTAAACAGAAGTGAACGTGATTTCCACTACACTTGGCACAAAGTTGAAAAATGTAATTGACCAATCCTGGATGTGTGTCCAACTATACCACTGTCCAACAACAGGGGGATTTAAGGAAAGTAAAAAAAACCCCAAACAATTAAAACATACCCTTTACTATCTATGTATTCATTGGTTATTTGTCAGTCTGGTTTACTCTTTCAATAGTTTTAATAGTTAATATATCAAAGCATAACATTATTATTATTATTATTGTTGTTATTATTATTATTATTATTATTATTATTATTATTATTATTATTATTATTATTATTACCCTTTCTTTTATTTCTTATCTACTGCTTAAGTGCTATACAAATACATTTTGATTGATTGATTGATTGATTGATTGATTGATTGATTGATTGATTGATTGATTGATTGAGGAAATGTCTGACATGGAATAACAAACCCCTGC
>JAQNCA010000017.1:16517363-16535181 GCA_029783725.1 Acanthurus tractus | reverse complement strand
ATGATCTGAAAAAGAGAATGATGAAAGAGTGAGAGAGAGACAAAGACAAAAAGACTCAGAGGGAGGGAGGGAGGGAGGGAGGGAGAGAACAGTAAATAGAATCTCTCTATTTAAGACAGGCTGTGCGAGAAATCATTTTCCCTCACGTCCAAGCTGTGTTTCATTTAGGCCATTAATCACAGCTATAATGGAGAGCTGAGCCCTGTGCTCCTACACACTCTCTTGACATCACACACAAACACACACACACACGCACACACACACACAGTAACATGCTGTATGGTGAGTACCAAGCAGCAACCCTAATGACCACATGGGAGGGAAACTACATCACCATTGAAAGCGAAGCTGATTTCACAAAACTAACTGGTTGCCAAAAAAAGCAGTCTTGTCCCCCCCTGTGTGTGTGAAACAGGGCATGAGATGGAGGAAATTGTACAGATGGATTTTGGGTTAGTTCTCAGTGTAAAAAATAACCGCTGCAGGGCTACTTCATTTTCTTTGGAAATGTATCTGAAACACAGCTGTTGATTTCGTGCTTGGCATTAAAAAGGTGATGCAACAGTTTTGTTTCACAGTAATACCAAAGGAAATGGCTCTCATTTTTAAAAAGGGAATTAAACAGTTTTTGGACTGTAAACAAAACACAAAAGCTTAACATGTGTGAAAATTATAAGTATATTGTTCTTGAGGTGGCATCTAATTATTTTTACGCCATTTTATGAGAGCAAGTTATTGTTAGAAGCGTGATAGAAGAGATGTTTATTTACCATGTTTATGTAACTGAAACTGAACACCATCTGATATCAGCGCATTAAAAAGATATATTACATTTTACAATTTTTTAACAGCAGTATATTACTCACTCTATGCTGTAAGATGTCATGTAGTTTCACAAGTTGCTTGCTGTTTAGGGGAACCTGTTACATGTGTACTTGGAAAAAAAGCTCTATACAGGCATAAAGGATGCTGCTGAGAGTTAGCAGGGTCTTAAATTAATTATGTGGTATCAGATCAATGCAAAAACTCATGTGCTGGCCAATACCCTTTCCAGCATTTCAGGGAATTATGATGCTGGTAGCCGAATTGTATAACAACCTTACTTGTTAGTTACTGTCCACAGTGGTAGCAGGGTGCAAGGTATTTTATTGCAGAGGCAGGGGAGAGCTTAAGAAGAGGGGATAATTGCATTTCAAACAGCTTGAACCTTATTAGGAAAAAATAAGAACTCTTCTCAATTATCAATAAAAAGTATAAAAGTGGGGAGGGGTTTGTGGTGTGGCTGAAACGACTGAATCCAAGCAAATAGTAGACAAAGCTAAAATAATACGATGGAAACAGATAGTTCTTCTACCCAGAGTTGCTCATTATAATCTGGGGGGTGGGAGTGGGCTGTGGTGTGTGCAAGCAATAACTCTCATTAGTAAGTAATCCAACTTTCATCACTTAATCATCATCAGCATCTGAGATATCATGTTATTTGACCACTGGCACATGTGCATGTGTGGCTTCCTGCCCCCTCAGCAGGAGCAGCACAGTGTTGAAGTCTACAATGATCTCCATCAACAAGACTGGGATTAACCAAACTTCATGTATTGGATCATCACCAGTCTCCACAGCTACAACCCAGAACCAAACAACAGTTTCTTCGACCGAAGAAAGCAAACAAGGCCAGAAGCAACAACCAAGAGTATGCTGGTGGTTTTCTTTGACATTTGTGGGGTTGTGCACCATGAATTTGTACAGCAGGGCTGTTAAGGCTGAGTGCTACTTTCATGAGGTAAAACATTCAGCACAAACACACTGAACTGTAGTGAGGTTACAGTTGGGCTCTCCAACATAACAACACACCTGCTTACAGCATGTGAAAATTCAATTATCACACGAGCAACAACAAAGTTATTGCTTCTCATATCCACCTTTGACCAGATTTGGCTTTCTAGGACTCCTTTCTGTACCTCAAAAAGAAATTTTGTCTCTTGGTTGTAGCTGTAGACACACATTTAAAGGCCATTGTTAAAACACAAAAGAAAAAGTGCCAGTGTATGAACAGTAACAATCTCTAAAGGTTTTATGTGCACCTCATAGGCTAAAATACAAATATTTTTTTGTTTTGAAACAAAAGGCACAAAATCTGGTTATTCTGGGTTAATTTATAAAAGTGAAACCTGGAAGAGAGACAAGGAGTGGACAGTCGGTTGCAATCCGCAACTTTTACACTAGATGCTACTAAATCCTACACACTTTATTTTAGGATTGAGAATCACACAAATATTTGGGCTGTGGAGTAAAATGACATTAAAAACGAACAAACACTCAAATATACATGTGTTTTAATAGAAAATAAATAATCTTCAAACTTGTGTGAGTTTACAGCGCAGCCTCAAAGGTACCCTTGAGAAAAGTCCAGAGTCTGTTCTTGTCTGATGATGTCACC
Source organism: Acanthurus tractus (assembly GCA_029783725.1). Classification (NCBI taxonomy): domain Eukaryota; kingdom Metazoa; phylum Chordata; class Actinopteri; order Acanthuriformes; family Acanthuridae; genus Acanthurus; species Acanthurus tractus. Next base: position 16,532,744 of record JAQNCA010000017.1, on the reverse strand, counting down.
TTCTTCTCCCCAGAACTCCCTCATCAGCAAGGTCAGGAGGCTCTCAGTGTGGGGCTCCACACTGAGAGCCTCCCACTAATGCATGCTGCCGGAGATAATGGGGAGTTTTTGGGAAGTGGACCTTCAGCGTGACCTTGAAGGCGAGGTAGAAAAGCTGACTAAATTATTCATCAGCCGTCACTGATCCCAATAAAAAAATAAATTAATGTGCGATGAGTCCTATGCAAATGAAGATTATTTTTGCCTGTTAAAGGCCCTGGATTTTGCTAAGGCCCCAAGTGAAATGCATGAACAAATCAAAGAATGCACGCACGCCCACCACCTTAGGAGCTCCTTTAAACAGAAATCAAAGCAGAAAATTCATTTTTGCTCTTTCATCGCTCCATTTCACCGTATGTTATCCTGCATTGTCTTAAAGAGCAGCAAGAGACAAGCTCTCAGTGATGAAACATTATCTCTGTGCCAAAATGTGTGGGCGTCGTTCACGTCCTCTTATACGCTAGAGCGCAGTCACAAGCGCATTCAGTATGCATCGGGACGCACGACACATACACAATGCAGTGAACAATTATGCCATATAGGCCTACGGTATTCATCATATCAGGAACACATATGCATTTCACAGTGTTACATTTTCTTTATTGGTTATTTTTCACTGAGGCTCCCTCCCTCCTGTCCAGCATAGGTTACATTAATAATTCATACATTTTCTGTATTTTGAGTGCCCTTTATATATTTATACTGTGGGTATGCCAGCATGATGTTTGGGAGTGAAAAGTTTGCGGCCCATTTTTGTGCTGCAAAAAGGCCACCAAGTGCTCTTCCATCCCCAGACCTTATTGTTTGACGGTCTGCTATGAAAAGGGGTTTTGTTGGTATCCATTAGTGTGTTTTGTACCCTGCAGCTTTTACAGTGAAAACCCCTCATACCCCCACTGTGGTGCATATAACCCACATGCATGCACGGGCAGAAGTAGGTATATATACACCCCCCCCCCCCCCACACACACACACACACACAGACACACACACACTCCAAACCCATCCCCCCACAGCACACAGACATACTCAGTCGGGGGGCGGTAATAGGTAGGAGGTCAGGCTCGAAAAAGGATGCAAGTCAGTGTTAGTTACTATGGTAGCCAGTCAGACCCTGTTTCCCTGAAAGCACGTCGTAGAGGGTGGCATCACTGTCAGTAAATAGATTTCTTTATGGGAACACCACTTTACCAGAGCGTGTCGGCGGCTTATCAGATCCACACAAACTAACGCCGGATGATCAAATGCGTTGCACAGAAATCAAATGCTTTGCAGCCTACACAGTGTCAGCAGATTGCAGAGATGTTATTCCTATCTTGATGAGGCCACCTGGAAAGTGGTGAAATATGGAACAGGTCATGCAGTGAGCCAGCACTTGCCTGGGGGGTTGCAAGTAATGCACAGTACACTCTTCATGATTTTATCCAAACTGACAGTGGGTCTGCTGGTCATTTAAGTAGGCTTCTTTGTCATGACTATTTCATACAGAACGTGAGCCTTTACTGTCAGGATTGAAACACTTAAATGACAAAAAAAACCAAAACAGATTTCCTCACTAATCCATAGCGGTATCTATCAATGAACATTGTTTCCTGATGCCTGATTTTGAAACAGAAACAATTCTTTTTTGGATAAAAAAGTAGTTTAAATGAAAGCTGTTGTTTATCTGTAGGTGGTCCAGAGCTAAAAGACACAAAAAGCTAAATTGCTGTTAATTTAAGTTGTATTTTTTCAAAGCTCTGAGCAACATAAACTACATTTAATTAATTTAAATGTATAGGGGTGGAGTAAGAAAACACAGGTAGATATCTCAAAACTTTTAAAAACATTATATTATGTTCCAATACCACCAGGGTACCCAACCATGTTTTAAAATGAGGGGAAAAATTGGAAAGATACATAATTTAGGTCTCTGAGGGTCCTCTGCACAGTTTAATACCAAGCATAAATCTCTGAAACATAAATTCTCTTGATTTCTCTAACTTACTTCAGCTCACATAGAAAGTTTGCCCTGCGGACCGTCTAAGTGTAGCTGGCAGACTTGTTTTGTTTTGTTTAGCCCCTATAATACAAAATTAATATGATTTTGTAAAGCTTAGGTTCTGTTTATAGTCAGCTTAGGAGTTGGAAATAAAGCTCTGATCACTTCTGTCCAATGTTTCCCTTAACTCACTACCCTGACAGCTCCTCAGCTAGCATCGGCTCCTGATGAGATACATAGTGTGTCCTCTGCTGACACAGCTGTGCTTAACACGAGTAACATAACCACACATCTTAGTAAATGTTTTGAGACCTTTCACTGAATTTGAAACTTACGTGTATGCATGTGTGTGTTTGTGTGTGGGCTGGTGTGTGTGGTGCGTCGGGAGTTTGGAGGGTAATATGTCCACGCTTATTAACCACCAAGTGCTAACCCACATTCTTGTCTGCTTCCGTCTGTTTCAAAGCAGACTAGTGTGCTTCATTTGTGTTATTAAAGCAGGGGATTTTCTAAGCAGAGATATGTGACTTTAAGCATGAAAAAACAAAACCACTTAATCTGCCTGCTGATTGCCAACAGTCAGCAAAACAATCTAATAAGCATTCTGTGTAACCATTATTAACATATATATTAAAATCATTTGGTAGCCATAGTAACACATGTAGTATGTGAAGCATTGATATTGATAAGGACTTAACACATAGCTATATTAATCTTGCATCCTATTTCTTGTACAAAGTAACATTATACCTGCAGTACAAATACCCAATTAATAAATATAATAATGAGAAAAAAAGCATTTTTTTTCTCCTGTAAAGGCCAAAGAAAACCAACTTTAGACTTCATCGCAGCTTAAAAAGCTTGTTCTTGGGTCTTCTTCTTACCACTTGTTCACACAGGATGTCAAGGCTGGTTATACAGAGTAACAGGGACCCCAGCACAGACACAGGCAGGATGACTTCAGTGATTTATTGAAGATTTGGAGTAGCTTACAGGTAGTCAGACAGGCAGGTCAGTGGGCAAGCAGGCAGGTGGTAAGGCAGGTAACAGGCACAACTGCAAGAATGAAAGCCAACAAAGCAGCAAGAACAACCTGGCAGAATCTAAGTGGGAAGGGTCTGATTACCTATCTGCAGGGCTCCAAGAGTGCTAAAGGTGAACAGGTGGGCGAGTAAGGTCAGGTGACTGGTATTAGAGGTCAAGGGATCACTGCAGGGCAAGAGGAAGTCAGTGGATAGTTTTTTAAGCAACAGTTTGACCGAAGGAACAGCAAAGAGGCAGATAGGGACACAGGAAGCACTTTGACAGGTTTTTACCCATTCCATTTTACGAGACACCGTTTGACATTGTCTAATACAAAAGTATATTTCTTGGAAACTAGTAGCACTTTACTTTAACCGTGGCACTTATCTGTAAGCTTTGTTTCAGGCTGGAATGACTCAGAAACCACCACAAAGGCCCCAGAGACTACGCTACAAAAATCAGTCCAACAAAGAAAGGCTCTTTAAAGTGGCTGTGCTGCACTTCCACCCTGCTCTAAGCTGTTAGAGGCTTCCCTATGAGTCACCTGAACACTTCTATTTATCACTGTCGTGCTGTTGCAGCAGAGTCATTCCTCAGCTGGGACAGGAGGATATGTGAGAAATGTTTTTTGAGACTTGGGAAAGCAGTAGGCTGCTGTCTAACCTTACCTTGTCCATATGATGCGTTTGAGTGGGCCCTTAGCAACAAGTCAAGCAACTTCCTCTCTGACCGGTGATACACCGGAAGTTCACAAAGGCAATCAAATCAAATGCATCATTACCTTGATTAAGGCAAACCCATGACTTTTATGATTCCCAAAATTTACTGCAATTCCACCTACGGATGTGGACAGTGAGTGATACTGATGATAACTGTGATATTTAAGAATTAAATCTTAATATTGTGCTAATAATACACTTATAAAAATATCAGATGATTAATACAGTGCCTCATAAATCACTTCCGTTTATGTCCATTTACTTTTTATTATAGGAGGTGGTAGTAATGCACATCTTCAGGTCACATTAATCATGCAGTAAAAACTAGATAAACCTTGTGCTATTAAAAAAAAATAAACACACCGTCTGTCAGTGTGGGCTATGTTTAGGTTTTTCTTAATGTCGTTGCATATCTGCATTTTTTTTCTATATCATTTGCAAACCCCCGACACAATTAAAATGCTAAAATCACAGCTGCATGCTAGACATTAGCATGCTAATGTTTGTAGCATGTATCAAGCAGTCTTTTGTTTTCTGAGACTGTGACATGTGCCTCATGGCTGTGCCTCAGGATGCTGCAGTTAGGACCTAACTAACCTAGTTTGGTCTAAAAACTGGAAATGAGGAAGAAGATATCCCCAAAAGTTAAATTGAACACATGTAAATACATCTATTGGTTTCTCAACAAATAGTCAAAGAGCTATACTTACTGTACCTAAGCAAAATTATCATATTATTTTTTCATGTTGGCTAAAGGAATGAGTCAATGATCCAAGTTCAGAGGTGTAGGTGAATGAGATTGGTAAAAAATGCCGCATTCTGGTTAAGAAGATTAGAATTCCTACAGATACACTGCGAACTTTGTATCCACTTGTGTCAGAGACATTGTGCGCTTTATCTTAAAAGAATGGATCAAAGACAACATGTAGAAAAGAAAATTTATCACTTCTGTTTCCCAAAGGCTTCACCCCTGGACAGCAACAAAGCAATCCCAGAATTACACCCAGCCTTGTCACTCGCTGGTGAATGTAACAGGAAGTACGTGTGTGTGTGTGTGTGTGTGTGTGGTTGGCAGAAAACTAGAAACACCCGTGAAAGGATCAGGGCTACATGAAAATAGATTAAAGGGATTCATCCAGTTATCAAGCTGCTGCAGACAAATCTCTGAGTTAAGTGATAGCAGGGGCCATTCGAAGCGGAGAACGACACCAGCCTGTGACCCTCCACCCCACTGAGACCAAACTCTACGACCAAAACTAGGCTTATAGATTTTAGTAAATTGGGAAGAGGATTTCTGATGGACTGCTGCAGTTTAGCAGTGTCCATGGGTGTAGTCTCACTCTGTTGCAATCTAAGCACTCTAAAAAATGTGAAAGCTTTTTCAGAATGGACCCTCATACTGGTTATTGGGATGTGGACAGCCAGTTCTCTAGTCTCTGTACTTGATGGAACTTGAACAAGTAATTGCACTTGAGTATAACCTCTGTTCTGACCCTCTTCAAAGGAGAAGAAAGAATTATTTTCTTTTTTTTTTTTTTTACACTGCTCTGGTCTTATTTTCTTTGAATGCAGTGTGTTTTCCGATTAACTAACCAGGCAACCACTGAGTTGAGCTGATGGATTCCACAGAAGACGGACACAGAGTTGACAATTCTGTGTGATATCAGACAAAGATTTCTGTTAATACAACAACCTGAGAAGAATAAAAGGCTTTTTTTCTATGCTGGATTTGTCAATTAATTTCTGATATGAGCAAATTGGTTTAAGAAAATGCACCAAATGAGAAAAACTGGAGTTGCAAAGTTCAAGGTGCGTGTTTTCAGTTCCTGAATTGTCTTAAAGCACAAGCTTGGGTTTGAGGCAGCTGAAGCACTACAGGGTTTGGTGGTTTGGAAACTGAGTATAAAACTGTGAAGCTTCTTTGGTTTTATTGACAAGATGTCCGCTATGTTATCATAATTATTTTGTTGGTCCTGTTGACATTGCATGGGACACAAATTGAAAAAAAAAAGAGCTTATAAATTATTTCCTGTCTATGTAGATAAATTGCTCCAATATTGCTCAAGTTTTTATACTAATCTATTGTAAAATTAATTACATGTGTAAGTCTCAATGTTCTATTTATACAGCATAAAAGACTACAACTCTGACGGGTCAATTTTTTTTTCCTCAGTGTTTTTTGAGGAAAGAATTGTGCTAATTAACATTAACACAATTTGTTTTAGTGAAGCAAAAACGTAAACAGAACTTTTGCTTGCTTACAAGAAAAGTCCACAGGGAACCAGGGGAGCAATGTGAATTTGTTCCAGCTCTGATTCATGCTTCTGACTGGCTTTCTTTTCAAAGTAAAGGCTGAAGCTCTTGGGTTTTGTAATATTTAGTCATCAACCGTGTTGATGATGGAAACATTTATTTCCCTGAGCAACCTGTAAACAAATAAAATTGTTGGTCATAACGTTAACCTTAGTTATTATTATATTATAGGATATCATAGGGACTAAATTCAGACATGTTCATTGTCATCTGTAGAAAAAAACAAATAAACAAGAAAGGAATCTTTGAATACGTCGCAGAAGCAAAGACAAATTATTTGGCACTGGGTCATATCAGTGGGTTGAATAAACGGCCTGGGGGGCTTCTCCGCCAGCGCTTTCATCCAAACCTTTCACTCAGAACAGAGACATCAAAGCCAGATGTGTCACACTGACATCTACATGAGGGTTTGGTCCCTCATGGTCCACAATTATGAAGCTTGGAGCAGGCTGCTGAATGCTCCCCTACCTCCATGTAAAACCTCCCTCCTCCTCTGCTGGCTTTTCTCTCCCAGTCCGCACATCACAGGGGCTCCTAGGCAACCAAGTCAGCTCTCGCTGTGTGTTTCATTCATATTTTTCTGTGACCCAATTTTCCCTGGTTTAGGCAGCATAAAAAGATGAGGCACAAAGGCAATTTTTCACAGGGCTTAAAGCCTTTTTCATATGAGACAAATTGTGCAAATGGAAAAGGGTCACAAAATTGTTGTAGTGTAATCACCAGTGCCATGTGAAATAAGCCCAGTTGTATCACACAATCACGTAAGAGCTGATTATGGTAATCCACAGTGGTTGTATTTTTTAGGCATTGTAGCTTACTGTACATGCAGTCGCGCTAATAGCTGAATGATTCATTGGGAAAAGAATAGGGATCAGCAAATACTACAGCTAACTGTGGAGAAGAGAAAGTTTGGACAGTCAAAATTGATGTATCTGCAAAGACACTTGGACTTGAAATCATGAGAACCATAAAAAGACTTAATGTATATTTATACATATACAAATGCAGCCGGCAAAAAAAGGGAAAATGTTGCCAAACAGATGGGCAGATAGCGATGTGTTTTTAAAGCGTTTTATCAGACTGATTGCAGATTCATTTGAAGTCACTCCTGAGACCTTGCTTAATGATCTGTGTACCTATTGAAATCAGCCTGGAGAATATTGATGCCCGTCTCTGATAAACTAAGAAGAGGTTGACTTCCAGGAGCAGCTTTTTGGACCTCCTCCAGGTGGGCTTACTTCTCTTTGTGGCTCAGTTGGCTGGTGAATTACAATGAGCCGTCTATCTCTGGCTTTGGCCTATGGCCCTGAAACAAAATGATTATTCCTCACATTTCAGCTAATGACTTTGGCTCATCAGCATATCCCACTCTGTAACACATATCAATTAGTTGGGACTGCATGAATGCCTAAAATACTCATGTGGGCATTGTGCTGACACCAGCAATGTGACTGAGTCATCCTTGCTTGACTCCTAAGTAGTTACTCAATCCAAAGTCAAAAGGTCCCAATTTGGAGATTCATAATAAATTGAGTTCTGTCCAGCAGCGAGCAGACTCAATTAGTCAATAATAATTATTAGTTCTGCATTAGGGCATGTCGGAAACATCCAAAGTACTTATTATTGAAGAAGTGTTTAGTCTCGCTGTGCAGATAGAAACTAAATAGGACAAAATAAGCAGATTAGTAGAGAGGAACGAAAGAATGGACTTGAGAAAAAAGGGAAGACAAAAAATAAGCAGCAAAGGAAGTGAAAAGTTGAGTAAAAAAGTGAGAAAAGAAATAAAATGAGAACAAAAGAAGGGAAAGGCAGAAAGTGGTGCAGTACAAACAAAAGAAGGGAGGAAGTCCAGAGGAAAGAATTGTTTCAGAAAGAAGAGAGACGAGTGTAACAGATGTAAGCGTCTGATGCTCAATGTAAAATCCATATTTACAGAAATTGCAGTTCTTGCAATTTTGGAGGTGACTCAGAACTGCTGAAAGTACAAACAAGCAACCTTGCAAACAAGTTTGCTATAATAACTTGTGTAAAATTTTGTATAAAAGCTGTGTACAGTCATATCTTTCAGTGATGTGTTTGCTATTTACTACTTCTATTGCATCCAAGTTGCGAGAAGACAAGTTAATGCAGGTTTAGGATTTCAGTCTTGGTTGTTTTGGTGACACTTGTGATAATTGACAGTGAGTGTGCTTTAATAATTCAATAAAACAGGTTCCAGGGTTTTATTACCAATGATATGTATTGATCACAGTAGGCATTGAACGCATCTTACAGGCTCCTCAGTCGGAAATACAGCAGAAGATCGACAACAAACTGTGGGCTGAAACAATGTGTTGCATTAGATTGTTTCAATAAAAGCAGACAGCTATTTGGCTCGAATACCCTCACAATTTCATCAGCCAGCCTGATCGGGTCTCACGCTGTGGGTACGGCAGGAATTACAGCTATACAACTGGACAGCATTGTAAAAAGAGTTGTTTACACTGATGACAAGTTGGAGGCTTGCAGGCTGTTTTCTGCAGCTCTTCATCTAACACAACACAGTAGCTGTTTCTTCGTCTACGGCTCCTCACTGAATAATTTAAACCGATCTACTGACAAAAAGTGCAGAAAATATCCCTGTCTTGACGTGAAAATGTGTCTGCAATAATTTTGACGATGCCTTTTCTTTTTATAGCAAACATGTCAAATGCTCACTGGTTTCTGCTTCTCAAATGTAAATATTTTGTGGTTTTTTTTCAAGCCTTCTTTGATAGCGGGCAGATTTTCTTTGGCTTTTTGAACTGTTAATCAGACAAAACAAGTAACATAAATATGGCAACTCAGGAATTTCAAAGACTTGACCAAGATATTATATTTAATTATTTTGTTGATGTTGTTTTGGGTTGTTTTGGTGTTTGATAGATAGAACAAATAATCAAAAAAGTACACTCTCAATAAGTTCATTACACAAAACCTTAGAACTTGAAGACCCTTTTAAGTGAACCACAACACTTTTAATATAGAACCACTAATGAAGTTGACTGAAAAACTGCATATTCTGTGGCTGCTTCAAAATAAAAGCCTATAAAAGCTTTCTAGTTTTACAATAGTTTCAAAGCCTTAGTGTAAGGAAGCAACAGTAGAAAATGTTCAGCTTGCATTAGCAGAAACTTGTCGGAGCTATTAGTAAACAGAGAGGAACTACAAATGTAGACACATTAGGTTACATGCATGCCTTTGACTTTCCTGTGCATGCACCCACAGCTTTAATACAACTACTTTCAGAAGCCGAATGACTGAATGACTTTTGCAGAAAATTGCAGACTGTAATTAATGAAACACCTCTATATCACAGCGGGATACAAAACTGACATTTCAATGAGATTTTGGTGCAACCATTTATAACAGCCTATTAACTGACAGCAGCTAGACTTTGGATGATACGTTCGCAATCTTGTCCATAACGTAGATTTGCAATGTTTCTGTTCATTTATTCTTACTTTTTCCCTCCTAAGTCCAGACACCATGTGCTGACTGCCCTCCACTGGTTCTGTTAATTCCTAATGACAAGAACAGGAAGGTTAAAAGCAGCACAAGTGAAGACAAGTGACAAGAGTCAGCTCAGACCTGAGAATAGCAACCAGGTTTTACAGAGGCCAGTCTTGCTCTAGTCTCTATCTATTAGGAGAAATGTGAGGGGGAAAAAAAAGTCTGGCCTGAGATGGTTCAGGTTGCTGGTAGCAACTGATAAGCTAATAACTGCAGGATGGAAACATGTTAAAAATATCCATCTAAATGGGTCAAAAGTGTACAGAGACTAGTATTTAAAACACTGAATAATCTCATAACATTGCATTTATTATTATTACGTAGTCTATTCCGTCATGAGATATTTTTAACTTGAAATTTTATACAAGATGAGATAAGATCAGTTACAGAATGACCCATTTTGAATTCACATTTTAATTATATACCACTCTTGTATTATTTACATGCTGCTACTCTGTTTGATTTTCTGCATTTCATATTCTGCGTTCTAATTAACACTAAGCACTTAATCAGAAAGGCTAATAAAACATTAGAAATTTCACAATTACAAATTCATTAAGCTATTTTAATCAGTCTATACTACAGACATTCATTTTCCTTGTCATTGTGAAATTTGCAGTATTTTACTGATGTGTTTACTGATAGATATCAGTTTTTATTCTAAGAATTCAGACACTCAAATAAAACAGCAGACAGCAAATGTAGTGCACCACATAATAAGCTGTGAGTGATTTCTGAGAGAGCTCTAGTTTCAGTTCATTTCACTTCTCTACTTCTCAGCTACTGACAATAAAAACGCCTGCAGACTTTTGTTTCTATCAAAAAACTTACGAGCAACGGGAAGGCTGCAAGAATGTTATCGTGAAAAATCTGTAGTAGATTAGTTTCATTCATGGAAATTTAACATTTTCTGAGAAAAAACTATAAGTTTGTCAGGCAGTACAGGTAGCAGACTTCTTATCCCAGGGTGTCAAATATTCACACAGTTTTGTCTTGCCCCTTCTCATCTCACACAGGCGGACAAGGTAACATTTAGTGAGTGTGTGTGGGGGCATAAAGCCTTTCTCACCTTATGAAACAGTTGCAGTTAAGCAGCGGTCACTGGGTGGTTAGACTTCAGCACCAAAACCACTTGGTTAGGTTCAGAAAATGATGATCACTGGCTTTATGCTTCTGGTTTCACTTTTAATACAACACATCGTTCAAACTATGCCAGAAGTCCTGTGTGTGACCAACCACTTACTCAACATCTACCCCTCTTGAGTCTTTTTCACTCTTTCTACTTTGTCAGATGGAGCAGTTGGTATGAGCGTCAAATACTGATGCAGATGGCTTTATATTGGAGTTTGGTGCTGTGTGTCTCATACAAAAGATAAAGGCTACTTTGTGTGTTTGTGTATAATAATAAGGAAGTGACAAAATGGGGGGTATTTGATGATGTGGGAATTTGTCAGACAGACTGCCAGGCTGAATAATCTCAGAATCATCTCAAGAGTATTTTGCAAAACTCTGGATTATATTCAATTTGAATGTTTTTATTGCGCATCCAGTTTTAATGCATTTCGGATTCTTTGTTTCTAGAATACCTAATCATGCTCATGATCGATGGAAAGGGATGTTAATTCGTACGTCTGTTTTAAGACAGAAACTCCAGCCTCCTGTTTGGAAGGCAAACAGGAGGTGACCAGCTGTTGCAGCACCCACAGTCAAAACCACTTTATTCTTTGGACTTAAATATGTCTTGAAGTAACACCTGACATCAGATTGCTGCGTGGGAGGAAGGAGGGCCCACAGTAAGTGAAAGTGACAGCAAGATGAATGCATAAAGGTTATGAAAATGAAGACAACCAAACAAAAAGAGGTCAAGAAGCTAGAACAGAGTGAGCGAGCAAGAAGAAGTGATTTTGATACCTGGATGGCCTGTCAGCTGGACAGAAGCAGCGCTCTTAGTTTCATCACCGTGCTCAGATGCTGATGAAAACAAGCAGTAACAAACTGTTGGAAGTCTGGCAGCTCGGAGACAAAACACAGGTACTTCCTTTGTTTTTTTGGAGACTTACATGCTGTTCCTCTCCTTCTTTGCACTGCTGTTGCTGTGAGCCTACAGTACAAATTGAGAGTCATAAGAGCCTGAAATTGGTCAGAAATCTCAGAGGCATCATTGTGCTGGCCATCAGAGTAATAGACTGTCTGGATGCATTATCTGGTTGCATTATCTCGCTCTGGCTGCGGCCGGGGCTTGGATCGGATCCCGGAGCAAAGTGATTGAAAAGCAAGAGGAATCAGGCATGGGAGGCATAATGCATGATAAAATACAGCAGCTTCCCTCCACTTGGAAGTCAAGAGGTGAGAGCAGGAGAAAGATTCTTTATAAGTACGTGCAGAGAGTGAAGGACTGAGAGGAAGAGCATAAAATGATTTAGGATGATAGAATGGTCTATTTGTAGAATGACAGTTTATGATGGTTTTTTACGTGGCAGAGTGGTACCTCTCTCAATACAAACACATCCCACGCACAGGCTTTAACACTGTCAGGCTAACATCAAGGCAGCCCACTGCTACACACACACACACACACACAGACAGAATGACACGTACAAAGAATCTATGTCATAGTCCTTGTCCAACTTTTCAAATCATAAAAGTAGAAGCCACTCCCCAACAGCAGCCCCGTTGTGAATAAGTTGCAGAGCTTTATAATAACCTGTGTCTGCAACAGTGGAAGTAATAGGATCGAGCCTATGGACTGAGACAAGCAGCCATTTTATAATGAGGGATGGAGTCGCTCAGCCATACAGCACCACTCTTCCTGTTAGGATCCTTAAATTAAAGAAGCAAACGATGCGTGTAGCAAATTCTCGCCCCTAAATCTCCAGGGCTACCTTTCTCTGAGTGGAATCTAACTCCACTTTCTACCAACTCAACTCTCATCTGCTCCACTGAATCAGCCCTGCTCTCCAAAAAAAGGCTCACTGTCTTCAATGTATCAGTGATTTGGAACTGTATTTATCCGTGGACCCTTTTTTCATCAGTGTGGGAGAGCAGTTTCCTTGTGCATTTCATCGTTCTGTGAGATCTGTGTCACACCTCAAACTCTGGAGTGTTTATCCCTTTGCTTAGATAGTTGGGCCGGTTGAGAACATGGAGGTTTAGTTTCAGATGCCACTGCTTACGCCGGGACGTGTGGAGAATTTAAGATCGTGACCATCTTTCAAGAAAGCTGAGCTGCACATGATCAGGAGTGAGAATATAAGATGAACCAGTTAGTCACTATGCCTGAGTTTCAGTTCAGATATATAAATGTCTAAAAGTGAAGTAATATGAACTTACCTACATACTTAAAGAGACTAATATGTTGAATTTTTATGCCATTACCAAATCTAAACAGGCTGTGATGACATGAAAAAAAAACTGACATTTCTGTTAAAAATGGTGTATATGTTAGAGATTTGGAGACAGTTTTGCCCATCAAGGTAAATGTCAAAAACTGTGGAAACATCAGAAAGAAGCTCAAAGGTTTAAACTGTCTGGCAGTTTAGTTTTAGTCCTGTTAGTCCCATGTTAATCAGAGTTAATGTTTAAAAATTGGTTCGCCATGGACTATAGAGATCTATTAGCATAACCTGAATTTAATAATCATAACTATATTGTCAATGGTGTGTGATCACCTACAACAGTTTTTTGTGTTGTGTCCTTAGAGTGAGCCCTTTAAATCTGCAAAGGTAACTGGTCCTCTTCAGTGGAGTCTGCCAGTTTGCTGTGCCATATTTCTACAGTAACTCTGAATGGAAAAACAAAGCACTGGCTACAGAAAGGCCCTTACACTTTTGAGAGTTATACTGCCAGATATTCTGACGCAAATGTTAATTTGTTTAAAACCTGGATAATCATCTGACTGCTAATGTGTCTTCCGCCGCTGTTTTATGATTTAGCAATGTTGCTTAGAGTAGCTGTTTTTTACTTAGTGAGTTATATTGACGAGGATAAAAAAAAATTAAGGTGTATGTGACCAAGTTGTTTTAAACAAGAATTTTCTCATAAATTGAGTCTCGAGCATCTTGAGCAGCTCTGTGAGGCTGTATAAACTCTCAGACAGTGGTCTTTGAGCTAAATGCTAACATTAGCCCGCCAAGATGCTCAAAATGATGTTTGACAGGTATAACGCTAATGCTATAATGCTAGGCACAGTCACAGTCTTAGTCCAGGGTTAGCTTTCTTATGTTTGGCAGTTTTGATGAAAAAAGGCTGATGGGATCATTTGTATTGGAAGTAATTATTCATAAACCAAAATACTGAACAAATTAAAACTTTAACTCGATGATTATGGCGGAGAAATCTTCAGCCCAGTTGGTGTAGTTGACCTTCAGCTGGACATACATTATGTATGTGCACACTTAAGTGAGCCCTTATGTGAAGGGGTTCGATTCCTCCACTTTTTTTTTTGTTTTGGCCTCTGGGCACCTTCAGTAAAGACGGTACTAGAGACATGCTGAATGTGAATCTGTCCAGCTCAAAAAGAAAAAAAGAAACTGCTGAGGGCAAAGTGCAGGCACCCAAACTTAACTGTCTCATGCAGTTACAGCATATTATCATGTTTTCTTCACTGGTACAGACATAGGAGGTCAATTGCAGCAAAGAAATTTACAGGAGCTGAAATAAGGTTTACGTGACATGGTTTTACACCTTCTAATTGTTAGATAAGTCTGTTTGGCTTATACTGGGGAGAGTGAACCTGCAACGACCACAAAAGTGCAGCAAAGTCTCCACTGAATCAGAGCAAAGGGACCAAATTCTAGGTGTGAAGGATTTTTCACCCTGAACTGCACTCAATCCACTCTCCTTGCACCTTGTAATAACAGGAGAAAGCTTCTTTTCATGAACACAAACTGCCTCTGCTTCAACGGGAGCGGGATAAATCTACAGGCATGTGGACTAATAGAAAATCTCCCAGCCATGCATCATAAACTTTGAAGGCTCCAGCTGAGGAGCAAGAGGGGTGAATGAAAATAAATGAGGTATAAACACACACTGGATAAATGTGTGCTTTCAAATCAGCATAAACACTGGTTATTCATTATCAAATGGGCAGTTTAATTGGTGTTAGAATATATGGCGGCTGGTATGAAGAATCATATGACAGCTTTGACAAAGAGGCGACTCCTCCGCAATATCCTTTGAGAAATAAGTTCCACTGTCAAGATCAGAATCATAAAGCAGGAGTCAAACCACCTGCAGTGGCTCGCAAACCGGCTGGCACAGCGAGAATGTATGGATTATTTGGAATTTGCATCTGTAAATCAACCATGTCGGAAATTATATAAATAACAATTGGCAAATGCCGTGGATGAAACTAATTATCCACATTCTTTATTAAGCACTGTTTGGTAATCCCTCCAAAGATTCTCCACAGTGGCATCTTTCCAACACTCGCCCCTGCAGGCAGCCAGTCACGAGAGAGAAGACATTGTTTTGCATGCGTACTTCATCAAATCCTGATTGTCCTAGTTGGCTTGGGCAGATACTCCATCTACTGTAGGTGTGCGGTGTTTGGTCCAAGATAGGCCCGAGAGAGATTCACCACAGAGACCAGAAAATGGCACAGAACCTATAAAAACTCAGATTCCCCTTAGAGGCTTTCATTCAATATTGAATCAAAGTCAATTTCAGAAGCTTTTTTTTTTTTTTTTTTTTTTTTTTTGAGGGTGACCAACAAAAAAATCAAATTTAATGTGATGGTGTGGAGAGATCTCGGGAAAGAAAAATGGCTAGTTAAAA
>JAQNCA010000017.1:16506907-16517263 GCA_029783725.1 Acanthurus tractus | reverse complement strand
CCACCCCACAAAATGGCACACAACCTATAAAAACTCATATTCCCCTTAGAGGCTTTCATTAAATATTCAAAAAAATTAAATTTCACAACCTTTTTTTTTTTTTTTTTTTTTTTTTTGACGGTGACCAACAGAAAAAGCTAATTTAATGTCATAGTGAGGAGAGATCTCTGGAACGTAACATGGCTAGTTACAAATATAGCATACAAAATAAATGTCTGCATAAGTATTCACACCCTCTCTAACCGATTTTGCAGAGGGATGATTGAAAAGCCCAAGTCAGAAGATGGATACAAGAAATGTTCCAAGGCAATGAACATCCCTTGGAGTCCAGTTAAATCAATCATTAGGAAATGGAAAGAGTGTGGCAAGGCTGTAAATCTGCCCAGAGTGGGCCTTCCTCGAAATTTTCAGCGAATGTGCAAGAGGGAGACCGGTAAGAGAGGACACTCAGAGACTTGTGACAACTCTGAAGGAGTTCCAGGCTTTATGGGCTGAGACTGAGGACAGCGCACACACAACAGTTGGTCGGGCGCTTCAACAGTTGCTCTTTATTGACATTATTTCATATTAAGTGTGAAAAAAGCCACATTAAATCTACTTTTATTCAAAGCTGTAAAACAATAAACTGTGAAAACCTTCCATGGGAGGGGGAGTTCCTCTTTATAGTCTGTGTGTTGGATCTCCTGTTGGGACCCTCAGCATCGGCCCTAAAAGGCTATGCATAATGCAACTGTAGTGCAATTTATTGTGCAGCCAGTTGGCAACATGATGAGCTGCCGAGACACTTAATGATAAAACTGGGCCTGTAAACGCAATAAACAATCCCAGTCAACAAACAACATGGACATAAATGCAACAATGTTGACGGATCAAATGAAAGCAAACAATCGGAAAAGTTTTGTGCGTAGGAGGTTGCGAGTAAGACGCACAAACCCACATGCAAACAACACACATCACGGGAAAGCAAATGTGCTTTTGACGACAGGAGTGCTGCATGAAAGCCGGAGTCAATGAGACTTGCTGGAGTAGGAATGCACACAATTATATAATCAACACCATATTCTCTCGCACCCGTGAGTCATTTTGGAGATTTCGGGCTCTCTGCTGTCGCCTGCCATCCATACGGTGTCTGTGCACTGCATTTCTTGGTGGAGCTGAGCCTTTCGAAGGCATTCATAGTTTAATCAATTAAGCACTGTCAAGTTGTTGGCTGGCTAAAAAGCAGAAGGGGCGGGGGTGTGTGTGATAGGCCTTTCCTCTTCAAAAGAGGCTTGATTTGCTGTGATTTAAGCTCACAACTTAATTCAGGGAAAACTTAGGGTGCATTTTGTCGGATCTGTGGGAAATTCTAAGGTTTGTTGTGTTGCAAAATCAGGAGGGAAACAACATAAAAAGCTCTGAGCCAGAAAATCAACACATCCCTCTATTGAAGTGCTGAGCAGAGAGTCATCTTTGTGAAAATTGTCCCATGTGTGAGTCATCATGCCTTTACCCATGAGTGTCCAATTTGCATAACTACATTTGCAGCCACCAGGGAAGGTCTGTTTCTCTAAGCTAAGTTCTGTCCCATCTTGTTTCTCAGTCGTTCCAATCATTGCCGAGGGAAATACTGCTATCATCTCAGTGCTTGATACTGTTCAAGGTTGAGAATTAAAGACCTTTCATCTAAACAGCAGATGTTATCATGATTAGATCATGCAGAATTTCCCTCTCTCTTCTCAATTGATTCTACAGGAAGGTCACACTGCAGCCCGCATTTCACACCCCTGCATTTATCACAACTTGTATATTCATGACGTTTTTCAACCATCTGTTAGCTGTAGGTGTTTCTCATATATATATATGTACAGACAGACACACACCACAATGTGAGTTGTATGCAATGTGCTCCATAAATATATTTGACTTGACTTGAATCCTGCATTGCTGCAGAGAAGAGACTAACCTTACACGACTCAGGTCTCCATCTCTTACTGTTGTGAAGGTTTAAGTGGAGGTTCAAGGCCATGCAACTGACCAAATGGTCAGGTCCAACTTCTACTGACACCAGCCAAGAAAAGGTTGGAAAAGGTTGCTGGTGCTGCGTTAACACACTGTTGTATTACCTCTGCCCCAAGTAGGAACAGATGGTGCGTTTTGGCAGCGTTCTGTTGGCTGGAAAACACCCTTTTGATTGAGATGCCCATTCTTTTACATGTCTAAAGAAAAATGATGTGAAGAGAGTAAACTGTGAAAAAAAAAAAGCACAGAAGCGGAGCCAAATTATATTTTGCTATGTATGCAATGTCTTATAGACCATCTGGATGGTTCACTTGGCTGTGCAGGTTTCACTGCACGCACAGATCTCTGTAAACATCAGTAGGAGCTTTTTCATTCAACATTTTTATGTGCATTCTGCAATTTGGGCATAAAAATAGCAGAAAGCAGAAATGCCAAAAATGTAAAAAAAAAAATAAAAAAAAATTTAAAAATCGTGATATATCACAAAAAAGTTTTGAAGACAAGGCTGATGTGGAAAAGTTTGTGTATCTATAAAAGCACAATGCAACAAAGTGCAATGGAAACAGACTTGGCAAATAAATCATAACATCTTATATTTGTAATTAAAGCGTCCACTGAAGCTTCTCATCTACTGAAGGGACAAAAAAATAGCAGCAGACAAAAAACATTGTTTCTTGTGGAGTGATGAAAAGACTGCAACGTTTGTCAAATTAAAACATGGAACGAAGAGAAATACTATACGTCAATCATATTTTCTACATTGTTTTCCGTGCTCGAGGTTTGAGTGGCGCTCATTTAATTACATTATCTTGTTGTGTGCTATTATTCTGCAATGCTTTAAGAACACCCAAGTGAAAAACTGCTGCCACAAACTGCATGTTTTGATGTGCCATGCCCCAATAATAGCATAACATTTGTGAATAAAAACAAGCGTTTATTCACACTTTCTTTTGCAAGGTTTCTCGAAATGTGATTTAAATTTGTAACGCAGTTAATACAATCATTACCCCTAATGCTATGCACATGAACTGAATGCTATTTTTGTGTTTATTGTGGTGGTTTCTTCATTTTGGGAGTAAATCTGGCCTTTATTTGCCTGCTGTTCCACATTAAGGGCAGTAATCAGCTAATGGCCAACTTTGGTCACAAACCACAGGGCTTTTCAAGGCTGTGTTACAGTGACCATTAGCCTGATATTGGTAGTGACAGCGCATGTACACCAAGGTTTCTAAGTGACTCCTGGTAGTGCGCCTCCTAATCCAGTAATTGGTAGAGAGAATGAGCAATAGAGAGAGAATGAGCGAGAGAGAGAGAGAGAGAGGGACCCAGAAGGAGAGTGGAGAGAGAGAGTGTGTACAGAGAACACACAGAGAGGATTGACCCTTTTCTCTCTTTCTCTAATTAGCAGTATTAGACAAAGAGCCCTGGGAGAAGACAGATTGCATCCCATCTAGAGTGTGAGATCACTCATGTTAGAGTGGCCCTCTGAGTAAACTGGGCTGAATGTGCCAGCATCTGAAATAAAGCTGTGAACCGAACACACCTCCTGTGGCTGGAGAGGGACGGGGGGGGACGGGGGGCAAGACCCCTGAAGACATATTGACATCGCTGGCAGGAGAGCTGAGATTGATGGGAGGTAAATTCTGTAAAAAATGGCATTTGCTGTCTTCAGTTTCTTTGTCTAAATAAATGGGCCGCTGTGTCCATAAAAGATAGGCCTGACATAATGAAAGCCACAAAAAAGTTAAAAGACAAATAAAAAGTGATATGGCATAAAATTGGAAAAACACTTCAGTAGATAAGCTTTTTTATCTCTGTATGAATTTCATTTTATTTTATCTTATCTCTTACTTTTTTATTATTACAGTTTTATTGAAATGTAGTTTTTGTTTTTATTTCATTTTGTGATGCTTTTTGTATTATTGCTAAGAAAAGTGCTACATAAATTAAGTTTGATATCATCATTATGAGGCAATAAATATTAGTTAACAAAGAAACTACAGAGTATATTTCTCATTACATCCTGCTTTTAACTGGTACATCAGATACTTATTTTATAAATCGACATACTTTAAATCAAAACAATTACTTCAAAATGAATAATTGTTGGAAAATAAAATCTAATACAATGATACAATGATCACAAGATTTTATGATCACATATAAATCCATCGCATAGTTCGGTAATTAATTGAAAACAGGTAATGCCTTGAAAGGGGTATCATCATTTTTTTCCAGACTGCAGCTTTATTTGACCGTGAGCTTTTAACTCAAAGTCAAGTGTGCTTTAGTTAACTTTTTGAAATTAACAACTTAAGAATATATTCACTGACTATTCCCACTTTTGGCCACAACATATTATCAATTTAACATTTTAGGACAAATTCCATTCAAATGCAAGAGGTCAAATAGAGGGATATATGTACGGGGTTGCTGTCTAGTTTGAACCATCCCACAGAGGCACGGAAGTGTATGACAGTGTATTAAATGTTAACAAAAGACATCAGAGTTTTGTTTACTGTGAGCTGAACTCCTGGAGAATTCTTAACCACAGGATCATAAACCCTGTGCATCAAAAACATTTCACTCTATATCAATATGCATCAGTTTAGTTGAGGTCAAATAAATCATGAAAGAAAAATTCATGAGAGTTAAACTGACTTTAATTCACATGACTCTGTGCAATAACACTGTACTATAGTTGGCACTTAAATGTTATATGTGGCCAGATCAGTGACTATTGTGTTTTTATCATGCAGTTGTCTTCATTTCAGCTCATAGACGTCACAAAGTAACATGCTCTGTGCTCCACAGTCCACCCGCTAGTCTTTCTAACAGTGTCTGTCTGCTGTTTGGTGCCGAAAAGGACGGACGTTTATGGGAGCTTTGTTGCTGACAAACTGCTTTGGACATTGAACTAAACAGTGTGAGCTGGAATTGCAACTTTAACTATATTTCAATTTTCATCTGCAAATATTAAGTCACCATTGAAAGTTTTGACAGTGAATGTGTTGGAGGTACGCTTCACTACGCTAGAAGTCTGTATTTTTCTCAATGCCAGTTACAATAGAGGCTGCACAAACCAGAGCAGACTGAGCTCTGACAGGCTCGTCCCCAGCAGTGCTACCTGTACACTGAGTGAATCGCACACTCTAAAAACCTAATTCTGAACAAGAGACCCATCCTTCGTAGGCTTTTATTATTATTGTTTAATGTGGCTCGGTGTGTTTTACATGACAATAAATGACACATTCATAAATTATTTTCCTCTCATAAATATAGCTGTTTCCGTGAACCCAAAACTGAGGGCTCCACTGCTAGATTTAATAACATCAGACCCTTCAGATCTTTCACCCTGTAAATATGAGAAAGAAAATGCATCTGCCCCAGAAAACACAGCGAGAGAAACACATCTCTCCTCTGCAAAGAATTGGTTTTCCAGTTTAGCTCATTCATTCCGCTTATGTGTAGCCAAGAGACCCAGGGCAATTTTTGATGTTGCACAGAGGCATTTACACTAAAAAAACATCCTCCTTCAAGTCCTGCGTCAGAGCTTTTAGCAGGATAATTTTGGAAGAAAGGCACAGTTGATCTAAGGACAGGAACTTTGCTGATGGTGTCCTCTGCTTTTCAAAGAGCAACAGTCCTGCCCATCACATAAATACGTTCAAACTGAACCATCTGATTATCTTACGAACATTAATCTAAGCTTAGGCTGGATAAAAAAGGCGAGATAGGATCACCGATGGACTGACAATGGAAGAAGTCTTTATCATCATCCTCATCGCTTATGCGGAAATACAATTATTACAAAAAAAAAAACTACAGAGATTGTACTTTTCTTTCTGATGATTCCATATTGAAAAGTGCTGAAGACGATGCCTGGAGGCTTAGAGCGGGACGGCCCATACATACCAATGACATTGATCCCTGAGCAGGGCTACAAGACTGCTGAGACGGCCATATGCACATTTTTATTCTAGTGAGAAAAGTGTGCTACTTTCCAAAATCAAGTCATCTCTGGGCTGTTTTCGATGAGCTGGGCAGTATTAGGGATGAGTGGGCCATTTTTTGTGTCCTTCAGTTTTAAAACAGCAGCAGACAAGGTTTGGGACCAGAGAAAAGGCCCTTTATTTTATTATGTAGCAGTGATCCGAAAAAGGACCCTTCACCGCTCCCAGGACCTTCCCCCAAGGACCCCAGGGTGCAGTGTTCTACCAGGCCTTGAATCACAATGCACCATCGCTCTCACACAGGGACCTGCTGGGCTAGAAACACTCTGCTTTTTTTTTTTTTTTTCTAATTTCCCCTCACACTTTCATGTACAGCCTTGCATGTGAGGGAGCAGCTGTTAATATTTCATCCCAATGTGTTATCAACATGCCTCACCTGATGCAATATTTAATACATGGATTACCAATGTTTGTTTAACAGCATACAAATGCTGTACAGCAAATTAATGATAATTATTATTTTACAAGGACAGAGATACAATGCCTACTTAATGCAGCATCACTTATTGATGGAGGTAATTGTTTTTTTTCTTCCTTTATTGCAGCGTTTATTTCTTCTTTAACATTATAACTCACGTCCATGAAAGTAAAACTGTGACAGTTAGTCTTTTTGACAGACATTTTAACATGCCAGGGTAGGAAAAGCACAAGCTAAATCACACTTTAGTGCTTCAGTTTAAGGACTCTGGTGGTGTGTATGCTGGTCCACTGTCGCATTGTCAAAGGCAGCAAAGTCACTGTTAAAGTTATTAGTCACATCTGTGCATTTACCATATAAGAAGTTACAATAATTAAGTTCCCATGAAAAATTTGATAAAAGATTTAAAACAGACTTTAACCAAATATCTCAAAATCCAACAAAGTGTGAATTTCTTTCCCCTGCTGTTATATGAATATTAGAAGTTGGGCGTATCAGGACTGACAGCAACACTTATTATCTAGTCAGTTGCCATTAAACTATTGGAGATGATGAGGACTCAGCAACATGTAATTTAAAGAACATGTCAAACAAATGCATAAAAAAATGCATAAATAAACATGGGGATTTTAAGTCTAAAGCTTCATGCATGTCACAATTTATTTCAAATGTCTGTTTCCACTGCATGTTGCCTCATTTGCTTTAGCTTTTTCAAACTGAAAACTATAAATACATGTAATGTCTGCTCTGAAAAAGTCCCTATCAGATCCGACACCAACCAGCCAGATCCAAGTGCTGATCACACTTTTGATTACACCTTCATTGCAAACACATCCTTCTAACAAGCAGACGGAATAAATTGATAGCCCATAATTCCTAAAATGATAAATTTGACTGTTACCAAAATGACTTAATAGTCCATAGCATACTGGACCTCAGTTGTACTGGACTCTCATCATCACTGAGATTCTGAAATGAATGCAGTTTGTTAAGGTTCAGGCACCAAAACTACCCAGTAAGGTTAAAGAAGGATCACTGTTTCTGTTATCAAAGTGTGGAGTAAAATAAGTCAATGTTGACTTTCAGTTTTACAAAACAGCGGCCTCCTGGGTGAAACCTAAGCATTTTGCATGACTCATCCATCCATCAAGACAGCAAGTAAAGGAAACAAATGTAGGGCTTAAATAACAAAAGCTGATAATAAAGTAACAAAACTTGAGAGAGGATAAAGGGGAAAATCCAAGAACTGAAAAATAAATACAAGAACTGAACTAAACATGACACAAGAAGGCAAAGGAGGACAGAGGAAAAGATGCAGAAAAGATGAAAATTTAAAGAGGGAGCACACAGACTAAAAAGCAAGAGAGGATAATCAGGAAACTTGTCAACATTGAAAAATGCAGGATGGAAGACAGACAAAAAAACATGAGAAATTTACCCCCAATAAAGTGAAAACTGAAATTCAAACCAAAACACCACCCACTCACAGTTTTTACTTTTATGCTGCATCACCTGACCACCTCCTTTTTTCCCATCATAACTACAGTCAGTAAAGATTGCTGCCTAACAATACATGTAAATGTAATGTTCACAAAACTACTTATTACTGTCCCACCTGTAATATCTGCTACTGTGGTTCACATCCATATACACACATGAATAAACCTGATCACCCAGCACATGTTCCGGTTCACTGTAGATGTTCAGAGCAATGCTTTGCTGTGCAGGAGTGTCTTTCTTTTGTATTTCTCATGGTTTGTACCCAAATAAAATGACTGAGGTAAAGAAGACACACAATACAGTTAAATAACTTGGATTGTAATCATTGACACTAATCCCACAGTGTGTTGCTTCCACTGTGTTTCTCTAGCATTTGCTAACAAGCTAATTGACGACAGTACTGCCAAAGGCATGTTGGTATATTAGCTTGTTAACATACCTAGATCTTCTTTGCTGGTTATTCACTTTTTGCCAGCAGCAAAAGACACATTACTTAACGGTGTAGCACTAATGAAAAAATAACACATTTATGTTAGAAATGTTAATGTTTGTCAGTACCTTCTGATGGCCAGCTGGGACCAACAGGAAGATTACTTCAGCTCTGCTTTTATCAGAGTTTATATTTTAAATTAATTACTTCTTGGTGCTATTTTAAAACACTTGTAAAATTAGCCACATCCCTGAAGAGCTGACAAAAAAAGTGCTTGAAGCTGATTGATTCATGTTTCTTGCTTTTAATGAAACTGTATTTAAATCAACCTAATTATTCTGGCAGTGTTTTATAGTCAATTTGAAGTTCACATTTTAACATTTATAAAGAACTTAAAGATCAGATATACTAATGTTTGCATTTTATGTGATTAATGTTATATACTCCTATGTCTCCTGGTGCGAGGTGACTGCAGTGTGGTGCCACTGAGCAGTGGGTACCATGACCCCTGTCATTTCATTGTTTCCCCATAAGAGGCAGTGTCAGCCAGCAGACACCCTCTGTACATAGACTCATAATGAAGGTCAATCTGAGGCCGTCATTCTGCGGAGTCTCAGTAGGGAGGCTATTGTTAGTCCCTGACATGTCAAAAACAGGCAACAAATGCACACAAACACACACCTACATGTGGCCAACCAATGCATATACAGTATATATACACCCAAACATGCAAACGTAAAAGCACACAAACATGAAAGTCTGTGTATAAACACTCATGCCTGCATGCAGACACAGACTCACTCCCAGTGACACAAAGCCAGCTCAGCACAGCTGTGGCATGGTTTGATGTGAGCATGATCAACCAGGCAGAAGAGGTTGTTTCCCAGCATCACTCATGGGTACAACCCTTGATCTCTTTGTCTCTCTCTTTCTGTCACTATGTATTTCCCAGCCTCGGTCTTTCAGCCTCTCCACGAGCTTCTGTTTTGCCCTCATCACTATCCCTTAATGGCTACAAGTAGTCATCCCCCATTGCTGTCACAAATGATGTCAAAGTGTTCTTTTCATAATAAAAAAGTAGATTGGCCTCTCCGGATACATTAAAAATGCTTCACTAGCCTTAAACCTCTAAGTGGACATGTTGGTGTATATGTTTGATTGACACCAGAGCCAGCAGGTGGACCAACACACTAATGTATAAAACCTCTTACTGGCAGTAGTTCATGTTGTATTCATGCAGTCTAACTCGGAACTGCAAGTCTTAAAAGTTGACAGGAGTGCTTTTTTTGACTAAGCTGTTAAAAATTACAGACATACAGACAGCATTTTGTTTTAGGAAACACATCATTTGGCATCTGAACTGACTGATGTTGACATTTGGATGTAAGTTTTTAGGCTTTTAAAAGTGCCACAGCATTGCACTCTTACCCCAGGAAATGTTAGTTAGCTTTCTAATAACATATGATGCAACACAAGAATATGTCCATGACTGGAAAACAACTGTGCTGCTATTCAGATTCTTATTTATGTTGCTCGACAGGCTAATGTGTCTGGTTGTGCTAACAATATGCCAACTATTTTTAATCAGAAGTAGCTTGAGTTTGCTCAAAAAGTTGCTAATTAATTTTTTCTCACTGATATAGAAAAATCCCAGTAAGTGAAATTTACATATGCCTTAAAGTTTAGACATGTAACAGATTATTTACATTTTTACAAAACTAGGTCAACCTCAGCATAACTTTGCACTGTCTGGCTTTATTATAGCTATCTGATGTTTTATGGCTATGTTATGGACTGTGAAACTTTCAAGTATCCTGAATGTAGAAGTAAAGAGAATAAACCCATCCTTGTTGGTAGACATAATAATAATAATAATAATAATAATAATAATAATAATAATAATAATAATAACAAAAAAATAACAAAAGCTACCACTTGTTAAAAAATACCTAAGTTGTCTGTCAATATGTTTGCCAGCTATTCCAATGTAGTTA
>JAQNCA010000017.1:16465393-16489571 GCA_029783725.1 Acanthurus tractus | reverse complement strand
CCCCCCCCCCCCCCCCCCCCCCCCCCCCCCCCCCCCCCCCCCCCCCCCCCCCCCCCCCCCCCCCCCCCCCACAAAGGTCAAGACTCATGTCAGAAACAGGCCCGGAGTTACGTTATATGAAGTAGCTTTCAATGTACCAGAACACAGGTAATAATACTTCTATCTGAAATTGGGCTCAGAGTGTTTTTTTCTCCGTATCAGAAAGACTGAACTTGAAATCAGACTAGCAAATGTGTTTTAATTAATGAACGGATGTTATCTAAAGCCAAACTGATGAGCACTTTTCAGATCAGACTTCCACATGTGAATTCTGCGTACGCCTGAAATAATTCCACAGGAGCTGAAAGAGAGCTGTTACAGTGATTTTGGTTCACGATGAGTGTATGTGAATGTGTGCATCTGTCATGTGTGGGAGTAAGAAGGACTCATGTCCAACGTTTATATTGGATGTTTGTTAGTTTATGTCGAAGACAGAGTCTGTCTTTTTTTTCCTTTTTTTTTTTGCGCCAGGATAAAAATGGCGTCTCTCATGTTTGAATCTAACTATAGCTCAGATATTCAGCTCATGTCAAGGCCGCCACCTGTCAAACATCATAATTCACAAGCTATTCCCAATCTAACCCTTTGCCCCCCACCCTCTGCACATCAGCACATGGCTGTCTGGCGTGCTCAGGTGGGGATTTGGTGTGAATGTTTAGCAGAGATCGGAAACCATGGTGAATGATTGCATCTCACCTCCTCACAGCTTGCTCCTGGGGACTTCAGCGAATAAGATTTATCATACATGAGTGGACCACATGTTGTGGACTGTACCCACATCAGTGAGCAAATGCTGACACACATTATTTTCTCAAGATTGAATAGCTTTTTTTTTTTTATTGGATGCATTATTCAACACTTGAGCAATCTTAAGACTGTGAATAATGGATAGTGTTAACGTTAGGGCTGTATCAAGGTCGTGTGACATGCATGCGCTGCTGCACATTCAGTAGGGAACAGGAAGAAGAAGGGGAGGCTAAAATATTAATTTAAAAGCAAAAGGTTACGTCGGTGATACATTTGTCGTGCAAAAGCTTTGAGCTGCTCCAACGCTGCAAAAGTAATTTGATTTCCTTTTTCAAAAGCGATGCCAGAAAAAGCAAACAAACACTTTTTGAACTTTCTTTCATCGTGATTGCTTCTCCCTCTCTTCCACTCTCCCCCCCTCGAGGGCTCCATCCTTCCATATGCACCTGGTGCGGTCTGAAAAACATTCAAATTCAACCCAATTAGACTAGATACTCACACATCCAACGTTGTTTCTCTTGCAAATGAACATTCGGCATGTTCTCTGACATAAAAAAAAAAAGAAGGAGAAGAAACAGAGCAGCTCTGAATTACCCATAATAGCACAACACTGTCTAAACAATTAGCAGCCATTCGGAATGCAGAAAACAGACGTGCTATCACTTAATTTTTTTTTACTCAGTTCAGCTGCACCATGAGAGAAAAACTGCACAAGAGGAGAATCGTCTTTTTTTGGGTGCAGTTCTAACAGGTCTTGTGTCTTTTGCTCTGCAGGGCCCTTGCAGACATCCTGAGGCAGCAGGGGCCCATCCCCATATCCCAATATGACTGTGAGAATTTTGCAGCGATGAACGGCTCGCCCAAAGACAACACACCAGTCAGAACCAAGAACCACTACACACCTGTGCACACCTCCAAATCCAACCACGGTAAGAGCTCTTTTTTCCCTCCCCACTCGATACTCAAAGCCTCACTAACATCCGCTCCGGCTTATGTGTCATCGCTGTTGGCCAAATATAACTTGAAGGCAAATTTTCAGCAATTTAGCCTTTTGCCCACATCACTCACAGTTTGTCTATGTAAACCATTTGCGATACATTCATTATTTCTGTGCAAAATTCTGCCTTCCCCTCCAAAGAACACCCACTGTGCTCACCCTTTCAGCAGTGTAATCTCCAATGTTAACATCCAGTAATCATCCGATTTGAGCAAGAGAGTGCGAGGGAGAGAGTGACAGAGGGAAAAGACGGGCCCGCTAGTGAAGATAATTACAGGCTGGCAAGGTAACACAGCCCTGCAGTCTCTGACAGGCTGGAAAGGATGACCTCTCAGTCACTCAGTGGGCAAATCACACACAGCGCACACAGCGTGATTCAACCCCACAATCCAGACGGGGCTTACAAATGAGTAATATGGTCGAAAAAGCCATGCAGGTAAACAGGAGTCCAGGGGAAGCTGGTCAACGTAGGTTCTGAGTGCAAACATGTCTTATCAGATCAAGAGAGGCAAAGACACGCAGGGAGAGGGCCACAGATTGAAAATAATGAGATGTCAGAAACACAAAGAGGTCGTTGAAATGGAGGGGAAAAGACAGACATCTAGTCTAAGTGTGCGGGAGAAGTAAAGAACTATTTTCACACATGACGTGTTGCCTTTGCTGGCATTTAATCAGCAGACTGATAATCCGTGATGTAGCCATTGCTGCTACCTGATTTATTTAAACAATACTTATTCCAAGGCTTCTTTTAACAGGGAATGACAGTCTGTAAAATAGGACTTCAAATGACTTGTTACATCCTGGCATGAGGCTCCAGACACTCCTTTCATTGGGACTTGGGAGACTGGGAAGCATGTGTCTGTGGGAAGGTCTCAGCTGGTTGAGACAGAACTGCAGTATGCATCGCTAAAGTTCAAAAGCCAAACATCACAGCACCCAATTTAACACACACACACACACACACACACACACACACAGAGTAAGTGTAGTTGTTTCAGTTGATTTGAGCCACAGGACAGCGGAAATATATTTGCATCTTTGTCTCTAAATAATAGATGGAGCAGACTTCCAGCTTTATTTGGTTCACAGGCTCTTGTACGTCATGTAAACTTGGCTTCCTTCTGCCACATCGCTATCTATCAACATACTTAACTGGGGAGCATTTTCCTGCAGCTCAGTGTTCGTTGCGATCACAGTCTGCACTTAGTGTCTCCACAGCTCAGACGCTGCATCAGTCTACTCCTAATGGTCACTAGTCCGCCATGCAGGAGACACGACTGATCCGCAGCTGCACGTGGCGGGCTGCCTTTAGCGTGACCTGACATGCATTTATGCTGAATAAAGGTCAAGCATCGCTTTATAAGGGTCTATCTGACGCTCTGCTTGGCTGCCATTATTTTGCCTGCTTGCTCACAATCGCTGCGACTCTAGATTAGCTCAGTCTACCCCAGCCAAGCCCCCCCCCATCAGGGACCACAGTAGTCCTGATGGGGTTGGACATGAAAGGCAGTGACAGGCCGGGCGAAAGCGTGGTTAATGTGTGCATATAAATTGGGAGCTCCACTTGATGCCCTAACAGGCTCCAAGGTGCCAGAGTGAGGGAGCCCGTTTGCTCTTATAGAAAATGCATATTCATGCGCCATTAAATGGGCATTTGGCCAAGGGAGGCATGCCTCTTAAGGAGAGGGTCCTTGGCTGAAATCATCACTGCTAAGAATGGCACTTCACATCCAGAGGCTTTTTGAGACATTTTAAATCAGGTGGAGAGAGCTCATAAAGCAAGTGGCTAAAGGGCCCAAGAGGATCCTATCAACTTATGTCAAGAGTGGGAATAACATCCATTTCTCCTTTGATCCTCATGTAATAATGCCCAGTTGCTCTCAGCAGCAATTACTTCCTCGCCAAAATATTTTTCTTTTTTTTATCCTCAGAGTTTTGTTTAGGCTCAATTCTAAAAATACATGCTGATTTATTTCTCACATCGCAGGGCCTGTGTAGTGACACGGTACCCTTGGTGCACTGCAAAACTTCCATGTATTTTTAGAACGATATATTCCTCCAAAAACTGGGACCTAAAGCAAAAACAGTAGAGACAGCATAATATGATACCAGCGCAAGTGCTGCTATATTTATTCACATCCACTCTGCATTGTTGCGGGGTTCAGATCATCTTTTAGGTCGGGGGTGTAAACACAGAGCCCCCCACAGCCACAACAAGGAGCAGACCTTGAAAGGGAGAGTAGATACCTTTACAGGAGTACGCCTTTGGTTAAAGTAAACAATAACTGCTTCTCTGAGTAATGCAGTTTGGCCCACAGCTCTCTTCAGATGAAGTTGATTTATTTACCACATGCCACGGGCAAAGATTTGCCTCTTTCTTTTCTTTTTTCTTTTTTTTTTCTGTTTTTGTGAGAAGTGTTGCTTGGTTTCCTCTCTGACATTTTCTTAATGCGCAGAATGATGAAATATAGTTTTCAGGTAGTGCAGAGGGTTTGCTGTTTCCTCCGTCTCAGTTTGCTCAACAGAAACCAAAAGAAAAAAAAACAATTACTCCCGTATAGAAGTGATGCAAAAAAAAAAAAAAAAAAAAAAGACTGCAGGCAAATTGGATTAAGACTTATGGGGCTCTGTGTTTACTGCTCCAGAAGAATCAGAATAGGCAGAATGTGTGGAATGACCGTGTTAGCGTGTGTTCTTATGCAGAGGCTGGAAATCGTTCAGCCGGTATCTATATGTGTTGGAGCTCTTATACAGCACCGGAAGGACCAGAGCCGTCAGTTAATTTAGTTTGAGATGAGCAGCCACCCGAGCTTAAAGGTCAGCTGCTGTGGACAATTAGAGGTCGTGATGATAGAATAACATTTCCAGCTATTTAGCAGCTTTGACATGACCTTCAGATATTTTTAAAGCATGCGGCTGTGTGTTGTGTGTGTTTTGTGTATGCGTGTGTGTGTTTGTATGCGTGTGTAGCTCTCTGAGAGCTACCCAAACAAGAAGTTTTGCCTTAATAACAAAACAGTGATTTAATTACTCTAATTATTTGCCAAAAGGCATTTTTATTATCATATTCAGCGAGCTCTCCTCAAACTACTACCACACACACACACACACACACACACACACACAATCATACACACACCATGCAAGCTCCCTCCAATTAATCCTTAAAGTGTGCAGCTATAACATCTCCGCTGTGACCTTGCTGGCTCCCCATTGGCCAGATAATCATCACCCACATGTTAAAAACAACATTTCTGTGCTGACTGCATCAACATGTTTAATAGAAGCTTCCTCCTGAGTGCACCTGTGTTAAACCTCAGCATCTCAGAGACCCCCACCTAATTGTCTTCTGCCCTAGATCTCATTATTGCCCCTTATTATACAGCTGGACCTTTGGCCCCCTGAGTGTACATGTGTTTTTGTGTGTGTGTGTGTGTGTGTGTGTGTGTGTGTGTGTGAAGAGGTTTCAGGTGTGGAGGCAGGGATCCATAAGCATCTCTTTCCAGTAGCTGTTACAGTTAATTATGGAGCAGTGTGGATCCCTGCCTTACTGCACTGCACCATTAGTTTCATGAGAGGAAAGGGGGCAGGTTTAAAAGAAAAAAGGACATGTATTTGCCGAGATGGCATTTAAAAAGCTCTGTTTTTTTTCCCCCCCCTAAAAGAGGCTTCAACGTGTATCTCGGATCGAGAGAGAGATGAGAGGAAGATAAAGATATGAAGATACGCGATGCCGAGCTACACTTGAACAACTTTATCGAGATGAAGTACACAGCTCCGTGTCCACTCCAGCAGATCCGCAACTGATAGCGCTATAAAATCAGTATACCATGTAAATTACCCCTGCCTGGCTGTGTTGAAACTTAATCAACTTTGGAGTCAGATAACCTCCCTGATGACAGGCAGACAGTACCAACTTCATGATATAATCGTCTTATTATTCACATTTTTCCCACTCTCGGAGGTAATTCAGAGGTGAAGGTGTCCAGTGAAGATCTGATTTGAAAAAAAAAGTATTACCATATGAATCCTTCCATCACAGGCTCGCTCCAGTGCCTGTTCATTTCGCTGGCACATGGTTGAGGTGAAAGTCACGATTTTCTTTGTATCAAGGACGATAAATTCATAATGCGTAGCCTTCCCCCTGCAGGCTCTTCATGCTACCTCACCTTAATGAGCTGGGAACGGGAGCAGGAGGAAAGGAGGGGATTGCTTTTGAAGGGTCTTTCAGATTCAAGGGTTGTCGCAGTGGCTCGTGGAGTGGCCTACCAATGACAAAGGTGACAAAAGAAGACAACAACAACGCGTGTGCGTATCACACATCGCTGCTATGAGGGAATGGGAAAATAACCCCAGCAGATTCTATCTGCAGCCATGAGAGCAGCGCAGGGAGAGGTGTGATTGAGTTCAAAGTCCATTGGTATGTGGGTGTTTGAAACATATTGCTTTTTTTTTTTTCCTGTGGATCATCGCACTATGCTTGTTTGTATGGTCCACGTTTCCACCATTTTCCATCTCTCCGTGCCTGAGGGAAAGACACCACGCAGAAATACCCTTTTTTGACGCCATGAAAAAGACACAGCCAGAGCCACTAAGAACATGATGTAGAAGCACAAACAGTGTTATCTTGTTTTTGACAGCTGCCCTTGTGAACTTTAATACAATGTTTTAGCTTAAAGCTCCCCAACTTTTGTGACTTCTGATCCCTGAGAGATGTTTTCCTGTAAATACATCTTAAACAATTATTTGATAGAAAAACAGTCAGCAACTGATGATTTTAGCTGTAAGAACTTGATGATTTGCTTTATCTAGTGCAATTTTTTTAGAGTACGTCTATACTTATACTTATTACTTATACTTATGGTAAAAAAAGGGGGGGGGGTGGTATACATATAAACGGAAAAGCAATTTTACACATAAAGTGTCAGGAGGTTCACAGCTTATAATTAAAAAAAGCTGTCCCAGGGGCCACTGACAAGAAGCCAGAGGCCAGTTAACCAGTGTGCGTCTACAGGATCATCAGTTCACTTAATCACACAAACCACTCTGAGTGTTTTGAATCGGTCAAGTACTGCGCATTCCGGTTGAAATGTTTAAAGTCTGGTCAATATTGACATGCGATACATTGTTACATTTGTTAGATTTGCTACTAACCCTCATGGCTGCATTTTTGCCTTACAGATCTTTTATTAGACTCATACATTCCCTAAAAAGGTGGATGTAAAAAGATTAAAAGACAAACACTGATCATATGCATCAGATAAAATGATTGAGGATTAAAAAGACTGTAACTCAACATTCTTTTACATTTTTGTTTTCAAAGAAAATGACTAATGAGCTCATTATAAACAAATGTACTTATAATGTGATTCATAACCAACACCAGGGCTCTGCAGAAGATATAATCAGATATTTTACTGCATTCAGTACCTGTGACTGCATTTTGGCTGTAAATGCTTTGGTAACATTTGAAAGCGTTTATACAACATTAAACGCAGCTGGAACCTTTTCCATCATGCAATCCCCCCTAAAATGCTGGAATGATTCATAGATATCTTACCAGGGATGGAAGAAATAGCATATTTTAGCTTTTTAAGTGTGTAATACACATTTATGGGATGAGATTTATCCTCATTACCGTAACTTTTTCTCCTCTGGAGTCAATAGTTGTCTTCCCCTGCAAAGCTCACCGTCTGGTGCTTCTGCACTTTGCGCAGCCTGCAAGGCCACCATGTAAAGATCTGCTTCTCTCTGTTGCTAACAGTCTCATTTATTCCATCACACAAAACCGGCATATCTGTCCCTCTCTACAGTCCGGACTAATTGGTATGAACAAACCTAAAATTCCCAGTGTGAATCTCTTTATTTTCTTTAGGAATTAGAAAATGGTCAGTGGGCCACTGACACCATCTGGCTGTAAGCATCATTACTGTAGCGTCTCCAGAGGGAGCTGTGTGAAGTCTGATAAATCACCTCAAGTGATGTCACTTGAATCAGCATCACTCAGGACTGAAGACTACAAGTTAGAAAGAAAGAGAGAAAAAAGAAAGAAGCGAGCTTACCAGACCTCTTTTGCTGCTCCACATCTCCGCTTGAGGCGAGAGGCTTCATTAGACACGACCAGCAGAACGCACCTGAACTGTGGCGAAGTTGAGTTAGGAGTAATACAGTTGCAAGCTTTTGGCAAGGAAGAAGAATGTGAATAGACAAGAAACAACAAACCCTGGTTTTTGATTTCAATGATATTTTTTCTTCTTTTACTTTCCCTCTGAACACATCTCCATGCAGACTTAAAGTGACGGGTTTACTACTGCCTTTCTTGAGCCCGCAGTTTTCTAGGGATGAGAACCAAGTATGCCTGTGACAAATTCCTGACTTTGTTCTGTTGCCACGATGCAAAGAACAAACAATAAATCACCTCCCAAATCAGAGGTGTTTCCATGCATCGTTTTTTAATTCAAGTCTTGGTAGCTCGTGTTAATAATATCTTAGAGAACTGGGTTGCAGGTAAGTTCAATCCTTAGTTTTTCTTCAATCCTGTTTTATTTGAAATAGAGAAATGTGATTGTGCCTCAATGCAACTGGTCGTCTCCAAGCTGTCACTCAATGGTTAGAGGGCATGTGTATGAAGCTGAATCTACCGAACTTGTCTCACTACTTTGACTTCAGACTCCTGGTTGGTGGCCGTTAGTTTTGAGGCTGCGATGGATGTCAGGTGTGATGTTTGAGGGGTTCCTCCCTATTTAGGCTCAAGTTCCAGAAAGACTTGTTGTATCTTGATGTCTCTGTCTCTTTAAGTTCTTGTTTTTGTCTCATTAAGTTATTAGTCATAAGTTACTTTTTTGGTTTAAATCGCTCCTGGGTTGGCTGAAGGTAATATTTTATAATGGAATCTTTTCTATGACAGGGTTGGAAACGTTAATGATGATTTTATAATCAGGATTCTGTTAATTCAGATGTTTTTGGCATGTTTTCGTGTTCTCTGTCTCATCTGTGACCTGCAATCATTGCTGCCAGATCTTTGCCAGGACACACTAAAGCAGAATTTTTTAATTGCTGGGAGGTTTTTCTGGTTCAATAATAAAAAATAAACAAAAAACTGACATTGCTTATTACTGCAACTTGATAGTTTCTTAAATTAGATCTTACCAACCCCCATGCTCACATCTCTTACACTCCACATCATCATGCTCAAGGTCCAGTGGATTTCTGTACTAAAATTATAGCCTTGAACATCAAAATGACATTATTTTTTCGACAAACCTCCTTCAGAGCCACAGATGACATCATACAGCTGTTTTCACAGGCTCAGGGCTAAAAATGAATAGCAAACTGTCCTTGATGTGCAAAGTTGTTGACTTACCCTTTTAAAACCTAGAAACATTTACTTGTGACCTGTTGTTATTGGTTGCAAACCTGCGTAGGTCATATTTTTCTCCCTGTTTAATGAGAGTTATTTTTAGTGGACTGATGATAAAATATGCAATTATTTATTAGTAAAAAAGCCAAATGTTAGAAGAATATCTGAAAAAATGAAATGATTTGAACAGGTCTCCACTATGGAAAGGAGAGCGTCCGGAGCAGCGGAGGCGCCGAACTTCACAACTTCATCTCCTCCGGCTTTGTGACGCTGGGTCGAGGCCATCCCAAAGGTAAAGCACCTTTTCTTTTTCCTCGTTTTCTTCTCTTTCCTCACACAGGAGATCAATTAACTCTTATCTAACCTGAAAACATTGTACTGTATACCTGCTGAATGCTTAAACGAACTGCGTGATGTTCCATTTGCAACGCCACTGATCAACAACAAGACAGCAACGGAGGTGAAAATGTTTCCACATTCAATTTCCCTCTGAAGCGATTCACGTGAACTCCTGCCTCTGTTTTTTTTTTTTTTTTTGCAATTAAATACCAGCAAATGCACACAGGAGATGGTGACTTCCAAACTCACACACACACATCCCCAACACACACACACACATACACATGCAGCCATTAGTTTTCCCATGGGTAATACACTGATTAGTATGCAGCCATGTTGGCTGTGCTCTTGTGATTTATTCCCATCCATTTTGGCTCCATAAACCAGACCTGGTCTACGTGTGTGCGTGTGCGCATGTGTGTGTCTGCATGTGTGTGTGTGTGTGTGTGGGTCACCTCCCCGAGGGTTTCAAGGCGAGCTCCTTTACCTGATACTGCTCTCAAATGTTTAATTGAATGTGTTTGTGCCAGAGCGAGAAGGCTTGTAATGTTTCATGGTGGGTGACTGCCTTAGTAAAAATCTACATATTTTAAATGTAATCTGGTTCAACTGCTGCTCATGTCTCCCCACTCTTCCTCTTCTCATTCTTCCTCCCCGCTGATTTCCTGTTCATCATCCTAAACACAGCAGATGATGATGACCTGCTGTAGCTTTAATAAAAAAACGAGTTCCGATTTCTGTGTTGTTCTGCAATTATGCGGGGCTTCTCCATAATAGCACAAACTCATCTTTTTTGGTATCAAGGCTTTGTTTTTCCAAGTGCACAGAAAACTGCGGGCGCCCAGAGGCTTTTCTTCACTTTTATTTCTAATGAGGAACCGTCGTATTTATGTTTACATGAAATAAGCTGTTTTGCCTTTTCGCTTTTTGCTTCCTTTGTTTTAATCCCCAGTGGGGGGTCCGTTTCACAATGGTATTCACATGCAGCCCCCCCATCAGTAAAATGATTAGGTTTTATCTTTTATGAATCCCGATGCTTTCAAACTGATTTCCCTCTCTGTGCTAATATCACAGCGTGCGGCGCGGTTTAGCGTTCAGCATCTGTGCAGTCAAATCTGTGTTTTCTTGCAGACTTTGATTCCTCTGCTGCAAAAAAAACAAACAAATGAAACGTGACAGATTGAGATCTTGCAAAGGTCTGCTGATGCTAAAATTTGTACAAAAAAAAAGAAAAAAAAAAAGAAATGTGAATCACATACAAGAGTCTCAGTTCTCTAACAACAGTATTCTTCTCTCCAACGTCTCTGTTTGACTGCCTTGTGCCCAGAGGCAGGTATTACTGTGGATTGAATCCTAAAATCAATGAAACACCGGTCTGTAGTTTGGTTTGGGTATTGTTGCTGCTTGGTATTATCTTTTGCATTTCACCAGTGTAAAATCACTTCAGGGTGATGGAGGGAAACGAACAGTTTAACCAAGCCTCCCCCGCGCTCTCATAGTCTCTTTACAAGCACTCTTCATATCTACAAAAGCAGAATGGCTTCAGCTACATATTATACTACTTCTCTCTGTTACTGATTGAAGGCTATAAATTGCTTGTATCAAATGGTTATTCAGTGTTTTTGACAAAACACAGTTATTTCTCTTTTTCAGTTGAATGATTCACAAATATCCGGCACATCACCTGATCCCCTACCCGACCCGGAGCCGAATCCATCCAAAATCTGTGGATGGATTCTGAAGTCCGGAGCGGTGAACCTGTGGGCTGATGTGAACTCTCGGTGATGAGACAGAGTGTCACATTGAAGTTATCAGCAAATAAACAGTCCGGTTCAATTTAAATCATACCGTGCTTCATTATTTTTTGCAAAGGTTTGCACAGCTTGGTTTGCTCTGGCTGAGAGTTAACAACCCTGGAAAAAAAACAAAAAAAATGCAAATAGATATTCACCGTCATCAGTTTGTGGAAAAACTCTGCTTCCACCTGAATCTGGAAACAGATGTTGTCTCAGTTCATTTTTAGCATACATGTTTGTTTTTTTTTTATACCACACTGACAGAATAAGGTGTAGGAGCCATGATGGAGTCCTCTGGTCTGCCTATGGTGTCTCTTATGTTGCTTAATTGCACAGGCTGAAAGTGTGTTTGGTTGTTAATTACATGGCAAGCTATGTGTATGTGTGTGTGTGTGTGTGTGTGTGTGTGTTGGAGCGCAGCCCTTGGGGAGGAGATGTGAGGTCAGAGCAGCTGGATGGTTCACATCTGTGTAACGGGGTACAAAACAAGCCTGTGCTGAACTCTAAATGAGATCTGCCATGAGCGCTGGGGTGGGAAACTAAAGTCCAGCCTCTCGCTCTGCAGTCCAAGAGTTCGCCCGCTGTACCTTCATGGTGCACTGACCTTCCCCTCAGCTTTACCCTGTGTAACTCTGCTTCAGTTAGTGCTGTCCTACATTTCCCAAAATGCCTTAAAGCGACCTTTAAAGAAGGGTCATTGTTGGAGCCACCTCTAGGGTTCGCAGAGCTTTAATCTGTGTCCTGATTTCATGCTGCACAGTCCCAGTAAACAGGTTTTAAATAAGTTGTGCGTTCACATGGGGAAAGTGACAGAACAAAGCTTTTCTTGTGAAGCAGCTGTAAGGAAATTTAATGTATCTGTTACCAAGATTAGTGGAGCTTTGTTAGCAGTGTGGGATGAAAGAACGAGGAACAACCTAGATATGGTACATGAAGGAACCACAGGTTTCTGCAGGATTTGAGAACAAACATATCATCTTTTGGTTTTAAAACCATAGGGTTTAAGAACAGAGCTTCAATTGTTGTGGCTGGCACAGGTTTTCAACACCTATGTAAAACAGTATCCGTGAAAAATGATGCTTGATTTGTGAGTGTTCTGTGAATGCACGCTGTGCTCACACAAAGCTGTACCCGCAGAGGAAGAGGAGCTCCATAGATTAATCCCATCATCCCTATATTTTCAACATAGCGTATGTTTTGTCCAAATGTCTGGCAAGAATTGTAGGAAACATATTCTTAATTTCCCCCCACAGTGAACACATGAATTTCTCATGTGCATTTTGAAAATGCAACTGCGTGATCTGAAATCAGCAACAGTTAAGCTGTAAAACAGCAGCCTCTGCTGTTGTAGCATGCTGAATGAACCATCAGTTTTCACAAGGGAGGAGAGCTAGACTCAAATAAAATGAGAGAGAGAGAGAGAGAGACCTTCTTTTCATTTCATTCACATGCACACAGTGTCTTTATTGTCCTCTTCGCATCAGCTTTCAGTCCAGAGCGGTTTGACATTTTTTTTTCCTCCCAGCAAATCAAATCACCAGCAGAGACGATCTTTTTGTGTAAGAATGTTACATTTTTTTTGCAGTTTCGTGACTCCTCCCGAGCCTCCTGCCCTGCAGAGTCAGGTGCGGTGTGAGGGAGGGTGACCATCTGTTCCCTGCATGATCTCCCTTTGCTCAAAGTCCCTCGTTTGTCCTGACGGTGATAAAGATCAGAAATTCCGACCGCAGAGGTGGTTGGGATTTTTTTGGATTTTGGAGTTGAACGCTTTTTATTCCTTCTTTTGACTTTCTTTTTTTGGGGGAAGATTTTAATGGGACAAACACACACGGGGTCACTCACTGTTTAACTCCAGCCTTGTGTTTTCCCAGAGTGACAATCTTTTAGTAAAGCTGAACTTTATTTAGCATGCACAGCTGCTTACCTTGCTCCTGTCCCCTCAGCCATCTGTCCAGATCGATGCACCGCCTCACAGATTCCTTTGCTTCTGTGCATTCTGTTGTCCTCTTGTCCAAAATTAGGAGGCAGCAAGGTTGAGGCTTCTGTCAAACTGAGCCAAACTAATGAGGTTGCTCACTGATCTGTGTGTGTATGTGTGTGTCTGTGTGTGCGTGCGTGTGTGTGTGTGTGTGCTCTGCTGTCAGATGGGACTGCACTGTTACACTGCCTTGGGTGTAAAAACTGCAGAACTCAGTTTGAAGCTTCAGAGGCGCAAGTAAATGTATAAAAGTTCTCTGGAAACATAATCTCAGAAGATAGATAAGAGGGAGCTGGAGCAGCTTTGCTTTCCCTTGTTTGCTGGCAGTGGTGATGCAACGCTACACCACATCATCGCTTCGAGCCTACGCAGACTGAAGCCCAATCGCAGGCTTATATTAATTGTTCTTGTCACAGAAGAACTGCGGTGTACTTTTCTATTCACTCACTGTCACCGACTTAAACTCCGCACTGTAAATCACTGTCACGTTGTCACACATATTTCTCCGCGCCAGAGTGTGTTCAGGAGGAGAAAAGCTCGGCGCGCAGCCTCTTCGGATTGAGAATCCCTGCCATTGATGTAGCTGGATTACAACTCTTAACACCTTGATTGATTGGAATTCTCTGCCTCTGTCTGTAGGAGTGGATTGACAGCCAGCATGCAAATTTGATTGTGTATTAAAACTGTGGCTTGCCAGCTGTTATTGGTTGAATGCGTCCGTTTTAATTATTTTTCCATATGTCAGTCTTGTTGATACGAAGCGCAGCCAAGCCACAGCATCCGGAGAAGTGATTATTTCAGACAAAGCCTCCATCCTTGACTTAGCGTGTGCCATACTTCATTACCTTGCTAAGCCCAACTTTTAATTCTGCCCTGTGGAAGAAGTCAAATTGGTTTTCATGGCAGGCAATTATTGTTTTTATGAATATGATGTGTCTGGAATGGTGGATATGGTGATGTAGCGGGAGCATTAGCAGAGGATGTTATCACCGAACTTTTATTTACAGTGCAATTTCAGTGCATTAACGAGTGCAACAGCCACTAATTGGTGTTCTCCTTTTGTAACAAGTTGTGCTGTACGGCAGTGTAACACTAAGAGACCATAGGAATTATCAAGGGAGAGGACTTGAGGAAGAATCTAACGAAGCAAACACCAATCATTTGGTTCTGATGTTGCAGTCAACAGCTGCTGCCTCTAATATGTCCTTTTTGTTTACCTTTTGTGAAGAACTTGATGACAGGGTAATAAAAAGCCCCTCTCTGAGATTCAGTACGTCCCTCTGATTGTGAAACAGTCATCTCCTGCTCCTCCGAGTGAATCAGATGCCGTAGAACAACAAGCCCACAGGCAGCATCATCATTTCCAGCCCGTGTAATCAACACTCTGGGCTGATGAGGCAGAAGATGAAAACATCCGCCCGTGAAAAAACCTTTGGTGTTGTTTAAGGTACACAAGGAAAAACAAGCCCAGACAGGAACTGATTCATGACCATGAAAAGCTCCCGTGCATCATCTGACCAGAGATGGAAAATGCACAGTTTCCAGCAAATTAAACAGTCCCTCTTCAACCTTCTGTCCAATTTGTCAGCTACTTCTGACTCAGTGATGGTCAGCTCATTTCGCCAGGCTGTCTTTAAGGGGGAGCATCAGTTTTTGGCTGCTCTATTTAGACTTTGCATTTTATGGTAAAAATCTATGCAACAAAACAGTAAAGTTTTTAGTAGTAGTTTTAAATGATAAGTTGTGGCTGAACATCTCCAAGGATCATATGATGGATGTAGGTTGTCACACTTAAGCCAGTGCAAGTAAACTGATGCCACATTGTGCTTCTGTGATAACATATATAATAGAAAGAAAGGCTTTGAGTGAGAGGAGATACCTGCAGGGACAAACCCACAGAGCTCAACTCTGCGCTTCCCTCAGCTCTAAGGAGGAAATTAGTGTCTTTCAGCTTATTGTTTTGTTCTGTACCTCCTGCAGCTTTACTGTTCTTGCTCACTCCTAAGCTTATTTCCAGCAGCAGGCTCCTGCTTTCAAGAAAAAAATCTCTTTGAAAGGAGAAAGAAACAGTTTTTTATTCTTTCACGCAATCATATTGAGAGCTAATTCCTGCATTCAACCCATCCACAAGAGCAGTGGACTTCAGCTCTATGATATGACATGTAAACTCCACCCAGAAGGGCTCCACCTGGGAGTCAAACCCAGGGCCTCTGTTTATCTCCAACAAATGGCAGACAAAGTTAGCGCCTTGCTGGTGAACATGATTAAAAATGTAGCAGCAAAAGAGCCAACAAATCCATAGAGGTGTAAATAATAAAACAGAATTGACTCAAAAAGCTCTAACAACGCAGCTCGATCGCCATCGGCTGAGATTTGTCTTTTCATAGAAATCATCACAACGCGTACAATAACATGAACCGAATTAGGTGTCTGTCTTTTTACTGCGTTGTGATCAAGCCGAGCCTTCACTGTCACATAATCCAGCAACATATTTTGAACAGAGTTGATTGAAAATTTGCTGTGCAAGCAGTTGAAAACAACACCATGATAAAGCTGCATCCAATCGGACGACTTCTGAGTCGGTGGCTGAGTGGGCCTCATTTACACTGACAGTAAAAGTGTTTCTCATGATCAGTAATCAGCCCCTTCAGCAGAGGAACGGACTGAAGCCTGTGTGATTCCAGATAACTGGCCATGACACAAGCTTTTGTCCAAACTTCATAGTATGAGTGTGAAAATGCTGTGTACTGAACTCCAGTCTGTGCCGGTTTATGGATACAAACAAACAAACTTGCAGTCAATTCTTTTTTGCATTGTGGTCGGATGAAATGCAGTGTTAAAAACACAGGCACGTCAAAAAAATGTAAAATTGATACTTGTGACCAGAAATCTAAATCTAATGGTCTAAAACTACTTTTTAGACCAAATGAAAGGATGAGGTTCATTCATATGTGGCTAAATTCTGTTCAAATTTTTTTAGATTACAACCTCACTAATTCTATTTTTAACATGAAAACATTTACAGGATCTTTTGGACATATTTTCCAGCAGAAGCCGACATTAAAAAGCACTTTCATGTATTGCAAGTGAAATCACTGCAACCTTATGTGCTTAAGAGTCCTTGAATTTGGCTTTTAAATTCTGAAAAGAATTTTGTTATGTTAGAATTGAATCTACAATCTAATCTATGGCCATGAGATTATTTTGACTTTTTGAAATCTTTATCTTTCGAACGTCATATTGGCAGTAATAATTTAATTTCAGGGAGAAAAGGCTTTCATTTGAATGTTAAATTGAAACACAGTGATTTTTGCTTTCTGTTTTAACCTCCGTCACTGTTTTCTTCTCTCTTCCCTCACTGACAAAACTCCTTTAAACACTTTGAAACCAGGTCCCACCTCAGAGAGCAATCTGTACCCTCAAATCACATTTAGGGGCTAAAGATCCGGCCAGGCTGCTCGCTTTTTGCTCGGCCCCTGTTTTTGATTGACGGCACGCTCCTGTTGGGCACAAGTGCCCCCCTCGCTCATACAAATTGATGGCCGGGTTCAGGGGAGGTGGCACGGCTGACCTGCTGGCTAAGCACTCTGCGGAATAACCAATAAAAAAGTGTTAATAAGGTCCTGGAGAGCGCAGGGCCGTGGCACTCATTAGTGGAAAGAGGGATCCAGACAGATTTCTCCTACACACAATACAGAGAGGTGACCAGATGTGTCCACCTCCCCGAAGCTTCCTCTACTGAATATGCACGAGGCGCTGAGATAAGGACAGGAAAGGTGAGGAAGTGTGTTGCTGTATGTGAAGCACTAAGGAGCAGAATATCTCACTGGTAAACATATTCTCTGTTCAGTCAGGGGTTAACAGGGTGTTGGTAGGTAGAATAACAGTGTGACATGCCTGTTTATCATCATTCACTTTGAGCTGCAGCGAGGAGCAGAGCAGGGTGGAGGAGAAATTTGGTGGTGAAGACACACAGGTTGTCTCCCCCCCCCCCCTCTTACGCACCTCACAAGCCATTCCTCAGCGTCCTTTAGGACAGAGGACAGAGTTAACAACCATCTGTGGGTATTGAAAAAATAAAACACATGTGACAAAACACCTCGTAGCATTTCTCCCTAAAAAAATACCAGCAAGAAGTCAAATATGTTGAGGTCAGTGAATGACAAGCCACCCTACAATTCCTGACAAGACTCTGTGGTATCCTGGGGAACAATAGCACTTCCAGATATACTGCAGTCAATTACAGTGATGTGAGATGTGGGGGCAGACAGAGGAAATGACAGTTGGGAGACAGCTCTCTTATCATTGTCCTTCTGTTGTGGCCACTTTGAAACAAGTGGAGCTATTTGTCTGGCGGCAAGGTATGCTGGAGGGAAGAGAAAGACGGCTTTTATCTCTCAGAGAGAGAGATGGAAGAGGGAATATGCAAGGAATGTAGCGCAGACAGAATATCTGAGTGGTAAAAAAGTGAGCGAGCTAAACAAGAAAGGGGATTTCGAGAGCAGGAGTTTGGCAGGTAAAATGGCAGGAGAAGAGATAGAGAGTCCTTGCAGGCAGGTAGTCGGGGACAATGGGCTGACAAGGCTGCTGTGATGTTTGCTCGCTACACGCTGGCGTACTCTTAATGCGCAGCATCAATCAAGATGTTGCCCACCGCACAGCGTGGCAACTTTTATCGCCGCTCATTAAAGTAAGTGCAGATATTTTATGCATCAGTTGGAATGCAAGGACTTTTTCATGCTAATTTCCCTCCTTTGGACTCGTTATTCATCATCTTTGATCAACGGGGTCCTGTACACAAATAAAGCGGAGTGGAGGCTGTGCGCCCGATGAAGCCGAAATCCGCCACGTGCTCAAACATCACATCCGCGGATTGCTTCGGTTTATTCAGCAAATTTTGGAAGTTTTTGATTTTTGTTTAACGTGAAACTGTATAATATGTTAAACCCTCTGTTTAACAAGAGTTTTCTTTTGAGTCAAATGCTTTTTCAGGGGGGGGGGGATTATTTATCATCCTTTAATGCGGAGAACAAATAGTGTGGAAATCAAGGCTTCTGTCCTTCAAACCTTCCCCCTGGGAGCGATTCCCTGATGAAAAGAACATTTAACAGCTTTAAATCCACACCTCCTCTGCCCCCCCCGCCCTGCTTCCCCGCCCTCACCCCCGCTCCTGCAGGTCCGTCCAAGCCTGATAAGATTACTTAAAATGCCAGAGCCTGCTCTGAAATAAAACGAACTTGTGAACTTTGCCCCAAATATCTATCCTTGTGGACCTTTTCCTGCCTCCCTCGTGAACGTGCTAGCAGATGAAAAGAGGCTGGCAGGAGCAGTTGAATTGTGTTTTGGGTCCGGTCCCAGTCTTTGAATTTGAAGCTTCTCCACACTGGGGCCATCTTCTTCTTCTCCTTCTTTTTCTTCTTCTTCTGCAACACAGCGTGCACAATGGGAACTGAATCCAATATTTTGCTTACATCGATCTTCTCCGATCAAACACGAGCAATGAACACCTTCTCCCATTAGGGACATAGGCACAGATCTGAGAGCAGTTAATCCAGAGCTTAAAGGAATGTGTCAGGCTTTTGAATAAAACAGTCTTTTTTCTTTTAACTTTCCGTTTTTAAGATGTCTCTTAGTCCTGGCTACATTTAATTATCTTAAATGAACAGTGGCAGACGTTTGGATTTTGTTTTCTTTGAATACATAAGTACATGTGACCCTGTGGC
This sequence comes from Acanthurus tractus, assembly GCA_029783725.1. Lineage (NCBI taxonomy): Eukaryota > Metazoa > Chordata > Actinopteri > Acanthuriformes > Acanthuridae > Acanthurus > Acanthurus tractus. Next base: position 16,470,592 of record JAQNCA010000017.1, on the reverse strand, counting down.
GAACATTAAGGCAGCTTAGCCAAAAAGAGGAGGGATGAAATGTGTTCAGCAGAACGCTCAACAGCACAGGTGACCAAATATTTAGCAAGTGTAGCACCTTAAAAAAGCTGGCTCAAGCTGTTTATCATATTAAAAAGCATGACATTGTATATTGAACAGCCATGTCCTTCACAGAGTTACTCTGTTAAAACGGTCCGTATAAATAGACAGCTAAGGGCGTTACGAGGATACTTCAAGTGTTTTAGGAAGGGCTGGGAAAAGACTGATCTCGGCTCTGGCAGGCTGACCTCAAGCAGCTTTATACCCACCTCCCTGCAAGGCAAACTCCCGCTCTCATCTGTAATCTATTATTCATAACGAAGAGGCAGAGACGAAGACTGGAAAAGGCAGATAACTTGGTCGCTTTTTCCTCCATCCACCCCCCTCCCCCCATATTACTGTTATCCAGAGGCCATTGTGTGGGAAAACAAATGGAATGATTGCCTTTTGTTGTATAGGAAGGGTGAGAATTTTGTATTCTGTGCAGAATTTGAATGTAGACTTGCTATTCAGAGCACACAAGCTACGACTGCCAGTTGCATTGTGCAAATAATGATGCATGGGAGGGATCAAATTAAAATTTATCAGCTCTGGGTTGGGATCCATCTCCAAATCTATTTCCAGCAGTTGAAAGATTGAAAAGGCAAAAGGGAGTGCGTTTTTTCGAGTTTGGTGTTGATTTGCTCTGTCACTCCTTCTTGTTTTTTGATCGATTCTGGCCAAATGTTAAGTCTGCTGTGAGCCCGTTGGAGCAGAGGTGGTGTTTTTAATAATGATTCCATCTTTTCAGTTTAAGGCATTTGACTGTATCAAGAGTTACTTTTAAATGCATAACCCTGAATCCATGCTTCTCTTTAACCTAGTTTTTGCATTAACCAGAGTACTTTACTTTGTGGTAAAGGACTATTTATTGTCTCCAAATAGGAAACAGGTTACTATGTACAATACAACAGTGCTGTGCATTCTTCAGTGCAGTACAGTACAATCATACAATATGGGGAATAAGCGCACATTTTGTAAGTGTACAAAAAGAAGAAATTATTATGACATAAAAAGTACATATGAGTTAACATAAATACATGCAAAAACACTGACAGCCCCCCTTCAAATACAAATAGAAATGCCAAGCAATCCTTATCTTACTGGAGAGGCTGATAAAGGTCTGCTGCTGTAGTGATAATCAGTAATCATTATCAATTTACAGTGGGCAGTTGTTTACCGAACACTTAAACAACCCAGTAATTTCACATTCACACATGATAAACCGTTATGAGACATCTTTTCCTCGTGGCTCGCCGTGAATTAGTACACTGATAATCCAATTCACAGAGCTCGATGAACCAAATCTTTAAATGTACCTTTTTATCGTCCCTGCAATACATTCAACAGAAAAAGCTTTTTTTTTTTCACTTCTCCATAACGCAGGTGGTGTGTTCTTGTGCATCTCTTTCACACTGCTGTTCACGCAACACGCAAGCTGAAGGGATCAACACCTTGTCAAGTCTGGCATTAGGCTCCAATTTGAAAAATCACACAAGATGTGAGAGACTTGACGTGCTGAGAGGAGCTCTGTTGGGCTGATAGAGCTACTCCATGAGCTGCTGGTTGAGGAGGAGAAAGCAGAGGCACGTCCGCATCGCTTGGCTGTCAATGACTCTATTACCCCGCCGCACATTTCACCACAGCAGTCCCGACCCTCTCCAAACAGAGCGGCAAATTGCCTCCACATTGTCACTGGAGCAGGTTGTGTGAACTTTCACAGGGTGGGGCACTTGAATTATACTGATGGAGGCTACAGGTATTAAATCCACACACCCAGGCTGTGAGTAAAAGAAAGGGGGCTCAGATATTATAATTGAAAGGCCTCTTCAATAGCAATAAATAATGAAGTTTCCCTTGGGTCCATTAGGGGTTGGGGAAGGGAGTGTGTCAGATGAAGGTGGGGGGGTTGTTCTCACATATATCGAGCCAGCCTGTTAACCCCCCTCTGAGTGAGGCATGGAGGGAATATGATACGGGTGTGAAAACACAGGAGGGGGAGTCACTCACACTGCTTCATTATGAATCAACCGGAACAAGTCCATGCATGACGTAACTGTGGTATTACTGTTAGCTGAGGTGTTATTTCCTGGCATTATCATTTCAGTTACGAGCAGACATGAGAGGAACATAACAGTGGCTTTGCACATGCCTTTGAATTTCAAGTTATATCATATCATGGATTCTTCACATATCTGCTTACCATTTTACAACACTTGATTGGTGGCATTTGATTTAATTTTGATTTAATTTTGTTTAAAATACTTTTAAATATATTATATATTGTATTAGTATATATAGGTATTTCAAACCTAACGTGGACAGACACTGGCATGACTGTTTGTTATTGACATACTTATGAGTTCATCATCCCAAAATGCATATTGAAACCAAAAACTTTATCTTTATCAAACAATCCCCTTCAGACACATGAAATATTCTCCAAATACCAAATACTATGTTCCTCTGTAATAGATTAGGCTGTTCAGGGGAAATATATGAAAAAAATGGCTGTGTTAATTTGAATCTATTGACTCTGTTCATAATCTGATTGTGTAAAAATACAGCCGAACTCTCCTTCAACTGTGTAATTACAACGAACATAAAACATGAAAATTCACTTGAATTATCATTTTTAGACACTATAAAGCAGACTTTTTAAATTAACTAAACCTGATTAATCATTTTCATACTTAACTGAATAAAACAGAATGAGACAAAGAGTCATTAGCTTCCATTTAAATTTTGTTGTAAAAAAATTATACTCGTAGACTCACTCTGGATGTGGCTTTTGACACAAGTCGAACAAGTTCCAGACTCCTGTTTTATTGATCATCATACTATACAAAAATTGAAAAAAATAATTTGCTGCCCAAAAGATTACACAAAATATTAACAAAAATCTTACGCTGTACATACTTTGGAGCAAATTAAGTATGTATATATTTTGTGGATAAAGAGCTTAAGTGTGTATATACATTAGTATAATCTTTTTAAACTAAATACAAATACATTCGTCAAGAATGTCGTGTAAGAACATGAAGTCTCATGAACAGGCGACTGAAGACACTATTTACCATCACCAGACCACAAATGCTAGATTAAGCTGCACACCAAGGCACCAAGGTTTGCCTGCACTCTTCTCTGCTTCTACATATATCAGACCTTACATACATAAAACATGAGCTTATTTAGCTTTGCATTGCAGCTTCTGCATTGCAACAACAAGTTTCCAGTGTATGCGTTCTATTACTGTGTATTCTTCTACAGTTGAATTAAGAAACCACAAACAATTCTGGCTTAATATCGCTGTCTACTGGAGGGTGTATAAAAATAAGCACAAGCTTAAGAAATACGATGAGAAATCATCTTTTCAGCGTTAACCCTCAGACCTGTTGTGTGTGGCACTTCATTCAAGATGGAGGAAGGGTGGAGCTATGAGGTTGGCTGAAAGCTTGAGGATTCAATGGAGTAACAAAATTTAGTCACAAGCTCTATTTAATACTTTTACTGGTTTTATAAAACCCACAGACAGACAAAGGTCTTTCAGTAGTAAAAGGGAGTATTTGGAAATTCATAATAACATCAATGTATTTGACAGATGACAGAAAATACTCCCTAGAATTTAACCTCATCAAGGCAGGAAAGCCTCTGTAATAGTGCTTAGTTCACTGTGTGACAGCAAAACGACTGACACCTGCTCTTAAAATATTCTGTTAAGGGTTTAGCAGGCACATAAATCAGTGAACCACCTCATCTATTCTGTGTTAGGGATGTCTTTGTAATGCATGAGGTGTTTAAATTGAATTTTTCATTTTCATTGCAGGTTTTAGAGAGCTTTTTATAGAGCAGTTGCCACAAAGAAACATTAATCTTATCAGATGTGGGGTAAATGTCAGATATCTCAGATTTAATAAAGTGTAATCGTGACTGATTGTTATCTGATTTTTATTACAAGTTAAATATTACAACTGGCTGCGAAGCAGTGTTAATAAAAAGGTAAATGTCTAACTGTAGCCTCTTTGCACTGCGTTGGTAGTTCAGTGCTTTCTGGCGGGGAAGGAAGATCATCAAGATGCAAACAAACTTTTCTTTTCCCTGAACAAATGTGCGCTCCTGCCATGCGAGTCACATGCCACTGCCTATAGTATATGCACATAGTAATTGGCACACCCTTGAAGCGCTTTCAAATCAGGCAAATTTAGCAGCATGCTGCCGCTTCTGACAGATATGAGCTTTTCAATCCTCTTCCCAACTGAGTGGAGGAGTTTTCTGTGTCTTAATTACCTCACATTTGGCACAGTGCACTGCAGAGCTAGTGGGAGCCACAGGGAGATGGGGACTCAGCTGAGACACTCAGACAGCGGTTGGTGACAGAAGCCAGGGGAGGATGCAGTGGAGAAAAGGCTCCCAGCTAGCATGCCTGGGATGACAGGAGCGGTGGTGGAGGGGGCCAGAGATCCCCGAGGAGGAGCAGAAGAAAGAGGAAGAGCTAGCACAAGGGAGAATTCCCCTCAGGCACATATGGCAGAATTGAAACATCCATATGCCGGTGTAAAACAGAAGATACTCAGTGTCAACGCTCTCAGTCTCTTGCTCCCTCTTCCTTTTGAGATATTGTGTACTGACTGGTCTGTTTTATTTTGCATACAACTTCAGATCCCTTAGGAATGCTGACAGCAGTGAAGACAAGACAGGCATGTTTCAGCAGCTCTGTACTGGGAATACGATGTCATGGTCAGTGGTTAGATAGAGCTGTTTCTTCTATTATTAAAAACTGCATTGAAATTGAAAGAATCAGGAAAACATATATATGAATTTGTGTGTGTGTTTGAGTACATGCATGTGTGTGTTGATTGTTTGACTGATGTGTGTGAAATAGCTATTGATCTTTATATGATTTTTTTAAATATTATTCTTCAGTGACATCCACCCCCACCCCACCTACACACACTTGCATTCATGTTCTCTTAATGTGTTTTCTGTACCACTGATGACGTGTCCCTGAAGGCTAGCACGGTTTCTTTTTCTTTTTGCATCACATCACCTCCGGCAGTCAAACAGGCATCTTCATCTGTGTGTGTGTGTGTGTGTGTGTGTGTGTGTGTGTGTGTGTGTGTG
>JAQNCA010000017.1:16432232-16465293 GCA_029783725.1 Acanthurus tractus | reverse complement strand
CCCCCCCCCCCCCCCCCCCCCCCCCCCCCCCCCCCCCCCCCCCCCCCCCCCCCCCCCCCCCCCCCCCCCCCAATGTTGATTACGCACAAGACAACCTGCTGTGAGTTTTGATATTTGTCCTCACATGACATGACCTAAAAGAAGCTGCTGGTGCAAGCTAGTTACATTTGTTTTTTTGTTTCTTTTAAAATAAGTAAGCCATGCATAGTCAAAGTCAGTACTGTATTTACATGTGTCCAGATACTCGCACTGATCCAGAATTCAAAGGCGGATATTAAGATCAGCCAACAGCACTGATTAAAGAAAAAATAATGATAAAAGGGAGAAATATGGAGATACAAGGTTATAGCGTCTAATAAAATGTAAATCAGTGGTAACCTTTGCTAACCAAGTTATACTGTCTGGCTCAATGTTTATTTTAAGTGCTGAATGTCACAAAGAGACTGATAGCCTAATAAAAGCTAACAGTGAAATGCTGAGCACATGTTAATGGATACAAAAATGTTTTTCACTGTTTCATGCTGTACAGCCTACATTTTGTCAGACAGTATCAAACTATTTAAGGTGAAATTGTGTCTTTTAACAACAAACACTTGACTTATACTTACTTACTACTTATACATACTTTTTACTTACTTATGCTGTGGTAAAAGCATACTTTCAGACTCTGTTATATTCATTTCCAAAAATGGTTTTACCTTGTTTTAAAAGGCTGAAGTCAGTGCAGCTGAACATAGCACACAGCGTCAGGTGCATAAAGAGCCATCATCGTTTATGTTTTCTTTTAAAAAAGTGTTTTGACTGCAGAATGTCTGCAGGGTCATGTCCATTGTTGGCAACAGCATAGTGATCAAATGCCAGAATGAAACAAAATGCTTTCAGCTGGTGATGAGAAACCACAGGGATCCCAACACTTCAGGGCACTTAGGTCTAATTTTACAATAAAATTACCTAATGGAAATATAATAACTCCATTGAAGTGAAAACTTAAAATAAGACCGATGTGCACATCTACTTGATTAATTTCCAGTCAGTGCTTTCTCAGAGTGAGTCTATAGTGGAAAAGCATAAAAATGACCCTGCAGAAAGAATTGACTCCTGCAGCCAAGAGCACTGAACCGCAGCGGCTGAAAGCAAAGCACTCGAGGTGTTAGTGTAAAAACTGTTCCTGCCCATGCATGCTACAACACTCTGCCTCCAAAAGCCATGTTTGCTTGCTCAGTCTTTTTAATTATAATAGTTATCTGATTGTGGGTGAACCATGTTCAAAGAGGGCAACAATATGACACTGATATGAGAACATCGCTGTCCACATAAACCACTGGCCTTGTTGTGAATGTATGGTGGTATATAGTTCTCAATCATGTCTGCCAGGTTTTGTTTCCCTGAAAATTCACAATCAGCTGAGGCTTTATGTCACAGCCCAGCGTTTATAGTTTGTGTCCATTTTAAACCACACAAAGTAGATCTCTCGTCACTAAACTGCCTCGATTCCCTTGATGTGGCATTGATCTGTCTGCTCAGAGCATTGTGCCAGCCCCACCAGCGCCATCAATATTGCTTCAGGTTCAGTCTAAACAGCTCAGAACTCTTTTGCAGTCCATCTAGGGAGAAGAGGCACTAAAATTCATGCCTGTCTTCATTCCCAGGGCGGAGGAGTCCCAAGGCAGCCCATCTCACTCTAAAGCTTTATCTTGTACAGCAGAGAACAGAATAATTCAGACGCTGTCTTTTGTGCCAAGAGGTGAGGTGAGGAAATGATACTCTTGGGCCAGGCAAAAAGTGACTTTTACATTATTAATCACCTCAAACATTAATTAGTAATCTCTGCTAATTAGTATTTGGTCCTTTCATCACGAAGGATCAGCTGTTCCAAGAAAATTAAATGTTTACAAGAGACTGAGTCAATATTTGCTCGCTGGAAGTTAAATTAAATTATCTTAAGAATTACTTCCGAGAGCTCAAACCCACCTGAGTTGCAGGGGGAGTTGATACTGTCCAGCTCTGTTCTCTGGTCCACAGTTGGACCTGATTTTGAACCAAACTCTACCTTCTCCATTCCACCCACGACCATAGTTTATCTGGCAGACACAGCAGTCTAGGGAAGCATGAAGATATTAAATGAAACCAGGAGGAATCATCCATGCAGCTGCCACAATGCCCCCTGGGAAATATAGTAAAAAATGGAAAGCGTTTCCAGAGGATGATATCTACAGAGCTGGCAGTCCATTGACTTCAAGCATTTTTAGCTAGCTCATTAGCCCTTTAGCTACAACTGATTTTTGCAGACCTTGGTGGATTCATGGTTGTGCTGATGCTACAATCTTGGTTTTAATTAATGGCAAGAAAAGTTCTCAAAAGCCACAGTATCTGTGACATAGAATGGAATTGATAGCGGTTAATTTACAATCAGGGTCACGTGACAGACTTCATATCTAAAGTAGTTGTTTTGTTCAAGCACAGGGACTAACCAAGAGCATGACCTATTTCTGAGGGCGTTGCGGCTGAGCAGGCTAACGATCTCGCCCAATACGATAACCCCAGGCTGCCATCTTGTGCTCTATTTTAAGAACACTAATTGAGAAAATGTCATTTTCCCGTCCACTTGAGAGACGTGAATCTTCTCAGTCTGATAGGCCACACATTTGCATTGTAAAAGATTAAAAGGATATATTTATAAAAAAACAGGTCTTATGTAAGTGTTCTTTGAAGTCACTCCCTCTAATCATTTAATAGGCCATCACTAATGTACTCTAATTTGTTCTAATTGAATTTGACTATGCAGTTTGACTGGAGCAGATGCATTTATGCGAAGGGAAAGGACTCATTTTTACACAATCATGTTCATACAATATCCAATAATTATGAAAGAGAAAGGAATTACTTTAATTTCATGTTTGGTTTTGCTGGAGTTTATACTGTTCTGTTTAATTGAGGATGTTTGGTTAAATCAAAGTCTCTGACTTTTAAAGAAGTCATCTTTAATTAAGGATTTATTAGATGTAAGTACTGACTTTTAAAATGTTTTTTAAATATTTTATTGTTACTAAATACAGTAGTAATTGGCCATTACAATTCATGAAAACTTGCCCAAAGATTTTTAAGTATTTTAAAACTAAAATGAAAACAATCCAAGTTGGAAAGAAAAAACTCTCTTATTCTTTTTGAATTGTTTTCAAGCTCGTCTACCTGATCAGGAATGTGTGGGTGTGAGTTTATTAGATTTGAGAGAGAGCAAGCAGAAAATCTATCGCTTAATGTTAAATCCTGATTGGTGTACTGAGGAGTGTGACATCACCTCTTTACAGCCAAGCCCCACCCACTTTAAATCAGTGAAAATAAAAAAAAACAAAGACAAACAGAACTCTCTTTAGAAATAACCAAACTGTTTTTACGTTAACATAAAGTCTGTACTTATGTTGGACAGTTAAAAGCTGATCGAGAAATTAGTTTTTTCAATCATCCTTCAAGCAGCTATAACTTGTATTTTTATTACAATGATGCATCAAACAGGAACATCTCAAATAACACGTGAACAAGGCCACTGTTAGTGTTAAAAAATATTTCAAAAATCACTTGAATCTGCAGCTTCATTTGACTTCATGGAGCTTCAGAGTGACTCTCAGTTCATTTTGATGAACATAGTGGTGCATTAAAGCAGCTTAAGAGTCAGAAACACAACCACACCTGAAAGATAATGTTGCTCCTGTTTGCTTAGCAGTATAACATATCAGTATAGAAAATTGCTTTTTCCTCAGTGGAAAAAATCTGTTCCAAGTACAACAGTTATGATTAATGTATGAATTACTTTATAAATACCCTGACAGTTTATGACTCACCAGCCAGAGGCAAAACCTTGCAAAAGCAAATTTACTTTTATCATAAGCTTTAAAGCAGTTTTTAAAGCATTATTAAATGCTTCCTCAACACGTGTAAGGCCATTAGCTACAACTAATTAACCCCTTTTTAAAAGGCAGATTAGTAGGAACCAGTGGTGCCTTTTTTTTAAAATAATGTGAATCCATAATCCACAGGTATGTAACCGTTTATTCCTATTTGAATGACTGCTGGAACATCAGAAAAAACATAAAATAGTTGACCTGTGGTGATATGATGATTTTAAAATTCACAACATTCCCCCGTTGGAGGACATACTTAAAGTGCACCATCAAGATAATCTACTGCATGACCTGCCACCGTCAGTAAATTAAGCAATTGTTGGTTTCCTCTCTAACTCAAGGAGAAAACTAGCACGTTGTCCTTAACAATTAATTACAACACCAAACCATCTTTGAAGTGGGAAAGAATTCTTGGATTTAAAAAAGCCTGTCTGAAGTAAAGGCTGCCTCAAAGTAACAGAAACAATCAGTCTCCAAATGAAGCTGCAGAGGCAACATGAATGGCCATTTTCAGTGCCGCAGTGTAGTTTAGAACAAGGCTGCATAGGTTGCTATAGGTTAATTTAAACAATACACAGTTTGTATTAAATGTCATTTGTTTAAACTTGATATCTTGAGGAAGTGACAGCCAGCTTCCATCCCTCAGACAGGCTGTTGTCAGTGGATGTTACCTCATTAAGAGGGTCAAGCTAACACTTTGTCACTGTGGCTCTCTCTCTCATCATGTACAGAGGCTAGTCAAGGTCAGCACAGATACATTCCTCCCAAAATACTTTTGACAGGTAACACAATGACATCCAGGAGACAGAATGTGAGTGATATTTCCAAAAGTCCTCCAGCCCCTTTCATAAATAGCATGGCTGCTGTCTGTCCTTCGTGACTTCCTTCCCCCTGGCAGGCTGATTGATAGGAATGCACATAATCTATTATTTTGGCCCATTGACTGAGTCTGGCAATCAAAGATCAGTGTTGTGGCAGAGGTAACCGGACCCTCCTAAGAGACGGCTGCATCGCACAGGCGCAAACAGAGGTGTCAGCCGCCAGTCTACTAATCACCCTTTGCCGTGAGTAATGACTATGAAAGCAATCATGGTGGAAATGCATCATCTCTGCAGACCAGTCGATCTATCAACCTGACTCGAGCTTATTTGACTGAAACGCATGCCAACGTGAAATATGACACTTTGTCAAAAGCAGAGTGAGCACATTGGCTGTGACGCCGCAGAATGTAATAATTAAGCATACCCATAAAGAGACATTGTATTTCATGCATCGACATGTACGTGTTGCACATTTCTGAGGCTGTTTTCCTGGGTAAACATTTCATGCTTGGCTCTGGTGCATAATTACAATGCTTCACCAGTTTATACAGAGTAACAATATACTAACAGTCATTTTCCACTTCAGTCATCTTTCAATTTGCTTCCCCACATGATATCAACAAAGTAATGGTGGAAGAAGAAAGAAATGCCTTGCTTGCACAGCATCAAAAAACTATTTGTCAGAGTTTGATGTGTTTTGCCCAAACAAAAGCCACAAGCAGGCGTCCTTGCCTATCCAATCCCTTTGACGGTTGGCACTATGAAGGGGGTTGCCAAGAGTTAACTCCCTGGTTTTCTTTACAAATCTGGGATATTTTTAAGTTGTTTGTGTTTGCAGTTTTAGCTTTGCACATGCAATTTCTCACAGTAGGGAACGTTTCCTCTCTAACCACAGGAGTCCCCAGTCCCATCACCTTGCAATCTGCAGGCTGGCCCCTTCCTGCCCTCTTCTCCAAAGTGCCTCGCCATTACGCAGCATGTTGTTAGTCTCAACAGGTGCCCTTAAATATTTGCACAAGGAGTCCTGGCTTTGTTACTTCAGTGGTAAAACGAAGCCAGACGGTAACATCAAGGCAGAGCCAGAGTGAAAACTGTGGAGGACACAGACTGACTCTCTTTCAGCAAAAGCTAATGTACCAATTTAGCAAAGGAAAATAACCAACAATGTCAAATGGGATCCTTCACCCCATAACAAATTCAGAAGATGATTTATGTTTTTGTACATCTAACGAATGCAATATTTGTCATTTGGAAACAAATTGCCGCTGCATCTCTGGAAATGAATTCTATAGATTTTCCTCTCGGCTCATTCTGGTTTTCTCTCAGCAAGGGTTATTACTTAATTAGATCGGAGGAATGCTCCGTCAGATATCTCCCCTGCCTCCAACTGAGACTCGCCTTACCTCAGTCACTCATGTAGAATACTGATGGAGGCAGACACTTTAACCAATTACCTGACATCAATAAAGTATGACACAACACATACATATATCTCCGCAAAACCTTTTTTTCCCCTTTTCCCCTTGTTAAAGTGAGGTGAGTCATTGGTTTTCAGGATTAGATGGAAATGAAATCTTCAAGAGTCATTGCTCTTCAAATAGTACAGAAAACTTGATTTTTGGCTGAAATCTTCAGAGCTTAAATTACACATCATGCAATATGATACAACATTAATTTCTCTATACCAGAAAACAAGTTCTATCCATTATAACTGAGTGGCAATGCTCCAGTTATGAATATCTTGTGTCACATCCAGGAATATGTCTGTTATAACTGGACCTTTGTCGTTATTGTTACATTAATAACTGTGAGGTACAGATGGTTGTCATGGCTTAAAAACTGTTAGCTTGCAGTTGGAAACAGAAAGAAACAGCAGTCTTATGTGTTACAGTCCAAACTGAACGTCACCTGCTTCCTACTCATAATTCCTGGAGAGCTGTGTCACTTACAGACATGTGGGCAATTTGCTTAAATGACCAATTCTATAATTATTCTTTGGAGGACTGTCTCAGGTTGTCATGGCTCTCTTGGTGTTCTTGCTCACTTGTGTCCTTCCTGCATGCTCGCTCGGTTTATGAGGACGGACTGCTTAGGCAGAATTATGTCTTTGCCACACTCTTTCCATTTCCTAATGACTGATATAACTGGACTCCAAGGGATGTTCAGTGCCTTGGAACATTTCTCGTATCCATCCTCTGCTTTTTAATCACTTTCATTCCTTTGTCTTCATTTTGCCACAATATTAACTTACCAAAGGTTAAACCCTCTAGATTCAGTTCATTTATACTTTAATCAACTGGCTACACACAACTAAACTAATTGCGTAACCTTTCAAACCAATCGGAAGTGCCATTGATCCTGTTATGCTCAATTAAAGAGGTGAATATAAATGCAAAATTGTGTTTTATGAGTTGTATTTGTAATTGTTGCTGCTCTGCTAGACTATATTTTAGCAAAGTGATGCATTAAGCTAAATGCTAACAAGCTCACAATTACATGCTAAAATGCTAATAATAAGCTTTTGTAGTATTACAATGTTTACATTAGTTATTATGTTGAAGTGGTAAAAAACAGAGTCCAAAGTGGAGCTGAGGTTGATGAGGGTGTCATTTGTCTTGGACAATGTAAAATGTGGATCACGAAGTCCTCAAAATTCGTCATCTCTGTATCATAAATATCTATGCAAAAAGTCAGGACAATCTATCACTATGTTGTTTAGATATTTCACTCACTTCAGCGAAGTGGAGGAAACGAAAGACTCAAAGACAAACAAAGTTACCTACTGACATTGTTGTGTCGACAGCTCACTGTTAGCGTGGCTAAAAGAGCCACAATAAATCTGCTTAATTCAAGGTTGTAAAACAATAAAAGATAAAAAACTGGTTTGTTAGACACACATACATGGTGTGGTTTGCGTGAGCTGAAAATAAAAAAGGGAAAAAGAGAGGAGCGTTTACTTCCCAGTGAGATTCAATCATGATGAAATATTAAAATGCCTGCATATGGTGCCATAAAGCTCATCCCGAGTTACCCAGCCCCACCTAGCTCCCTCTGGTCTGATCTGGCAGGACACAAAATTAATCACAATTGCTGTGATCAGTGCAACTGATGTGACTACTGGCACTTTTCTGAAATGTTAATAAAGCCATACTGGATGGTGCACTATTCTCGGCAGGAAGTCCGTAGCCTGTGGCTGCTCACTAAATCTCAATGACTTCATTAACTCATTACCATGAGTCACGGCGTGCAGTGCCAACAGCAATTAAAACACGAGAGAAAAGAGCGGTGTCCTTGGGCCACAGTTCTGCTCGTGAGACTGATGCGCTTTACTAGATTTAGCAGGATGATTGACGTATCAATAGGCGCCGAGGTGGATTAAATGGACTCAATCAATATTCAGATTTGTCTCACTCACACCTCGCTCCTGAAGAGAAATGTGCACACCTTGTCAAGAGCTGCAGGCTGTTGTGCTTCAGGCTGCGTGGCAAATATCTTGTGTGTCACATCCAGGAATATGTCCTGCCTTTGCTGTGGTTTTGTTTCAATTTTTAACGCTTAAAAAATTGACTTTTTAACTTATTATAATTGAAAAATTACCAAGAGCTAAAACAGAGTGGAAGTTGGTGAAAAAATCATAGAAGGCATGAAAGGTCACAGAGATTTCCTCTCAGTACAGAGAAGACTGGTTAATATTCATCCAGTTCTTTTGTCTTTTTCATTCTTCATTCAACCAGGAGGCCAGAGGAACTTTCAATGAATATGTCAGGGCTTTAATTCAACTCTCTCCTCTGTCTTTTGTAGAAACACATTTCTATTCATGAAGCCAATCCTCCGTAGTCATGACACTGCATACTTATGTTTCTTTTGTAAATCTCTGGCAAAATGGTAATTAAATTGCAACTGTGGGCTTCTGTCCCCTATGCAGACTTAAAGAATCCTTTATCTTAGCAAATGACTGGCAGTTGATTATGAAAAACCCAACATTCCCTTTTTTTTCCCTCCTGCGTGAAGGCAGTCCACCCACACCTTCTGCTTTTGTGCACACTATTGTTATGGCTCCATTGTTAATGAGTTTAGAATTAACTGGCTGTAATGACTCGAGACTGGAGCCCCTGCTGAGCCTGATTGTGTTGTTGAATGGGGAGCAGGAGGAGTAATGTATGGATGAATGTGCACACTGTGTGTACGTATCTGTATGTGTTGCTCACTCATTGGGAAAAAAGCACAGCCAGGACTGGGACTGGGAGGGTTGTTTTTAGGGGGTCCGTCACGCATTGGCGCTCGTTTCTGCCGTGCAACCTGACATCAGGTGTCATCCTGTTGCCGTTCATCTACTTTAGGGGATTGGTTCTATTATGGTTTTTGATATCCAGCAGACATCAGCTGGTGAAGCCGTGGCCTCATAGTCAGCCGGGAGTATTAGACTTTGGCCAAACTAATTCATCATGCTCTGGATTAGTGCTGTTAGCTCATTTAAAGATATTACCAGAGTAGGAAAAAATGTATAATGAAAACATTTATTAATGAGAAGACTAACATTTTCTTTTCCTAAGTAACCCATTTAATGGGTACGATAAAAGATTACAGACTAAATCCATATAAACCTTCATCCACAAGCCAAATGTTTTTGAAAATGATGATATATGCTGCCTGTTAACCGGCTGCAACACGCAACAGGTACCAGTAAGGTTAAAGTTTATGTCATACCGAAAGTAAGATATTTGCCACAATATGATTTTAAGACTATGAAGTAATCTGACAATCGAAAGATAAAACGCTACTGACCTGCAATTCTATTGTGTTATGAACTAAACTTGTATTAATGAAAAGCGTCAGAGGTTAAAGAAAGTTGTCTCTTCATTTTAAGTGCTATGCACCCATGGGCAAGCCTTACATTTTCCAAGATCTCAGTTTCCCGTGTCAAGACAAACCACTGGCGTTTTAAGATTTATCTACTCTAGAGAACATTTCCAAAAAAAAAGCCCCATATTTGTTCAGAATGCCACCTAGCATGGACCATACTAGGATCACACCTTCAGGGAGGTTCAGCACCTTCGTGTAAAATTTGATTCCCACCCCCAGCCTAAAGACATGCAGGTCAGGCTATAGATTGCCTCTAGGTATAAATGTGAGCTTGAATACTTAGTCTCTTTATGTAAGCCCAGTAATAAACTGCAGATTTGTCCTAAATATACCCTGTGCTCACCCAATGTCAGCTTGGATTTGCTCTCACAACCCGACATGAACAAGCAGGTACAGGTAATAGGTCAAAGGATGGGTGAAATGCTTTTTTTCACGGCTTAACAGAGAGTGTTTGAACAGTTCTCTGTCCTGTAAAGGATCTAATATGGTCTGTTTGCATTTACCTCATTATTTAAAGTCCTCTTTTGGCAGCATCAATATATTGTCTCTGGAAACTAGGTTGACAACCAACCGGCTGCTACCTCTCATTTCTGTCTTTTTCATGGGTGTGACTGTATCCCTTTGAAAGAGGCTTGGAATGGTCAGGCAGAGGGGAGAACAGCACTTTTTGGACATTTGCACAAACACATCATGAATAATGCTGCAACGTTTAACGCTTAGCTAACTAGGGAGAGGACTGTGCTTGTTAAACTGTCCTTGACTAAGCTTTGACTGTTCTGAAATCAGTTTAAATGTTGCATGCAACATTTTTTTTTTTAAGAAAAAGGTACTTCAGTATAAATTATTACATCAAAAGTTCTCCTTCCTGCCTTTCCATGCAGGTTCTTAAGTAAGTTTGAGAAGTTTTGAGACAGCATATTGAGGCTGCAATATACAGGATTCTGCATTGTCAGTAGAGTGTGTTGCTATCAGTTAATGGGAAATATTTTGCAGAATACCACAGAGGTGATTTTCTTTTAGATAATTTTCTTCTATACTGCATATTTGATATGTTTACTTCCAATTTTGAAAGGATAATAACATTTCTTCAGCCAGGAAAGAGCACAAAAAGTTGAAGTTGTCAGCAGGAAAGACACTTTCGCAAGATGGGAAAGACAAGCAGCATTAATTCATCAAATGTTATGTTTTAGTCTGGTTGGAGTGGTAAACAGTTAAACTGCACAATGAGTCAGTTCTGCTGCATATCAGTAAAAGTCACAGCTCGCCGCCGAGTCACACACAAACATTCTGTATGCAGTTAGAGAGAGACATATAATCTGATAATAAATAAAGCAAACTGAATAAATAATATGGAAATACATGTTAGAAAAGATTGGAAAGAATCCACGTTTAATAACTGTATATCAATATTCCATAATGTGAAATCATTGTGGAGTTCACTGCAGTGAATGCTGATTGGCATTGATACTATGTGGTCACCTTGTTGCCCGCTTTCACTCTCTCTCTGATGACTCCAACCTCCTCCCTCTCCCTCTCACCCCTCACCATCTCTGTCCTCCTCTTTCCCTCTTGGAATTCCCCTAATTCTATGGAATTAGAAAATGGAAGATGAGGGACAATCCATATTTGTTTAAAACATTATCTCTAATGAAATTTCTGGTTGCTCTTAGGTGACATCACTTTGGCCCCACTCTTTTATTCAGTGCTTCAATGTACTGTCCATAAATTTTTAGGCAATTTACCATAAAAACCACTGTCACTATTAAAATAACCAAGTGCATAAGTTTGCTTGTTAACTGTAAAGTGTGCAATGAAAGCAGTTATACTTCAGTGCCATTAAAGCTGTTAAAAACAAAATATTTTATCTTGCAACGATTCCACTCGTTTGAATGCAGCTCAAGACGAGAGTCTTTACTGCCCTCGCAGTATGCACTCATGCTACTTTCTTTCCTCTTTCTGGTTTCCACCGTTGAGGGTGGGACACACACACAAGCACAGCAGAGCAGGGAAGACACAGGTGAAGTTACATGAGCTGACAGCAACTTGTTTCATTACTGTAAATGCAATAAGAGCTTCCTAAAAAGAGCAATACATTTTTATAATTTGTCTCAAACCGGAGATAGACAGAGGTTCAGGCCATATTTTCTGTTTTTAATTCCATTCGACCTGAATCTGGTATCATTATTATTTTTCAGGGGTGCTAAGATGAAACTTAGGTGTGCTTGAGAACCTCTAAAAAGGTTCCAAAATTGCCTGTTGTCACCTACTGTGCACAAAAGGGCAAACTGGGAAAAAGATGTGTATACGAATATTGCCACCATGGTGTTAGTGTACCTAAAGTAATATTATTTCTATTATTTTATTAATCCCATAAATCTCTCTGTTACCTT
The DNA here is from genome assembly GCA_029783725.1 of Acanthurus tractus. Lineage (NCBI taxonomy): Eukaryota > Metazoa > Chordata > Actinopteri > Acanthuriformes > Acanthuridae > Acanthurus > Acanthurus tractus. Next base: position 16,453,320 of record JAQNCA010000017.1, on the reverse strand, counting down.
AACAGCTTCGTTTTTAAGGAGTTCAAAATGAGAGAGTTAGTATCAGCTAACCTCCACTTAAAGTAGCAAAGTCCAAGATTTGGTCAGAAGTTTTGTTTAAAGTTTTGTTTAAAACAAGAACTATTGCTGTCAACAGAATGTAAAGAAATAGGGATTAGCTGCAGAGACCCTACTAAGGTAAGGGATTATGAATGGATGGATTGATGTAATGATGTAACAGTTCTGTTGTTAATGTCAAAGACATCTACGTATTGTGTTGCTGAAATATCTACTGAAGGTGGTTGTATTAATCCTTATTCACTGAGTCAGACACAAAAATCTCTGCTAGTGATCGCTCTTCTTCCTCTTCATGGCTTCATGGCTCCAGCTTTCCATGTCTTAGAAGTCCCCAGAGTCATAGTTCTGGTTGGAGCCACAGCACATTACTTTGTACTTTAATCCCTGTCGTCTAACTGGCCTTAGTCGTTCTTGGAGGTTGTGTTCGATTCTAGTTGAGCTGTTTTTACTGGAAGGCTACAGAGCCTGGTTCTGTAAAACACTGACACTAATCCAGTGCTCCAAGCTCCAGATTGTAAACTAATATGGTCACTAGCTGCACACAACTGAGCTTCCAAGCTAAAAGAAGCTCCTAGCTACAGCAAAGAGCATAGTTAGCAGCATTAGTGGTCACTATTACTATGTTATCCCCATCGTCTTTGAACATTGTGATTTAACAGGAGAAACACACCTCCGGTAACTCCTAAGTTTTCCTTTTCACTTGTTATGACACTTAAGGTAGCTATCTAGCCTGCTAATGCTACATTAAGGAATAAATCAAGTTTTGTTTAACGATAGAAGTTGTGTAAACTCAGCTGTTTTACGATAAGTGGGGGACCTCTGGGATGCTGCAAGCAGCCACGGTAGCTTTGCCAACGCTGATGGTCACTACAGTAAATACCTTTAAACTTTGGACTGTTTTTTCTTTAAAACACAATTTCTTGTTCTTTGTTCTTACAAGAAAAAATGAAGCATGTAAGTGTTGTGGTCTTGAGATTTGTTTTGTCTAAGCTGAACAATGAAAAGCGATAAAATGACAAATGTAGCTTATTACTACAACTTTCTTACATGTCCATGTCAAAAAATGTTAAAAGTTGTCCCTCTGCTCGAGATGCACCACTGAGAAACTCTTCAGGGATAAAGCAAAGGTCAAGAATGCCTGTCTGCAACATCTTAAGAACTCGAGAGGGTTGGTTGTACATCAGTGCTGAGCAAATGATGAGTGTTGAGTACACTGAAGTTGACTAGCTGGATTTTGGGGGGCTTTTTTATGCTTCTTCTGTGTCTCCTTTTTCTCTCCCTCTCTCCCCCTCTGTCCTGCAGCATAATTCTCTATAATGAGCTTGTGGACAGGAGATGAGATATGATTCTTGGAATTAAAACAGCATTTTCTACTTTGATCATCGAGCAGTGTGTGAAGCACTGAAATAAGACTCTCCCCTTCTTTATCGAATCTTTGCTCTTACTCTCCCTCTCTTAATCTTTCCCTTGCTTGCTCGCCCTGCTCTATCTGAGCTTGGGGGATAGCTGCATGAGATGGAGAGTTAATGAAGAAAGCTTTTTTTTTTTCTCCCCTGCAAGAAGACCAGTAAACTCTGAAAACTTTGTACTCTGCTTTTGTTAATCGCATCACGATCAGCTTTCATGCTTTACAATCCAGTTAAGCATAAATATTTAACATCGTTATTTTCAAGCCCCTGAGAATATGTCTTACACAAATGAATCACAAGTATTTTTTACTTCTAAAGTCGGCCAAACCCTCTCAGTCTGTCTCCACGAAACAATCCACACGACATCATCCTCTTTATTCCTTTTTCATTACACACCATTTTATTTAACTACACTTAAAAAAAACCCAAAACAGATAAAACAGCTGTCACGTGGCCCTTTCGCTCTCATGCTCACACTCACACTCATGAGTGGGCTTGTCTTTGTAAACTGCAAATGAGATGCAACATTGTCACAAAGCCATTTAAGATTCTATCATCTAATATGGAGGCTGAAGTGGGCTGGTGCTGGCAGCTTGGTTATGTAAGCAGTCTTCTCAGGGACTGATAGCAATCCAACACACCCAGCAGGGGAGTGGTGGTGTGTTTGTGTGTGCATGTATGTGTGTGAGCATGTGTCGGGTGAGGGGTGGGGGGGGTGTGAAACAAATCACACATTCAGTATGCTACATAATATTGCACACAGTGTTTTGCCACAGGTACAAAGAGAGGCACTCCATTATGCCAATTGATTTAATATGCTAATGCACTGTGATTAGCAAAGCAAGGAACTGAGCGCATCTTTGCTCAGTGAGGTGTTGATTGAAAGAAATCAACAACTGGGGTGGCAAAGGAAAAAGAAATGCACAATTTGGAAAACAAAACTTTGAACTCTTTCCTGTACTTACAGTTCAAAGTAGATTTCTAGTTTTTTTCTCCAGACTTTATCTTAATAAAATAGTCACATCATATCTAAATTTAACGAGTCCTCTAGCAGTCATATTGTGTGACAAGTGATCACTTTAGTGAGAAATAGGGTGGAAAATTCACAGTCCTTTTCTAAAGTGTAGCAGAAGCTAAAACATGACATTACCGGCAAATTTAGCCAAATTCTGTTTTCTATTTCCATTGTTTATTTAAAAAAAAAAAAAAAAAGATTTCCTTGTTTATGTGACCGAGGACAATATTTTCATATTAAGCCACAGTGGAGAGATGCCTTCTAGTCCTCTCCAATGCCACAACAAGACACTAATAAATAAAACATAACACTACATGTGACAAAAAATGTTAACATAGCATAAATAAACCCTACACTTCAGTTTTCAGCAGTGTAGGTTTCCTCCTTCTCAGATTTCGTAGCAGTGAGGCAGTAGAACATTAAGGCATGCACACAGCAGCTTTGTGTGCTGCACTGACAGCTCAAAGTTAGCACATTACAATGATGCATTTGTGGTGAATTAATGATCAGTTTATTTGAATGTGGTTTCACATTCCAGGCTCATGAGCTGAATGCGCCTGCAATATTAACAAACATGGTTTATAAGATATTATATACACTGCATTGTTTGTTAATATGAGTTGCAGGAGTATGTGTCTTACAGTCATAAAAAACCATTTAGCTTTATTGCTGCATATTTCACAGTATGGCAACAGCCCCTGGAGTCACTATTCCCATCATGTAGCCTTAATGTTACAGAAATGCCCATTACTATCAATGAAACTCACAGCTATGTTAAATGAAGTTTGAGCGCAAGTGTATATTTTATGCAGTTTTCTATATGCTGCTCCATAAAGATCTAAGTGAAACCAAAAGGACTTACAAACATACAAAGCATCTTACAAAAGAGTGAAGAAGTTCCCCCCGCCTCTCCTGCAGGTATCTGCCTCTGTGTATATTTTGAACCCATGACACGTTTGCTGCTGACATTTCGGTGGGTTGAGTCCACATCATTGATTTCAGGAGATAGCCCCGCTGATATGTCAAGGCCGACCGAGGTAAGGGCGGCTGGAAATGCAGCAGAGCCCTTGTAGAAGGAGTTACCATGGGCTGAAAGCCTGAGCAAACATTGTTAAGTGTTGATGGTGGGCATGCTGGCAAGTAGATTTGCCCTGGGATGAAGGTATCATCTGTGCAGAGTCCTTTGTAACTTTTCAGGTATGGTTCTTTTTACCCTTTGTGGCCTGCACCAGAAAGTTAGGAATTTCTGCCTGTTAGTGCCAACCTGCTGACAATATGTAGGTGTAGCAGTTGACTGTAAAAAAAGTCCTCTTCCAATTAAAGTGTATAGGCAATGCTATAAACTCTTGGGCTGCCAGCTACACTTAAGTCCTTTGTAGCCCTGCCTTTAAAGTATCATTTTTATAAATTTCATCCTTCTACTGACAGTTGGTTTCAAACCTTTTGATTTTCTCTTCTCCCGGCACTGCAGGAAAACTGTGTGTCAAAATAACTCACAGCCTTACATGCTGTGGAACAAGATGATTGTTTGCTTGTGCAGCGCTGAGGAGGAAATGCTGAGTCTTCCTGTAGCACTCCTCAGCCTTCGAAGTTTCTGTTGACCAAAATGCTGCACACATCATAAATATTCTGCATTATGTTAAGTCAGGGGAACTGTAACTAATGCTTGGACATCAAGATTTCTTCACGCAAGAACACTCGGGAGGGACAACTGATGTGTGAAAGACCACGGATGGATCCGTCTGGTCCTTTGCAGCTCAAATAACAGAGTCCCAAGCAGAATTACTTGGATTATTACAGCCAAAGCTAAGCAAATACATTATGTAACTACCTAAGCTGAAGGTGTACAGCTGCTACAGATTTTCAGAAGTTGGCTCCATCATGCCCCTTACTGCAAGAATAATCTGCACCATCCTCATTACCCCCCCACCCCCCACCAGGCATATAGCATCAGATATGGGCCAAACAAAGGATGCAGGAGATGACAGAGTGTGTCCTTTGGGGGAAACACTCACAAACATCAATACGTCAGCCTTGCATTACATGTCTGATGGATTTATTAGGTCATCGATAAGTTATTGACTGGAATATCGCTCAAGGTCATCTTGCAGGAATCTCCCACTCAACATGGTACAGTAGGAGGATAATGACAGTGGTCTTTCCTGTTCATCTGAGGTGCAATGAGCACAGATTTTACTGCCTCATGAGGTCAAAATGGTGATAATAAATCTAAAGGGGTTATTGAGGGCTGTTGATCAATATTTGTAAGAAAGCATGGGTCTGCTCATAAAATAATTTGGTGAAATTGTAGTACAAAATAATTGAAAAAAAATAATAATATTCAACTTTTATTTTCTAAATGAATCCAAATCCATTTTAAACTGTAATATATTATCTAAATAGCAGACAGTTCTGATGGAAGCTTGCTGCAGTTTTTTTCTTCCATATGCATAATGCTATTTTTTGTGTCAGATGCAGACAACTGTTACTTGTTATGTTTTGTTATTATTGCTATTGCAATTGTTGTATACTATTCTTTGGTTGTTCACTGACTTTAAATAAGCATCAAGGATAACATTTGAAGCAACATAATAATCATTAAGTGTTTTAAGTGAAAGTATAACTGCTTTAGAGAAACATAAACCAGTGCAGACAATTAAATAAATACTGACACTTAACAAAAATATTTAATACAAAGTGTTTACAAGATGTTACACTGTAATAATATTTAAAAAAAGGATTTTTACTGGCAATAAGGGAAAAAATGAATCTGAAATGGAAAAGGCAAATAAATTTATTGGAGGGAGCATTTTCTTGTAAATAGGAGGTAGCTTATTTGTGCATACAAGTACTTCAAAGTGTGGCTGCAAAAACAGATTAGACATAAAAAAATCTGTCCTGTCTTAACATAAGCCACTACTGGTAACTGGTCACGCCAGACCAAGTAAGTCTGGAGCAGCAAAACCACTGAGTGAACTCGATTAAGCAAGAATATGTTTTCTTGATTGTTATGAAAGGTTTTTAACTACAACAAAACGAATGTGCTATTCCTCCTTTTTTTGAAGTTATACTAACTTAAATGTATAATAATTACTCCACACTTGCAAGGTTTCCTGTTTCAAGAAATAGGACTTCTCTTAAAAGGAAACCGTGTGCACCACAGTGGACCGAATACAGCCGTGTATTGTGTATACTCTTGCTGTTTTGGTTCTGCTGTTATGTGTACTTTAGCGTTTAGTACAGAGATGTGTTGTTTGCATATTCCCCTCACAGGGGATTTTCATGTAAACCTCCCGCTGTTATCAGCATGCTGATGTGGAAAAATCTGCAATTCATGCTCATCAGTGTAGCCACAGCAGTGCTCTCATCTCTTATCATGAATGTACTCCAAACCATAAAGGTTCATTTGGTCACTGGGTGGTCAAAGCTGTTGTGCGTAGCGTTCAGAGTTGGGGAACGCAGCCCTGTAGTTGTGTGCATCTGTGTGGGAGGCAGCGGCAATGAGAAGCTGATGGTAAATCGATAGTGATGGATCAAAGTGCTGCATGGCTGGAGCCCTGCAGAGTCAGGGCGAGGGGAACAACTGTGACTTTTTACACCTCCTCCCTTCTTTTCATTATCCTCTTCCCCTCCCTTCCTATCCCAATTCTCCCTTTTCATCTTGAAATTCCATATCCTGTGTGTCTTCCCCCTTGCTCGGTGGCATTTTACATCTGTGTGTTGCTGAATGTGTGTGTGTGTGTGTGAGAGGTGACTTGATGCTTTGTGTCATGGTGTCAGGTGGCATCAGCCAGCAGTTGATGGGAAGATAAAATGTAACACAATCAATAACCCAGCCACTAAAAATGTTCTCATTCCCAGCAGCTCTGCACTATATGTCCACATATCTGTTGCTGTAATATGTGGGCAACATTTGACTCATGAAAGAGATGAAATTTATAAAATGAAGCTATTGTACTGCTTTATTGTCTGATGTTTGACTGCTACAAAGACTGCTGTTGTGAATTTATCCCTGCTTGTCAGTACAAATACAATAACTTGTGGCTGTTCAATGTGAATGACTTTATTTCTGATATACTGTAAGTAGCACAGTCTAATAAATAACCACTTGGTTTTGTTTTGTAGGAGAAAAACATTGGCCGGTCCGCTCCCAGAGTCACCATGGTAGGGATGGCTGTTCTTTCTTAAAGGGTCAAAGTTGCCTCTAACCACCTCTTCATTATAACTGTAGCTCTCTTATGAACCTGTTAGTGATTAATAGTAACATCCGGTTCCTGATCAGTGTTTGGAGGCAGCTTAACCCTGAAGTGTTCATTGTAGTGCAGTGCCTTCCCATTTACGTCTATCTATATGCCTAACCTGTGTATTTTCCCTTGACATTTAGCTCTCCTGTCTGTGTGATGAGTACGTTTACAGTCTAGTTTCTGTGCGCTGGTTCCAGGGGTGAAACGGTACACACACACACACACACAAAATTCTATCAATTAAATACAGTCCAACAAGACAAGTACAGAAGATCTTGTTTACAGTTAACTGCTACTTGTCAAGAGTTTGATGAGAAGGTCAGTACTTCTCTTGTGTGTGTTAAGTATGAAGCTGAAATCAGGACACAATTGGCTTTGCCTGGATCTGCCAAAAGTTCAAACAAATGATTACCAACACCTCTGTGGGGAGTTACATGTTTCCCTCAACAACAGCTAGCAGCAGTGACTTCCTGAATTCTAGTCACGATGAGGTTACAAGGTAAATGTCAAGCAAACATTAACTGTGGTTTGTTAAGAAATAGTTAAACAGTTCAGTCCCCTCTTAAGTCTTAGGTCCTCAAAGTGTGGTATGTGCTTGCTAACAGGGTACACACAATGGAATGACTAAAATACACTTTTGATTGTTTCTGTTACCAGAGACATAAAAGCCCCTTTCACTTAAAAAAGGGGCATGCAGTTTTCCATCGCAAAAGGTTTCAGCTAGCATATTTTACTGTTTGTCTCCAGACACATTAAGTTTAAAATCAGTTCAGCAGGTCGACACATTTTTTAAAAATCCATCTTTCTTTGTTAAGCGTTGCTCCAGCTAATTGGGAAAACATTACTCCTTGAAATAATAGCTCTCTTAGCTGCTGTTACAATCTGTCCGTCCAGGGGCTAACCCAACCAGCATGCTCTGGCTGACAAACAACAGTCTCACTGCCCAAACTCCCCATGTTAGACTCTTGCTCCTTGGACTTTAAACTCCCTACATACTTAAAGTTAGACCAAGTTACAAAGGATTACGCTAATTAACAGTAAAATTAACCTAATCACAAATTTTGGTGAATATATATGTACCGTTACACCCCTTTTTGGTTATGTTCAATTAGTGGATGTGGGCTTGTTTCAAGGAAACAGCAAAGAGGAGATTTAAAAGTAAAATAGCTCTTGTTTTTTTTTTTGCTACTTCCATTTTCTGAGCAGAGTTTGGCTCTAATTATTGAAAACAGAAAAAAACTAACCAAACTAGGACTGTATGTAAATAAGAACATTCTGTACCTCTTGATGTTTGTTGCAGCTGGCCCACTTTTTTTCATTGTGTTGTGCCTTAAAGCCCAACTGGTCCCATTTCACTCTGTTCTAATTCCTGCCCTTTGAAATGTATGTTTTGAACTGTTTTCACTGAAGCTTTTTTCTGTGTGTCGTCCACTTTGCTGAAATGAATGTCCTAACCTCTATGGTGTGCATAGTCTTCGACTCTGTCCGTCTCAGTGGAGAGGAGGGCTGGTCTATAAAGGCATGGATAAAGGCAGTTTTGATGATGTTACTTCTTTTATTTTAAGAAGACATCAGATAAATCTGTGCTTATCCTTGCTGAAGATATACGGACCCTCCTCTTCCTCCTCTACCTCTTCCTCGCCCTCCACCTCCTCTCAAAGGAAGTCTGCTTTTCAAGAAACCCCAAATGGAGTCGGTTGGTATGTCACTCAAATGTTGAGAGAAATGGCTTTTTTTATTAGAGTATCATTCCTGCAATGTGACATCCGATGAAAATGCCATACTGTTACACTGTTTGATTTTCAGGAAAGATTATTGCCTTTAAACCCAGTGAGTCACCTTTGCTTTGTAATGAGAGAACAGAGTGAAACCAGACGAGCTCTGTAGGAACATCATGAAGCACTACTTCAATAAAATGGATCTCTTATTGCCTTTTAACACTCAGGGTCACCATAGTCTACAGTGGGTTCCCTGTCTATCACATTTCAAAATGAACTGGATATGAAGTCCATCTCAACCTCCTGCCCTTCCCCTTAGTGCTGAGACGATTGTGACACATTTGTCAAGCTGCATCGGCAGTGACATGTCAAGTAACTACTTGGCCTTTGGTGTCTTGCGGGTGATTGTGAGTTATGAGATAAAGAGCGATACTTACCGGCAATATGGATAGAAACTGTCTGGACTGGGATTTTATTGCTCTTAGAAGAACACAGGAACTTGGCAATCTGCAGCTCTACTGACTCTCATTAATGGAGTTATCTCTGAATGCATAATGATATCTGAGTATTTCAGTGAAGCTATCAATTTCAGCCAATTCAGAACGTGTGTTAATTGGTTTTCACTCATTAGCAGACATGAGATGTAGATTAATAGACAAGCACAGCCATTTAGCAGTTTATTGTATTTGCAGGCTAGGTAACACAGACGGGTATAGCAGCAGTACAAAACCATATAACCAGTATCTGAACTATATAGTACCTTCAATGGCATGCTCTAATAGGGGCGTCTAGTTTCACGTCTCTAAACAGCTGAAAATGGCTGATAACACTGCGGTGGTATACTAAAGTGATCTGGAGCTCTATTAGGGGTTTTTATGTATCAGCATCTCTCTATATTTTTTCCATGGCTTCCTTTTTTCCCCCTGCAGTCCTGCCGAATCTGGTGCATCTTCATGATAAAGAAATACAAAAGGTCAATTCAACAGCAGATTTTGCATCTACATTGTTATTTATATAGACAAACAACTGAAATTTGTAAAGGCTGCACTTATAGTATTTTTTACATGAATGTTGCAGTTGTATAATATGAATGCTTTTGGGACTAAACTACATCAGTTCTCAGCTATACAGAGCACTACCTGCCCCGAACCAAACAGCAAACAAATAACTAATAAAAGAGCTTAGGAAGAAAATAAATATCGGACTTCAGTTTCTGAAGTTACCAGAAAAACAACAGCAACAGCGGTTCAGGAAACAATTCACATATTTTTATGCACATTTTCAATAAGGTTCACGAGAAAACAGAAATGCTGGACATTCAAAACAGCCTAAAAGTCAAAAAGGTTTGTGTATCAATAAAAGCTATGGAATTAGATAAATTTATGATGTACTTGTGACTTTTGGTGTGGTCGCACTTAGTTGTTTGGTCTAGCTGTTTCATTTACCTGAAGTGTGTCACATCAAGGTTCGGTCTGTTTGGGCACATGTGAGCACAGCAGTCACACTCAGATGCTGGCAGAACAAGCAGACTAAGATCACCTAGACAGGGTGGTCGCAGCTCACCCCCAACACTGTTCTATGTTAGTACAGCTGTCTAATCATGTTTACCTGATGCACCTATTGAAGAACAGTTGTTGTGCGAGTGTGTGATGGTATGCACCCATCATCTTCATCTGAAAACTATTGGGGCAGCCATCTAATAGTAAAATGCATCAGGACATTGATTCCTACTTGATATTTTGTTAATTTCATAAGAATTTTTAGATTTAAAACATTTGCACGATAAAAACAAGAAGCAATTCATGCTGCTGTTGTTCCATTATGGGAGAAGAAAAAAAGAAAGGAAAGGAGAAGCACATTCAAGACAAATTTTTACAGTGTTATTTAAAATAACAGCTTGAACAGCTTGCTCATTTTTGCAACTTTTGAACTTCTCTTTTATGCTGCAGCAAGAACACAAACAAACCAAGGGGCAAATGCAACAATTTCATCAAATTACTCAGTGAATGAAAAACAAAATAACTGAACTGCAGGTCTGGAAACATCATTAGACATCCAATGGACAAACAAGGAATTTTGATTTTTAATTATGTCTTTTCATTGCAGTAATTTAGAAGCAACCACCTAAAGAACTGGGACCACTGGCTGTTTATCTTGATGCATTTAACTCCTAATATTTATATAACAATAGTGAATGTAAATGCACAAAACATGCTTTTTTTGACAAAAAATTATTTGTCTGGACAAAATTAAAATGAGAAGTGTTTTCCATTAAGCCGAGTTATGGACTCATGATAGGCTAAGTGTGCCTCTTCTTCTCATCAGTTTAAGGAGCCTTGATGGATGTAGTGACACAAACTGAAATGCTACTGACTTTAAACTGTAATGAGGTTCTTGACATCAGTAGCTGAAGTTACTGGTAAAGGGACAACCCACATATAGCTCATTATTTTTCAGTCCTGTTAGCGATGGCTTTGCATCTGCAGCACATCTTTGCTTCCCTTTTCTGCCTGCACTTAATGCCATACCACATGTAAAACTAGTGCCCAGAGGGAAGAATTAAAGCAAGTGCATTTAGGATTTGAACGTTTTTTGCATTTTTGACCCTGCAGCTGACAGGAAAAAACAGCACACCAATACACAACACCCACTCCCCCGAATCTGACCCGAGGACCCTGACATGAATGAGGTGAAATCAACATAAGGACTGCACCAATGTTTACATCTTATATTTTTCTATGAACAAAAAAAGTCAGCAAATATTATAAAATATGTTATAAACACACAAATATTCAACACATGGTGGCTTTAATCTGATTTTAAGGGCCCAGACAACAGTGAAACAATGAATTCAGTTTTATGGAAATGACTCCAAAATCCTTTTGGGTCCTTTCCGTCCAATAAACCTGCCTGATATTGAAGCTGAGCAGTTTCTTGGTTTTGTTTTTTACCTTCACAGCTCATTTACATTTAGGATTTTTATGCTTCCAAGTAATGACTCTGAGTAGTATTTCATTTTATATTATTGACATCTTTGCTACCAAGCAGTCAGTGCAATGCTACAGCAGTTTTTGCACAGTTGTAAAATTGCTTGTCAGACTGTGTTTCCAATGCTGTATTTCAAATTCAATTTAGCTTTACTGGCAACAGTTTTGCCAAAGCAGGTTTTATAAGGTTCCCAATGTAAGTTAATGATGTTTCATATCCAATTATGTTTGACTTTTTCTTATTTTTAATTTTTTTGTCATTGAGGCAGTTGTTTCTAATCCTGCTAATGGCTCATTTTGTCTTTAACTTCTGAACAAGTTGCTAGCAGCACAAGCTCTTCTGTACTAACTACAGGTTAAATAACATCAGGCAGTAAGAGCATTATGAAAATGGGACATTTACTTAAAGATATGGGTTAAGTCCATTATTAGGGTAAACCCATGTTTTTATTCCAAAAACTCTGACTCACATTGGCCACTCGGTTAAGAATGAGCAGTGGAAGCTAAAATTAGCAGAGCTAGAGTGCTATAAATATAACACATAAGCATTATCAACAGCACTGCAATTGGGTCAGAGTAAAGCCTCCTGCTCTGTCTGTGAAATCAATGAGGAGGTGGGAGCTACTTCTGTCCAGGGGCCTAAAGCTTTGTCCCCTACTAACCGAGTGAAGTGGGGCTATTATGGCAGTTAACATTTAGCGATTAAATGTGAACACCCTTTGTCAGTTGTTAAATGTCAAGCCCACGGTGGCTTCTCTTGCCTCCGCTTCCTTTGCTGCGAGAGGAGGGCAGGGACGTGTTGGTAGCACTGGGCTGTCAACAGAGCCAGTAGGACAGAGACATCCGCATTCATACCTGTCACACACATTTTGCACACATTCTTGCGAGCACACACATGCACAATGCACTCCATAGCCCCACTGCCACCACTTCCACCTCCTCTGGGCCTTTCATAACTCCAGTAGCTCTACTTGGCAGGGCTAATGGGATGGCAGGGCTGTTGGTTTTAGAGAGGGATGTCATGAGGAGAGTGGAGCAGAGAGCTGAGGATGGCTCTCTAATAGATTCTGGGGTGGGTGGTGTGGAGTCGAGGGGTGGAGGGCTGCCTTGTGATCACTAGCCCATGTTGCCTTTTCTCACTTTTTCCTTCTCCTAGCCTCCTTTTTCATATTCTTCCTTCTCTTTTCTGCTTTGTGTCTCAGTTTATCATGTGTCCGCTGTATTTCTGTCTCTCCAGCCTTTTACTTACTTGCCCTTCGTCCTCTATGTTGTTGAGAGATACCAAGCCTCCAGGGTTTCCATTTAGTTGCAGTTGGCCCTCTGTATTGTCAGTGTTTTGAAGTTTGTCTGTTTCCACCACTATGTCTACCTACAGTTTGCATTTTCAAAGCAGTGAAAGAGCTTTCTGCTTAATCTTTCTTGGTGCATAAAGTTTATTCTGCTCTAGGATTGATTTTTAAAAAAATATTTTTAAACTTCTATAGCTGTATACACATTTACATGTTACACATTGAGGACTTGAGGGAATCATTTTGTATTGTTTATAAGAAGAGGTGACAGACTGATAGCCAATCAAAAGAAAAACTAACCTTACATTTCTTAAGAGGTCAGTATCCTTAAAACCATGTTCTTGCTTGGATTCTTAAAACAGTGTTTGATACCCTTCACACACACACCCTCAACATCAGCACTGGGTGAACTGCATCCACCAGATTTTCATGATTTCCTGTCGCCAACAACCCCAAGCTTTACACAGTGGTTGATCAAGTGTGCAGAGATACAGCTTCTTCAGTAAATACTGTTCAAGAGTTTGTGCCTTTATCCCTGTTTGAATGATGATTGCATTTCATCCCTCTCTGTGACAGGATGCTTTTCCAACTACTTTCAAGTGTGGACATTTGGAAAAACTATAAAATCTTGTGTATGTAGACACAGTTGTAAGAAAAAGACCACACATGCACACACTTTCAGACCCCTAGACCTTACTTTCCATCCTGCTACATAAAGGACACGCTATTTCTTGCATTGCTCAATTTGTCACCTGGCTGAATTTTTGCTTGAATGTGGCCAGCTGAGTTGATTTTTGGGTCTTGCTTGAATCAGACATTTGGAAGCTGCCGAGTTGTTCAAGCAAATACTCTTATGACATCATTTGTTTCGGGGCACTTCCTCCCTTTTAGTTCCTGCAGACTTGATTTTAGTGCTTCATTTGCCTCAGCTTTACTCTCAGAAGGACTTCCCTATTCATAGAAATACCAAAGATTGTGGCCAAACACACTCATACACACAAAGCCTTTCCACAGACAGCTGACTAGATATCATGACGAGGCTCTTCAGTTGTTGGACGGAATGCAAATTCTTAGAAATCAATGTTCTGATGGTTTCCAAGATACTGCTTAGTATGTGACCGCAATCGATTGTGCAAATGCTTATTTAACCTTGGCACAGGGTTCAAGGTGCTCTGATGTTGGCTCGGCATGTCTTCTCTTGCCTCTGCTGTGTTCTTTGTGTGGATGTGATGTTTGGAGGTGTGATGACAAACAAAATGCCACACCAAGTGTCAGATGACTGAGTCACTTACATACCATCTGGATGCTATTATGCAAACTCTACAAGGAGGCATTCTCCAGACATAGGTTATAAGTAAAGGGAAGTTTAATGTCAGTCTTCTTGCGGAGGTGAGGTTGATTGTATCCAGAAAAAAGTATCCAAAGCCGAGCTTTGCAGCCCACTGATCATACATATACCATTGATTCATACACGAAATCTGACTGACACCATTTGACAAACAAACAGCTGCGTCATCAACATACTGATAGAAAAACATCTATTTAACAATTTAGATAGGAACCCTGTTTAACCCAACAATCTGGAGAGCATGTCAATCATACATAATCAACCCACTGTATGATTAGACAGCAGCACTGGCTTCACATCTATTGTAATATAGCAGCTCAAGCAGGTAGAGGCATTAACTAATGGACAGCAGTGTATCCAGGGGTTCTCACCCTCCGCTGTAAGCTCCCATCATCACTGACAAATAGTTCTCTGCAGCTGCTCCATGGTAACATGGTGTCTGGAGGTTATTTTGCGATGTCAGCTCAAAGAGGAGAGGGGTAAGACAGAGCGGTGGGGTGCTCTGAGCCGATAAGCTACCTCATGGCTCTGAGAGGTTGTTGGGGGGAGCTGGTTGTGCTGGGAATCTTTTTTTTTTTTTAATATGGCTAATTGGCCTCCAGATTACAGAGGGATCACTGAAGTGGTCTTCTAGGTTCTTAATGAGCTTCAGCCTTTCTCAGTTGGCTGTTCAGCTCCTCAGACTCTTCGGACCAGGCTATGAGTGGAAAACATCAGACTGGAGCAAAATATTCCTACATATCAAGACCACTGCATAGCACTGGTCCATGTCTGGCTCATAATGAAGGCGATGGCTGAGAGAGTTTACATGTCGGTATTATTGTCTGAAACTTTTTTTTTCTTTTAATGAAGTTGTTCTGTGGTATCAGAAAAGCTGCAGTATTAGTGGATCAACTACATTTTCCAGTACCTTGTCACAATTTAAAGGTGCAGGACCTTTTATGTTTATACACTGTTTGTTGTTCTTTGTTTACTGAAGCTTCTTATCATGCATGCATTAACTTATACATGACTGATGACGTGTCCCAGCTTGCCTACCTTTCAGTAAATGCATGCTGATATATGCTGCACATTAAAAATGGATGTTTGGATTGAATCACATCAAAGAAGACACCATTTTTCACAGCATATAAATAAATGCATTTTCCTTCCCTCCCCTCAGCTGTTTTTTTGTACCGTAATGATATGGAAATAACAAACCCTGACAACAAAAAACTGCATTTAAAAATGTTTTTGTAGGAAGCATAATGCTTCCCAAATTTATGTCAAATGGTATTTTTATGTATTTTTGTTATTTTGTTTTTCAATAGCTCTTCCGGAAAACTAATGAAAACTGATTTATAGTCATGTTTAAATACATTTAAAGACTTTGTTTACGTTAGATTAAGATTGTGGTCTTGTTTAAAAGTTAAAAGCATAAGATTTTCTTATATATTTTTAAGAACAAATAAATAGCTTGTCATAATTAGCTTTGATTATTGCGAACCTCAACCGACTGTTTTGGAAGTCCTAACCTTCTGTAAACATTACATTAGAAACTTGGGTAATTTTTGCAACTAATGTTTCAGTGCATGAATTGAGTTGGAACAGATCCATGTGCTCAACTTGACCAGACTTGAGAGATAACAAAGTGAATATATTAGCACATTTTGTGAGCTGAGCTGTTAATTATTGAGTATTCATGTACTGTATCAGACATTAGTGACACAGTTTGTCCAGGCTTTTTCGACACTATCTGAACCAGTTTTAAACATGAAAAGAAGCGACGGTTTTCAAAGAGTGGACCATGAGTTTGCTGTTTTCATGGACTATTAATTATTGGTAGTCCTATTTGGGGAAGGACAAAATCGGTGCAAGGAATTTTGATTTACAAATTACAGACACTGCAGAGCTGTTAAATAAGTAATGACCTTCACGAGTGATAAAAATTCACAAAGTTACCATACATCCACTGACACTCTCGTTTTGTGTGAACAGAGCTGTAGTGTAACTACATTTCCAGCACTTTTAACTCAGCCTTTACCACTTTTAATAGTTTCTGTTGGAAACATAATATGCAAAACTTTCTGTGATTATTTCTGTGTGCCGTGTTAAAGCTCTCACATCCTGACAGTAGTTTTAAATTAATATTTAAATTAATACACAGCAGATAGTAGATAGAATGACTTTAAATTTTCCCTCCTGAATCGTCTCTACTGCGGGAATCAATGTTAAGCATAAAAAGAGAAAGCCAGTGAAGGAACACAAAGACGACACATCCCATCTATCTCCATGGCTCGAGCAAATATTGAAACCCATGATGTGAGAGCGTCGGGCCTCCCCTCCTCGCTCACTTCTCTGACAGATGTAAATGGACGTTTCAGCAGTTGGCTCTAATGCATTTTTAAACAGGCACAGCAGCAGACAGCAAATGAACGTGTCGCGACGCCAACACTCCACGACGGGGTCTCCATCTATCGCTGCCTCCCCCTCACATACAAACACACAAACCCACGCTTACACAAAGGCGTGTACACACACATGCACGCACACACAGGTCCTACACACTGCTGAGAATAGCTGTCATTCATCAACTTTCTCAGCACAATGGGCTCAGTAAAGGTCCCATCTTTCAACTAAAGCACCTCCACACTGCAGTGCCCAGCCAAGCAGTGTACTGCTGCATCACATTCCCTGTCAGCCGCAAACACTCCTGCACAGTAGGATGTAGAAATGATTGGGTGGAGTTGTTGTTTATTCTCTGAGTTAAAAAATTTAAATGGCTCTGCTTTCCAAGATGACAACACAGAGGACTGTTCCTGCTGATTAGACCACACTCATGGACGCAGAGAGGCAGAGAAAAAAGGGCAATGACCAGAGATGGAGGATGACTGCCTGTGAACGTTTTCATGAAATTTAGCACGCTACTGCTGAGAGGGCTTAAAGAATTAAAAAAAAATGCTGCTATAACACAAGGATAATCAGATCCAAATTCACTAATCATATTACAACATGAGAAAGATCAAAAGGAACTGCAAATAAGGTACACACAAAAACATAGCATGTACATTTTGCTGAGTTGAGATTACTTTGTCAAACTACTTCTCCAAAGATTGAGAGTGATTTTTCACATGCAAATGCTTATTTTAGTTTTACGATTCTAACTGCAGGGTTGCTGGAGTTAAAGGCTAAAGCTTAGTGTAGAAATACCTGACTCTTTATAGTTCCCATAAAGAGTGGAAGTGTAAACTTGAGGATATAAAGGTGCATTTTGATAAGAAACACCCACTCGCTTAGTTTCAAACATAAAAGCTATTCCACTGTTACGAAAACTAATAACACAATGTGCTTTATTAAGTCTTTGGTTAATTTTGTTTTTTTTACTACAGCTCTGATTCAGGCTACTGACTAGTTTCTGAACTCTTCTTTATAACAGCTGAGGCTCATGGGTATTGTAGTGATTAGCCATTTCTGCCAAAGTGACAGACAAAACCTAATTTCTCCAAGCAAAACTGAAAATTCTTAAAACTAGTGGTAATTACTTGGTGATCTATGGCTTTATGTGGGAGACTGTGTTGCTTCTATTCTGAGGAACATTGAAAATAATCAAGAAAAGGCATGTTCTCACCTATCAACAATATCTATATATACATATATTTTTTTTTTTTAAATTGTGAAACAAGAAACATGAGGGATGACTGTGAGTTAAGGCACACGTGCAGGTTTGTTGTGTGTGGGTGTGTGAATGTAGGTATGAGGCAGGTGTGGATGAGTCTGCAAACAAAACAATTTGCAAAACAATTGAATACTTCTATCCCGACTACCCACTTGGCAACATGATTAGAAATGTGTATATGGGGTGAGTGACTTCATCATTATCTGTACCAGTTCAACTAAGTCATCTGTATCCCATTTCTGGAATGGGCGGGACTTTGAGCCACTCATTTCAGCCTGATATTATATAAGGTTTGATCAGTAGCTGCTATAATAATTATAGAGTAGAAAACTGTTTACTGAACAGCCCCGGAGCTGAGTTCTGAATGTTTTAATCACCACAGTGGGAGAACAAGTTTAAAAGGTAGCTTGAATAAACCAGAAAAACATTCAGTAAATCAGTAAGTACAACTGCTTAAGTGTTAAAAAAAACAAATTGTGTATGAACTTGAGTTTCATAATCAAAATAACTTTCCTTTTTTATCAGTGTAGTGTTTCCGTGTGTAATCACAAGGGTTGTTTTATTACCTTATGTTTTTATTTTTGTCTGGAAACAATGTTCTTTATTCCTCCACATAGTCAAACAAAATATTTATGATTATGAGGTGTGTGTGATCGTGTGGGTTCGTGTGTATCACAGAACAACGTGGACACAGATACCCAGTAAGGATTTAGCTTCCGGCACAAGCCCTGACTTTGACTCAGATATGCTTGGACTTGTAAAAAGTAAACTGGGCCATATCGACCATGCATTGGCTTAAACCTATTTTCTATGAGGCACATGGTGGTGATGTGATATTTTAATTATTTGCAGTGTTTGTCAAATTACAAAATGTATCATAATTTTGTGTGTGTGTGTGTGTGTGTGTGTGTGTGTGCCAGGGAGAGAGAATGTATCCACAGCTAATCTAGCATGCTTTTTTTTACCACTGTGTACATTTATGACTGTATAATCAAGAATCTTTTTGGGTTGTGGTGATTAACCATTTTTGAAAATCATGTTTTATTGACTGCTCAGTTTTACTGTATATTACCAATGGCTACTGACTCCTCAAACCTGTTCACCATCCAGTATGACACAGTGACTTTTTCCGTTTCCACCTAGACACATGTTTTCTGATTCATACAAACTGGTGGCTGTGTTGCAATGGCATGACAATATTTTTTTGACATCCTTCACATCTCTACCGATTACTTCACCCCGTTGTTCTTATTCTAACAAATCTCCCACCTGACATCTGACCAACTCAACCAACAAAGGTAGCGAGTAGCCAATCCCAGGCAGAGCTGGTGAGTAATGACTTAGTCTAGCGCCCTTTAATCCGATGAAAAAGGCCCTGCTCTCCAAGCCCCTTCCCTTATGTGAGAGCATGTGAAGCTATGCTTCTTTTAAAATTGGTAATTTTTTAAAATCTTTGATGACATTGTTTAAATTCAGGCGTTTGACGGCACAGAATCCCCACTACACTGCATTCTTTTCTAGATCCAGATGATAAACAGCTACGTATGACACTCCCTCACAGTCACACACACACCGGATGCATGCACACACACCAGAGTCTCTCAGCCTCAGCTAAAGGTACCAAACAGATACTTTATGATGGGCCGTGAATGTGTCTTATTATCAATGGAGCTCTTGGACTCTCTGTGATTCCAGTGCTGAACTGGAGAGTCTGACAGCAGCTGCTCATGGCTGATTAGCTCTGACTTCTAGTTCTACAGTGGTTGACCTGCGCAGTCCTCTGCTGCAATTTTTAATTAAAAAACATGAAGACATGAAGCTGCACTTTATGTTGAATAATGTTGGTTACTGCAGACTTACCACATTTGAGGCCTATTTTTCATAAGAAATGCTTGGTTCCATGTAGTCTCTGTCTCTTTATTCTTGAAAATGCAATTTCTGTTGAATATGAGGGCCTGCGTGTTCCATGACAGGATGTGATGAATTTTGTACGCCCTGTGTGATTGCTTTTGATTTCTATAAGGGTTCTGCTGTAGCCACTGATCACATGGATTCTGTTTGATGTATGTTTTGCAGGATAATGCTGAGGTTAAAGTGGACCCCTCCTACTGTAGCTTCACTCATCCCACAAACACTGTCATCTCTTTTTATGTCCATTGCCATCATTTGAGAAAATTAAAGGGATATTTCACCCGCTAAATAAGTTTGTCAGCAATCCAAGAACAGTAATGTGGCATTTTGTCTTGTGATCACTATAAATGTCAATTTAAAATGCACATATTTCAACTCATAAATCTGTATTTTGTGAATTACATTAAAAGCTTATCTCATAATGCGGCCAAAAGACAAGTTAAACTGAATTTTGGTGAATTATCTCTTTAATTGTCATCCACACACTGCTGACAGTCTGTGTTTGAGCTGGTACACAGCTTTCCTCATGGACACTGAACATGTCTTGCATTGCTTTTGTCATTGCAGGTACTCATCAGCACAACTATAACCATGTGGCTCTAGGTAGCCCTACACGCACACCTAAGAATGGTAAGACAAACTAGCTGGAGAGGGAATTCTCAAGTGAATTTAAAGCTCAGTTCAGTGTTTGAGATGAAGCCCGGACTTTGGCATTAACTGGAATATAGTGCTTGACTCGGACGTTTGAACAGCTCCTTGACATGGTCCTCTTTTCAATTTGCCCTACAGTGAATCCATTCTGTTATTCAAAATGAGGCTTCATTTTGCTGAAGATTAAATCACAGAAGTGTCACATCCCATAGTCATGAACATTTTTCTGGGAGTGGGATCAGGCCACACTCGCTGTCCATCTCCTTTTTTTTTTTTTTAAAGGGAACACAATTGGCTGAGGATCAACTTAATGTTCTGTCGAGGTCATCCTGTCCCCTGGTTGACAGAGCGTGCCAAACATGCGACATTCCCTGCTGCTTATCCTGAGAACAAAAGTTATCACCGTAACCTCCCGAATCCGTTTTCAT
The DNA here is from genome assembly GCA_029783725.1 of Acanthurus tractus. Taxonomy (NCBI): domain Eukaryota; kingdom Metazoa; phylum Chordata; class Actinopteri; order Acanthuriformes; family Acanthuridae; genus Acanthurus; species Acanthurus tractus. Next base: position 16,432,608 of record JAQNCA010000017.1, on the reverse strand, counting down.
TAGATGATGTCATGCAGCTGTTTGTTCAAATAGTTCTGTTCCAGGGTTGCAGACTGGCAGATGTAAAAGTAGTGGTTGCATAAGAATGCAAGGTGGAAGCTGAAGAGCGGAAATACAGCAGAGATAAAAGGAAAGAAAGGAGGCCATAAGCTGAATATTCACTGCCGTCTGTATTTATTAAATCACTCTGATCTCGCCATTCGATTTATATGCTGTTTGTTTCAACTGAAAATATAAAAAATGACTTGCCTGCTTTCAGACACTAAGGGGCTGTGCTTGAAATTCTGCAGCCAGAATGTCCTCTTCTTTTTATGGATATAATCGACCATGGGGTTCATTTCACACAGAAAGAGAAACACACACACACACACACACA
>JAQNCA010000017.1:16413823-16432132 GCA_029783725.1 Acanthurus tractus | reverse complement strand
CCTCTTCTTTTTATGGATATAATCGACCATGGGGTTCATTTCACACAGAAAGAGAAACACACACACACACACACACACACACACACACATAGGCAAACAGCAACTATGGAGAAATGCCTTGGAGATTTATGGAAAACATGAAAAATCCATTTCAACAACACATGTTACACAGTGACTTTGATCAAAGGCCCCTTGAAAGACTTCAAATTTCAGCATGCAGTGAATTCTCAAGATAAAACCCACTGCCCATCCGATCCCCCCCATGGCCTGTGACCAAAACAACAAGGAGATACAGCTGCAAATCACAAGCAGAAAATTCACAACTGTAGACACAAGTGTACTCCATCGGCCTCAGGAAGCAAGAGCTGATTTGATTTGAATATCTTTCTGGGTGGGTGGGAGGGGTCTCTATTAGTTATGCTGAATATGGAAGAGGTCTTTGTAGGTTCTGTTTCTCCCATCATCAACGTGCTTCTGAAATATTTGTTTTTTACTTGGGTTTGGTAGCTCACCGATCATTGAGACGTGGTAAGTCATACATACATACATTGAATTTAGTGTAAAAAACTCCTTCATTACATCCCAGCACACATCTGTGTACACCGACACCTCACACCAACCCCTCTGTTTGTGTCGTGCCTTCTTTAATTAAACTTGTGTGTTTTCAGACCTGATTTAAGTAGCATTTGCTTAGAAATCTTGCTGTTTGTTAAAACCCGTTTTAAATGGTAAATTTGTGCTTTGTCTTGTTGGGCATAAAAGGCCTTTTAAACTACGTAAAAGTCATGTGATTGTTAACGTATACAGGACCGCAAGCTGATGCCGTTTAGTCCAGTTTTTGTTATTCTCTAATTTTCTTGCTGTCAACAAACAACAGAGTGTAAGTCTGTTTCATAGTACTTCCTGACATATCTCCCCTGTTTGTGGCTCTCAGCTCCGAGTCAAGACTGAGGGGGATATGTTGCAGGGGCAAGTACCCGGATGGTCTTTTTTATCTAGGGGATATGACCTTACTAAATGATTAGCTAGCTGTGTAGTTATATATGTTTGCATTGAAAAAAATCTACAAATTTTTACAGTTTTTGCAATTAAAAAATAATGAAAACCCTCTACAGGACGTATTTCCCTTATTGTATCTACATTTGATTTGTTGGCAACAAGAAAAATACTAAATATCAGCCTCTCCTTTAAAAATGCATGGTTAGATTTGCAAAGACTATTTGAGCCAGGTCTGGTGGTTGTACTGTTCGTCGTGATGAAGCAGTGAAACATGTTTGCTATTGAAATACAGTGGCTAACAGCATGCCACAGTCTGAGTCGATTCTCCCCTTATTGATGCAATGTGGCAGACAGTCTACTCACAGATCGTTCACATCCTCCAAACCCCCTCCCTGCAGCTCCCAGGACCCCCTGCCGTCGCCTGGCCCTACCACTACCCTTCCGTCCTACTCTCCCAAGCTTCCTCACCCCTTCTGTTTTCTTTTCTTCTTGTATTTCAGTCTCATTTTTCCCTTTCAGATCCTCTTATCTCCATCTCTTCTCTCTCTTTTCCTTCTCTCCATCCTGCAGCATTTACTAAAGCCCTATTTTTATCTATCCATTGGAGGTTGGTGTGGAGCCGCACCCATGCCCGCTGCTCTGCACTGCGTGACAGACTCACAGCCCACTGGGGGAAAGTGAGATAGAGCGGGAGCGAGAAAGAAAATGAGAGAGGGGGGGGGAATACTGAATGGACAAGAAAGAATTAAGGAGCGAGGGAAAGTGGGTGGCTGCATGGTGGGACAGATAAGATTGACAGAGTAAGGAAGACAGCAGTGAATGGGACGGACTGCGGATGTTTGTGTGCGTGCATGTGTGTGAGAGAGAGAGATAAAGAGAAAGACGAGAGGCGAGAATAAAAGGGGACTCTGGTCCAGTCCCCCCCTCTCCCGTGTGTCCTCCGGGCATCATATCACGTCACCTCAACGACAGCCCGTCCAGGCTTTGCTCTCTGCCCCGTCCCAGATCACATCACAGCACTGTCACGAGCAGGGTCACTCTCCAGCGCACATCTGTTGTTTGGTGTTTTGTCTCATTTTCCTTTTTGGACTGCTGTTTCCTCCCGTCAAACCACCACGTCACCTGTCAAGTCAGTCCCTCACCACACGCTCGCTGAGCACCTGATGTGACCGCCTATACTTCCCCATCACTGCCAGCAGCAAGTTGGAGTTTTAGACCTACAACCGTTTCTCTGAGCCTGACATACTCAGCTCATTAGCTGAGCAACAGGATTCTAGATATGCATAGGGAATGAGTCCAGAACAAACAAGTATTTTAAGTGTTGTTTTCACATTTTATTTTGTCACAAAACTTTTAAATACATTTTTATATTTTCTCCTCAGTTTATCTACCTGCAAGATGTGTCTAAACAATGTCTAAATTAGCCCTCTGCACAATGCCAAGACTGAATACTGGTGGGAGTGTACTAAGTCCCCTTTTAATTTAGTTTTTGGCCTTAAAAGAGTCAAAATAAAGAATGTGACTAAAGGGCTGGATACTGATAGCCATTTCTATTTCAACACAGCGCCAGGAAACAAAGCTCTCAATCTGTAGTTCTCGTTGTTTCTGTTATAAGCAAGACACAGAGTACCATACATTATGAAGCGTGGCCTCTCAGTTCTAGCATGACAGCCATGTACTGAGATGGATAAATTAAACTGTGGTTAGAAAAAATTCAAACTAAAATGTCCTTTTTTGTTTTTTACTTTAATTAGAAAGCAACCCAAAATGTAGAACTAACATTGTTTTGTAAGGAAGCTATGACTGAAAACAGGCTTATCTTCCAAATTTCTTGAAATACAGGGCTGATTCCTCACATAACATCTTCTATATAAAATTCATGATTATTCAGTCTTCTGTTCAGCTTTCTAGTTTTCTTCATTTTGTCTCGGCCAAGAGAAGAGTGAAAATCTACTTTGCTGTTGGACAACTGGGCATGTACCAGAGTGCAGGGCAAAGTTTAATATTGCTCAGAGCAGAAGTGCAAAAAAAGGTCTGTTGCAGTCATATGCTGAGGAATCTGAGCAGAAAATTCACTGTAACTTAACATTAGTGCTGTATGTAGCAAAGATCCGAAAAATCGAAATAAATTTGACCAATATCTAGTTACCATGTTGGCCTCAGATCAGTTACAGAATAAAGCACCACTTCACTCAGTGATTGCAAGTGGACTATAAATTTCAAAGTGAAGAGTTTTCTTTAGTAAAGTTATCACTATGATTGTGCTATGTGAATTTCAAGAACCTTTATCTCCAGCATAAATATTCATGTATCTTATGTCAATAGTAAAATTACCGTATTTGTTGGTTGTGAAACTGAATCAATTGGGGGGCATAACTTATTAAAAACATGTAATTAAGTCAATGATATAATCTTAACTGATTCTAAAAAGTCTTTAAAACTTATTTGTAAAAAAAAAAAAAGGGATTGGAAACATAGACATTTTCAGGTCATTACATTCCCCAAAGTCCACAAGACAAAACAAAAGGCATGTCTTCAGTGTCCTCAATGGCAGCAACACTCCTGCACCAACTATCTGCACAAACCATTTCTCAAATGTCTTGTAAATGAGCATGATGAGGTCTAGCGGCACCACAAAGACTCAACCTTCAAAACTCCTGGAAATATTTGTAAAACTAAAACTCCAGCCTGCCCTCCAACACAACCCTCTTCTCTCTTCCTACTCTTCTACGACTCTTTTTCTTTGGGGTGAGGGTGGGGAAAGTCAGCCTGCCCATTTTTCTCTTCCCTTTTCTGTGTTTGTATATGTATGTATGTGTCTCCAGAAAACAATCGGATAAGCGGCATCCTGACGTCGCAGACGGAACCCTACGACCTGTCTTTCTCACGCTCCTTCCAGAGCCTGTCACACCTGCCACCCTCCTATGAGGCGGCTGTCAAAGCCGACCTCAACCGGTTCTCATCCCTGAAGAAACTCAGTAGGTCCAAGTTCACTGCACTAATGCAAGAGTAGGCTCCCTGCTCTGATGCCCCGCATGAAAATAGTACTGCATTACGTGTGCTTTCCTGACTCCTGACTGGGACTTACTGAGTGGCTCTGAAGTGTTTTAGCTGTGAAAATAATTTGCTTGCTATACTGAGGGCATCGACAAAAAAAGAGAAAGAAATAAAAAAGGCAAAGATGTCGAAATAAAGCACTGATACGCAGATTTGCAGTTCCCATTGAGTAAACAATTCAGTGGATGGAGATGGCCTTGAATCAGAAAATACCCATTTCTCAACTCTGATCCTTCATGAAATCAGCCAAGTCATCTCAAGAAACTATGAGTCATTGAAATTCCATGCTTCCCTTGTCTCCACTTAAAGGCTGCAGCCACTATTTCTCTTGGAGCGTATAAGTACATTAAGCTGCTTCTTATGCCTGGCCTGGCTATTGATTTAGTGGTGCTACGCTGGATTTCTGCTGCGTAATGAGGTCTCATCTCATGATATTCTCTGAGTGGAACGCAAATATTCCTTAAGGCTTGTGTAATTTCATCATGACTGCCCCACTTCACTGCTGGCTTGCAGTCAAAGTGAAGGATGACAATCTACAACTCATCCCGTCAGGGCTCACTCCACACTGGCTCCTGCTCGTAGCTGCCAGGCACCATTTGAAACTTAATGGCGAAACGGGCTTGCAGGATGCAGTGCAGCTATTTACTGGTCTTTAGTTGTATTGGGTGAGAAAGAAACATTAAAACATTATCATTCTTTTGCTTGAAAAATGCGTGTGAGAATTAGCACAATAGTTTTGATAGGCAGGAAAACAAGACCAAATGAATTCAATTGTCAAAGATTGTAGTGCACAAAAGGGACACATTGTTAAAATGGAAAGATATCCTTAGGCAGTGTCCTTCAGTCTTCCCAACTTTCTTTCTGCTTCCAAAGCAAATTATTTGTTGCAGCAAATAGCCAAAAGGCAGTTTCTTTCTGTTGCTCAACTAGTGTTTGCAGACTGATATATCATGCTGGATTGTGCTGAAGGGAAGATAGAGCAGCGTTTCCATTGTCGGGATAATAAAAGAGAAGAATGCTACTGCTTATTAATGCAAATTGGTATCAAACTGAAGAAAAGCATTTAGCCCATTGCAGTGCAGGACAGTATACATCACGATTTATTCACTCACTCTATGGTAATATGGTTGATGAGTTTGCAATGCCCTGCCCAGATCTTGAAGACTATTATGCTTGAGAAAGGAACATCTTGTTTTTATTATCTCTCATAATGAATCGATTTGCAGCGAGCACCCGTGGCTCGCTGCTGAGGGGGATTTTGGCTGGGTGTAATCTTGACAGGTGGTGTGAACACTGCTGCACCCTTTATTGAAAAAGACAGGCTCAGACTCAGAGTCATCTACAAATTTTCCATAAGGCGGAGAGGTTTGCTCTACATAATTTATCCCCACCATATAAATGACTTTAGTTTTCACCTCTGATTTAGTATGACGGTAAAACATTCATGCTGATGTTCAGAGGGAATATTACAAATAAATTTGTAATAATGGACTGATAAATGTTTCCATATTTAAAAGATTTTTGTCTTTTTGTCGGACAGTTTTGTAAATGTGCATTATTATCTGTGTGGTTGTGTACCCAAGTATTCAAGTCTTTATGCATGGGTTTGTCTTGTGTGGCATGAAGTTGATGCTACTCTCACTCTTACACTCTACTGTCTTTGGAAATCTGTTCTTTTTTATCTGCTTCTAAATGCATGTTGAAGTTGTTCGTACACATGTTAGGATAAAATATACACTCAAGGACATTAAAACACTTGCAATTCGTAGTGTGAAGTGATTGTGCGATAATAAGATTAGCTTTCCAGCATGTATATATATGAGATGCCTGCGTGCTTCCCTCCATATCTGTATGATATGATGATGTTTATTTATAGACTTTCACATGACCTTTAAAAAGTTTGCCCCCACAGCCAGAACTGCCTGTAGAATCCCAGATGAAGCCTGGATGTGTGGATGTTATGTGCCTAGCATGTAATAAAGTCTGACTACCTCTGTCCCTCTCTCTCTATTTTCTATTCCCCTCCATGAGCTTGAAAAGGTGAAACACAGATGGTTCCGCCAACACCATTCTCTGCATTGTGTGCACTGTGCTCCAATCCCACTTTATCCGATTTCTCCCCTTGCATTCTAACACCTACCCATGTTTTCCGTGCTTTCTCTCTCTGAATCTCTTCTTCACCTCTTGCTTCTGTTTTTTTATCCCCGTCTCCTCTGCAGCGGATAAAGAAGTGGAAGACTACTACACTCGTAAGCGCCACCTGCCCGACCTGGCAGCAAGAGGCACTCTTCCCTTGCATGTTCTCAAAATCAGTCAAGACCAGGTGGGTACACAAGTGCTTGGTTTAAGTGTGCAGGCGTCTGAACAAGGTCATGCTCATTGCTTTTTATGCATCTATAAGGCAAAGCAAGTATGCTCTTTCTTAATCTCCAGATTTGAATTAGTTAGGAGCTATGGCTGAGCTTTCACTTCTTTCTGCAGTGGTGGGTGGCAGAGCCTTTTACCCCTCAGCTTGTGAATAAACTCACCTCATTCATCTTTTGCTTAACAGCACCGGGAACAGCAGCAGCAGCTCCAGAGCCAGCCCCCGCAGTCCTCCATCTCCCAGGCCCCTCCACAGTCACAGTCTTCACAGCAGCAGCCTCAGCAAAGGCAAAGGCCCCGTCGTGTCCAGAGGGCCATGTCCCAGGACCGTGTTCTGTCCCCGCAGAGGGCCCCACAGCAGGATTACAGCATGTCTTCTAATGGTATGTCACCATACGGAGGCAGGATCCTCTCAGACGAACAGCTACTATCTGCTGAACGCCTTCGATCCCAGGAGCGACTCCTACCGCAGGACAGGCATACTTCCCAAGAACGTCTGTACTCCAAGGACCGCATGTACTCTAAAGACCGACTCCTGTCCCAGGACCACCTCTACTCAAAAGACCGCCACTACTCTCAAGAACGCCTCTACTCTCAAGACCGCCTGTACTCACAAGACCGCCTCCTATCCCAGGATCCACTGCTCTCGCCAGACAAGCTGATGATGTCGCTAAAGCGTGGCATGGTCAGCAGCATCTCTGGAGGGTTTCGAGGCAGTGACATGTCAATATCCCGTGCTATCTCACACACAGACGTGTTCATACCAACCACGCCTCTTATGGATCGCTACAAGATGACCAAAATGCACTCCCATCCCAGTGCCTCTAACAATGGCGGCAGCGGTGCACCGGCCGTGGGAGGCACCGGGCACTCCAACACTTTAGCCATGAACCAGACAACATCTAAGAGGCAGGCATTTGCCTCCCGACGGACTCATACTGTTGAACAGCTCCATTACATCCCACAGCACCACCAGCAGCAACAACAGCCACAGCACTACCGCACAGGCAGCAAGACTGAGGTGACTGTGTAATGGCAGCCAGGACTACCTAATCTGCACAGGAAGAAGCACTGCAATGTGCCAGAGGTTGGGTTTAACTGAGGTACTTTGGTACACTGGCCTTCTTTTAGAGTAGGATGGTGGCAATTTCACTTTCTTTGACTGAGGTTCCTGCAAAGTCAAAGATTCCAGGACCAAGAACATCCACTAGCTTACTGTGAGAGACCGGAAAAATGAGCTACACTGTACACTGCATACACAGGCCCAGAGATCTGAAGCCAGAGAGGGTCGTGGATGGGGGAGATGTGGTATTATCCAGCTAACTTGCCTACTTCTATTTCCACTGTCCTTGTTAACAGATTCATCCACAGGCTTCGGCCTCATTCTGTGTATGTTTTAGCAAGAAAACACTGATTGTGTCTGTTTAAGCCTTTATTGGCCCCCTTTGTCCAACAAATCTATTCTGTGACCTTTTCTGGCAAATCTTAAAGGGCTTTGCATGGTTAAACACATAGACCGATTCCTCCGTGACTTCTGTTGTGCAACACAACACCACCACAGGTTATGAACTAGGTTGAGCCTGTAATAACTTTATAAATATATAAATAAATGAATAAAAAAACAACCATTTGTACGCCCTGTCCTACTCATAGCTCTAGAGAATCTCAATGAGAGAAATTGAAATGGATGTTATTAGCACTACTATTTGGTGCCTCTGACAGATGTTCCATTTCTACAAACCAAGTGGTTTTGTGGGTTACAAAGCACAATCAATAAAAAAAACATTCTGTTCTGTTTATGATTTTGTTTTTGAGTTTGAATTGTGATGGCTAGCTTGTTTTGTTCTTAAAGCAATGGCAGGTTTTTTTGCTTCTAGTAGATGATTGTAAATAAGCTATTCTAGAAACAGTATTATGGACAAGTCTGTACTGGATGGACTTTGTATTAGACTGTCTGTTTTCAATAGATTCTTAAAAAAACAACTATAAATCATCACTGTTTCGTGAGTTCAGAATAGAAACCCACTTAACCAAGTATTTGACAGGATAAATTAATACTATACTGTGTGTGTCTTTGAAATAATGTTTGTAGGACGAGAAGTGAATGAATGTGTTGTTGATAACAGATATACCACTGTTCATATTTGGATGTAGACTGTGTTCCATTGACATCAGAGGAATTGAACAATATGAAAATGGATTATAATGCTTGTTACAGTAGGGTCAAATAAACCATCCATATTTTTCTAAACAGTCAACTATGTTCCTTAAGATGTCTGTGTTTGTGCTTACTTCAGAGAATCAGTACACCACATTACCACTATGAGTTCTGGGTACACAGTCATATATCTTGAGGTAAACTGAAGTTAGGTCTTCATCCAGTTTTGTTAGTATTGTTGGTTTACTTTGCTTTTATAATAGCTGTGCAGATGTCAGATCTGGAAATTAGAGCAGGCTCTAGATGCTCAGTCAGCCTTAATCTTTTTTAAGCACTTTAAATAGAGTCCAGATAATGCTGTTGAATCAACAGTTATTGTAAACAAAACATTAAAAAACTTTACAGATTTTTCAGTTATATTTTTAAGTTAAGTTTTAAGTTTGGGTTCTATCTTAACATAGTTTTAACCTGATGTGTAACCTTGCAAGGCAGCTGGACTGATGAGATCACAAGTCTGAAATCTGGCAGGTCCAGCTTGAAAAGCTTCAACCAGATTCAATTATGTCCAATCAAGTTATGACCCGATGAATCAGCGTCTTTTGCAGAGAAAGAGGTGGTAGCCACAGGTGTGGTTTAGTTTTGACAAAAACATGAAGCGGCTGCAAGCTTGTAAACAATGGCGGTCGCCAAAGTGGTTAGCATTGGTTGCTGCAATTGCAGCACTTTAATAAGAAATGGACAAAATTTACTACTACCACTAGTACTACTGTAAAAACTGCTGTATAATGGCCAGTAATTCTTTTCTGGGTTAGTAGGAACTAAAATCTGACAAAATGAAAACTGCACATTTACGGTAAAACAAAATTTAACAAAAAACTGATTTGACATTTGAAAAGGTTGGGCATGGCTGAGGAATGTCTTTGGTAAGTTATTTAAATAAACGTCATTAGGACAGTGTAACTATTTTTAGAGCTTGACCCATTAAGACCAAAAAGCAGGAGAATTCAGCCTCTGCTACTTTGATTTTGAAGTCTTTTTCAATTTCTTGTGTAAGTAACCCCCCCTAACTTAATGGTGTTTTAATACTTAATCTGTAGAACCTTTATTCTTCTTAACCCCTTCATTAAGAGTATAACAATGCAATTGTGCCTCCTGAAATTCTATGCTGCTAGCCCCCCCTCCCAGTTTGTAGTTAGAATGACGGAAAATTTTTCTAGTTAGGAAAGTTACTCTAATAATTTTAAATTCAATTTCTTCCTTATTGCCTTCTGCTTACGTGCTTGCAGTGTGTCAACATCTTTTCTGTCCCTGCCCACTGAGGTGTAACGCAGCCAATGAGATTACTTCTGCCTCCAGCACAGCTCTGCTTCAGAAAAATATTCGTAATTACAACTCCAATCTGCAAATGTAAAGGTTTGCTTTTACAAAGGTGGGGGTCTCACACTGCATTTGACAGTAAACCACAGCTGGACCCATATTTTAACTGACAGTGTCACCATGATATACGGCACCAGAGTCGGCTGGGGCAGTACTTCAATTTGACATCTGAATTAATATGGTTGAATTTAATGCTGGTCATTGCAATTTCAGACCCTCTTTAAATTCATGGCAATCTAAGGGTGCGAACAACAATTCTCACAGCAAACAACGGCGCCTGCAATTGCACTCCTCCACAAACACACGAGGGGAAAAAAAGGACACAAAATAAGCAGAATAAGTTTGGGTTTCCAATTTACACTGATCCTCGAGCCCATCAGCATTTAAATGAAAATATGAATCTGCAATCAAAAGGAATCTATGGATGGCAGAGCAGCTGAAGCGTGAGAGGTAAGATGGCTACGATACCCTAAAACAAGCACTGCAACTTAAGCAGAGGGAAGAGGAGAAAACCAGCAAAAAACAGGACTCTTCTATAAAATAATAAGCAGCTTTCAAACTGTCTCTCCACATCTCATCCACACAGGCGCTTCTTCAACAATGTATTTCAATTCCCATTTCTATCAGTTTTAATGCAAAAATGATCCGGGTGGCTGAGGGCTTATTTTGTTAGTAAATATTTAGTTTGTGCTTTGTGTAGTTTTCAATTTATCCCTGGCTGTTTCACTCCTGGTGATGCTGTCAGTAAGCTCTTTCTGAGTGGTTGTCATGACTGGATTTCAAAAAGAAAGATATCTTTCAGTTTTTGTCACCTGAAAGTTCTTTTCAGTGTTATTCAGAAAATGTAGTTTAGACAAACAAACTTTGTGTATTTTCTCGCTTGTAGCTCCAATGAAAAAGGTGACAGGTCACCAAAATCTTGTGAAATGAAAACACTCTGGCGCACTATGAGAAGACTATAGAGGGACAAGAGCTGTGTTGTTCAGGTTCTGAAATTAAAACTGCCTTGGATTGCAAAAGGTCAAAAGAACATAACGGAGCAGAGCAACACATACAGTGTATCGCACAGACAACCAGCAGTCTGTTTAGATCAGTTCAACTGCCTTGTGTTCAAGTGCAAGCTTCCCTCTGTCTCTTGAACCAGGATTTCATTTTCTATCCACCTCTCTGTGTTTTCACCTCTTTCTACTGCGCATCAGAAATGGCTTGCAGTTAATCTCCATTTCTTAGTGCGGCACACACTCACCCAGGGTTGTATAGTGCCACTTGACATCAGTGGCACACACAGAAAGGAACATAAAAAACAAATAATGCAGGATGCGCTCAGCTACAGTAAAGTGCCTTGAGAAGCGAATTGCTCATAATCCACAGAAAAAAGGAAAGATATGAACTTCACTTAGTGACGCACCATGGTCAGTGGGTGTTCACCCTGAGCTGCTGGCGCTGGGCCAAACAAAACTGAAGTTAGCTCACTTCAGGGGGTGTACTGTTGATTTCAGAACGGAGAGGGCTGAGCAGAAATCAGTAAAAAACACAACAAACAAAAAACCCATTTATATTTAAATCAATCCAGCAAATAACAAAATAAAGTGGTTATGGTGCTTTACATAATAATGAGAGAAAACGCTCTGCATGTCATTCTCTGTATTGTAAATGCACTTTCTTTTCCTTGATAGATGAAGTGTTAAAGATAATGTTGAATTCATTCCTTTACTGCAAAGTAAGAGGGAGTTTGTATCTGTAATCATTGTTAAAGTCTAGCTGTTTTTTAAGTAGTTAGTTGTAACTAACTGGAAAATAAAAATATTTTGTTTTTTCTGACCCGACAAGGTTCAAGTACATTTTTTCATTCCTAAAACATTTCAACCCGACAAGAACTCCCAACAAGGTGGGACACAATGTATGTAACCTGAGATGCCAAACTGAGAGCACAAATGTCCTTGTTGCAACACCTCCTACTCACTGCTGCTCCTTGAAGGGCACCTATTGTACTTTTCCTTATGTACTGTCATATATATATATATGATGGTACAATGTCAGATGTTTAAATCCCTGAGGCAAAAAGCTCAGGCTTCAGGCTTCTCCAAAACACTTGTTAAAGATGTTTTGTTCTGGTTGTTTTACTATGAGCTGTTGTCACCTCGTTATTAGTTTGTTAATTTGTCATCTAATCTTAATTTCCGGATGTGCCCACTCAGTCTCTGTGTTTATTATTTTGATCAACAGATCTACAGAATATTTTATTTAAGGGGTATACTTTCTGATGTTCCCTCTGTTTTCCTATTTTCATCCTCATTGTCTCTCTCTGAGACTGAGTCCTCTGAAGGACAGGTAGTTTAAACTGTTGCAAATGTAACTGCTTACTGTCGCTAGCGGTTATTTTAATTGATGTTATCCATATTAAATATCCTCGATGGGTCCCCCTGCCTTTCTCTTATGGTCGCCCAAAGCTCATTTAACCCAAGATTCCCAGAGGCATGGCTCTGTGACATCCTTTCAGAGGTGGCGCGTTTGGCTTGGTGATAAGTGAGTTGTTTTAAATGGTTTCTTTTTGCCCCTTTCAATCTCCAACCATATGACACGATCAGAAGGCTGCACAGGTTGTTTTATTTTGAAAATTAACCAGCTCCTCTAAGCTGTTCCTTTATCTGATTTCCTGACTGGTGCAATCTGCTGTGATTAATGTCAAAAATAGACTCACTATGTGTTTTCCTTGGAGCAGAGCAGAGAGCTGCTTCTAGGACGCTCATGAAAAGCACTGTGGCACATCCAGTGAAATCTCAAGCACTGTCTTTAGTGGTTGCAAGAGAGATTGGTTTTTGAAAGGTAAGGAGGACATGTCCCCCATATTCCTGCAGGAAATAATGGTCCAACACTTCAACACGAGCCCATTTGGACAATATAGCTGTAGCTTGAACGTGCAGATCAACCATCATGTCTGCATTTGACTGTGAAGGTACAGTATGTACCAGCAGCACCGCATTATTGTGAATGGCCCCAGTGCTTCTGGTCCACTGTGGATTATAAACAAGTTGTACCTCCTATACTTAGGGCAGCGGTACGCACTCTCATGCTAACTCATATTCCACCTTAGATAACTTTATACAATTAACCACTGTGCCTTGTGTTTCATCACAGTGTACTATGTAAAATAGTAGGCAACAAGAAGACTACACATTTTTATTTTGTATTATTGATTGTGAATGTCTCCTGCAAAAGGATGTAACTGTACATCACAACTCTTCTCAAACTTAAAACTAATGTTCATCAGAACATCAGTAGCCAATTCTCAATAAGACACCAGTAAATATAGAGTTTGGGCAGATTGAGTTAAAACTGCTTTCAGCACATTGCACCCTCAAACGGAATGAGCTTCAAAGGACGCTGAAAGTTAAGATTTGCAAGAGATGGCTTGATCTTGACAAGGTTTTCTGATTAAATTATGATTAATATAGCTGAACAGCAACATTTCAGGTGGCAGCAGCCAAATACAAGCTTACTTTAGTTTATATTATCAGACCGGTATTCAAGTCTGGAATCAAGCAAGCAAGAACAGGTGTCTCTGTGATTTGTTCAGGTGGAGCGCCAAGGGAGATAACTTACCATTTGTTGCAGGAATCCCACATTAAATAGCAGAAATTCTTTTTAAAATCTATAACTGTGGATAATCCCCAGACCTATTTCAAGACAGTTTTCTTTGTAACTGTGTTCTATTTATGGAGGGAATCGAAGCTATGTTGACAGCTTTTGGTATACATAGCATAGAAGTACAAAGGGATATAAATCTACAAGAGTATTAGAGTTAAGGCAGAGATCTTAGAGATTAATATATCTTTGTAATGACTCTGAATTTACTCGTAAAACATATCTAAAATCTAATTATAGAAAAGGCTTTAATAACAGATCTCCAAAATGATCTTTATAGATTAAATATGCAAAATCAGACGAAAATAATAACTGCAACTGTCCTAGTCACATAAGTTTGAGTGTGTGTTAGTACACAAATGCCAGCTTGAATGTGGATGGAGATAATCATTGCCATTATGAGTCATAGTAAGCTCCCAACATGCACACAGTAGGTGTTGTTGCTGTGGCTAGTTTCTGCCTGACTGCTCAAAACGTGCCCTAAATCACCGTCCTCTCTCTGCTTATCTCCCTGCATGCAGCACCCAACCCCAGTTATTTGTGATAATCCACAGATTGTAGGCAGCTAACAGACATTTGTTTTACGACAGATGCCAGATTCAGATAAACATTTAATTAGCAACTCATCAGCTCTGTCAAAGCCAATTACCCCGCTCTCTAGCCCTCGCCAAAAACTGCTCCTCTCGCAGTTGGTCTGCACAGCAGCTGACTCTGCTGGCTGCGGCGGGACGCGAGGAGCCAGAGGCGGCACGGAGTCGAGGCCCCCATATACTGCACCAGTACTGTGAGCAGCTAATCCAGCCATTCTGCCACTGCCGACTCTTGTGGGTCAGAGCAGTGAGGAGAATGGTTTAGATAGAATTACAGACTGAGACAACATTGTGCTATTTATCAGCACTTTACACGCCTGTTGTGAAAATTACTGCTAGCGAGGTTTCTTGGCAGCGCTTTTGGTTGTCACGACAGCACATTTCTCAGCACTCAGAAGGAGTGTGATGTGAATTTTGGGAGGCATGTGGACACGCTGTTTGGCTGACAAGTGATCACTGGGCAGTGTAGTGCAGAAACAGCACAGAAGTGACTGCTTATAGGAGCAATGATTTAGCCATAAAGGACCAAGAAATTGACAGCTTTGAATGCAGCCAGCCTTGCACCAAATGACCATAGATAATTAGACTGCCCTCTTGTTGGATGATCAGTCTGTAGGTTTCCATGCATGTAGACCATGTGAAATTTGTTAAGGTGGACAGACCTTAACAAGGGAGATTCCAAGCCTCATCTCTGCTATGTTATTTGCTATTGATAAGCGCTACAATCACATTATCACATTTCACATAAATTGGACCTCTGCATGCTTACATATTATACACACCGAGGCATCTCTATAGCATTCACATTAGAAGCTTCTCTGCAATGACCTGTAACCTAGCAACCGCCTGACATCTCACACAAGCAGATGATTAAAGGTACCTTCTTTTCCATTCAGAGCATGAACCCTTTGATAGATGTCCCCCCTTCGATTCCAGCATTCTCTCCTCAGCAGCATGCCAAGAACACTCATATTACTGACAAATAAAATATAAGAATTGCAACCCTGTTTTTTAGCCTTTTAGACCAGGGGTCTGCGGTTGGCATGGTCTGCAAAGCCCCCCACCATTAAGTGCTCTGGAGAGCTGTTGTGCATCTCGCTTTTCATGTTTTAGCAGGACAGCAGTTGATCTGCAGAGGCAGTTGGAGTACTCTTTGGTCCAAAGAGAAACTCATCTTCTGGGCTCTACATCACTCCATGAGTAATAAGCCTGCTCCCACAAGGTATTAACATCTGTCCTGAGTGATCCCATCACAAGGAAACAGCCTTTTAGGTACAGGTGGAAATGCACCCAAGACATATTAAGGACACATTTGCTGCATTTGGTGGTGGTCTGGGCCACATGTTGCCAAATTCTTTTAGCGGTGGGAACATCCTGGTCCACACTGAACGGCCTACTCAACTGGCATCTTCTGTGTAAGTGGAAGTGCTTACTCATTCACTTACGGCCTATTTAAGTGCAAAAGAACCAGTGGGAGCAACACACCATGACCACAACAGCAAAACCATCAAAAAAACCAAATCAAGCATCTTGGTCAATTTGGTTCGCCAGTCTGTTTTGTTTTGATTAGCCCACTCCACTTCTTCCTTTTTTAATTTTCTGTAGGAAGACAGGAAGGAGGGGCCTTTTCCTCATTGTTCTTTCAGTTGACTAGGTGCGATTTAATGCATTGCTGCCCCCTGCAGGTAAAAAATGAAAACATTTGGTCTTTATAAGCAGAAATGACGCACATGTTTATTTGCACAGAGTGGGGAGTGAGATCTGAAGTCTCAAGTGGTCAGTTGAGATGCATGTGAAGACACATGCCAAAGCTCAGGGGCCCAGTGGGAACTGGGCAAGAGGGAACTAAATAAACTAAGTAAACTACATAAACGACATGTGAAAATGCATAAGAGCTTGCAAAACCAAAACCACGATATCAAAAGTGTCACAAATGAATTATACAGAAAATTTTAACTGAGATAAATTACAAATGGCATGCCGGATTAACTAACTACAATGGTAGTCTAGCAATAGGTTTACATCAAGGAAGCCTATTTTAAGCTAACTACATGATATACATGTTCCCTTCTGTATTAACTGTAATATTTTTACAATCTTCCAACTTTTCATTTAGCACCACCAGCTAAAAATTTTTATACGTCTTTAGCGTTATGACCAAATACAAGGAACACCAATGACATTGCTGTCAGTCTAAGCTGTACTTTGTGTATCACAAGAATGATTTTTTTTACTCCCATGTCATATCATGACCATCAGATAACAGAGGATGCTAACAATTGCTTGGGACATATAGTTTAAGTCTCGGCTTTGAAGCTTGAAGTACATGAGGGATTGTTTACAGTTTAAATCTGTAACCTGGAACATTACATTCAAACTCAACAGAAGGAATTTCTGGTTTACTACTTCAGTTAAAGTTTGCAATTAGCTTATACTGGGCTAACTACTGATTACTAACTCACATTTGCTTCTGACAATCATCTTTTTGTTGAAGTTGGAAATAAGCCTATTTTTGTTTCCTGCCTTGTAAAATATCAGATTTTTTGTTTCTTTAACAATAGCAAATTTTGAGTGTAAAATCTGCCACAGTTATCATTGTAAATTGTATATGTGCTGTGCTGGAACAGAAAGCCTGACATAGAAAGGCGTAGCAACAGTAACTAAGGAGTCAGGGCTTAGCAGAGGGTCAATTTGATGATTTACCAACACTTCAAAACATTAGAACATTTTTGCAGCACCACTGCTGCACTACGGGCCAAACCAATTCTCCACACAACAGATACATGTGTACTGTGCATGTGTGCTCTGGAAGAGTGTGTTTTCATAATGCCACCTGAAGGTATAATTTGGGAGTTCTACATAAATTGCCTCACCCTGCATCATTGCTTTCCTCCTCCTACTTCCCCTCAACTGCTCCTCCTCCTCCTCACGCCTCTCTGTCTCTCAGTGCATTGTTAAGTTTCTCTAATAACCAGATAAAGGAGACGCTGGGGAACCTGAGCTTCGAATTTTAAAGCTGAGTTATACTGTAGTGTGTGTGTGTGTGCGTGTGTGTGTGCATCTACTGTACATGCTATTAAGGGATACCTCAGTGACACTTCAGACTTTCTGCTTTGGAGAGGGTTGCTTAATCTCAAATGGGGAGGAGGGAGAAAGAAAGGAGTGAAGTGGAAAGGAGGCAAGAGAGGGGGAGAAAGTTTGTCTAAAGACTTGGAAGAGAAGAAGCAGGGCTGGGAGACTGGAAACGGGAGATAGGGGAATGACTGAATATTGGCACTAAAATGGGATATATTGTGGTGTGTGAACATAAAACCAAATGCACAACCTGGAACGACAAGATAAAACATCTTTATTCTCAAAGTTTGCTGGAAGAAAGTGAAAATTAAGGTGAACTTATGCGTATACATAAAAATATATATACTGTGAGAGATCACTTAAGACATGATTGTGGTATTAGAAAATGTGTATATCGTGTAGGTAGATTTTAGAGATCTGGATGCAGTTAAAATGTGTGAAATCACCCAACAGTTAAATTTATTCTGTGATATTCCCCAACCAGCTTCAGCTTTATACCACCTCCTCATAAAGTGACTCACAGATACATGATATTACTGGAATTTTTCTCCTCAAACACATAGAGATAATTAGCATTTAAATAAGTAAGATACAGAGGCTCAAACTGACTCTACACAATTGTTATGGGTAATTTTAGCAGTCTTCGACTACTGCGAGCCCAGAATGCCACATGTAAGGGCAATTTGAGAGGCACTGAAATCCTTCAATGGCAAAAAAAGAAAAAGAAAGAAACTGTACGACTGACAAGCAACTACCTAATGATGTCTTGCACTGGTGCCGTCTGTTTCTCCCGTTTAAGTTTTACTCTTGGGATGTGATGTGTCACTTCCTGAGTGGGTGGCTGGAGAGAGATTTTTGGCCACTGGACATGACACTGGGAATTTATTCGGTCAAACAGAGAGTATTTTTATTTTGCAGTAAGATGTAAAGGGAAATATGTAACCTCTGCAAGGATAATTACAGGGTATTCACAGTGCATTTCCTTGCTTAGTCATAATAATAATAATAATGATGATGATGATGATGATGATGATGATGATGATG
>JAQNCA010000017.1:16368797-16413687 GCA_029783725.1 Acanthurus tractus | reverse complement strand
ATGATGATGATGATGATGATGATGATGATGATGATGATGATGATGATAATAATAATAATAATAATAATAATAATAATTAATAATAATAATACTAATAATATGACAATCAGTATAATAATTTTATTTTGTATTAAAATCACTGAATGTTTATCCACAACAAGTAGCACAAGGTGAGATGAGTCATTTAGTCAGTAAACTAACTAAGCAATTAGTCAGTCACACACTGTCTTACATTTGCTAACATTAGTTTCAGTAACCATAATGAGCCACTAGTCATACCAGACCGTGTAACATCACTGCACATTTCATTGTTTCTCCTGCAAGGATTCGCTCTGTTCTGCCTCTAAGTTTAGGCATGAGGAGTCAGACTGGTTTAGTGTTGGTGTAATAATAACAGGATAGCTAATAAGAGGCAGATTAGCCATTTAGAAGAAAAAGGGAGGCGGAGAAGGGCGGGTCATGCAAAGAACAGCAGTGGGATCCATAATAATGAGACTTGTTTCATCAAAAACACTGGGTGCACTGAATTGAGCAGGAAGTCATTCTATTTCTAATTAACTAAACTTTTATTTCTAAGTGGAAGACTGCTTTATTTCCACTTTCAAAAATGACATTATCTCGCTTTAAAATGTTTAATCTTAATTAAATCTAACTTTTGACCCTGTTGGCACCAAAACTACCACATAAAGCACTTCAGCTCCTGCTAGATCTGCAGAAGCAAGGCCGCTCCGGCTAAAGTCCACTTGGAGGGCTTTTCTTTGGTCTTCAGATTGAATGTCCATACGTATGTGGGTCCCCTTTGCCGGGTCTTATACACAGGACACTGGTAAACATTCCTGCTCTCCAGTTTGTCGACAGGAACAGCCCTGATGAAGATGACCGGCATGGTCGGGCTGAGCTCTTTCAGGCGGGCATCTGCAATCATGCCAGTCTGAAAGAGAAAGACGGTTTGGAGGGGAGAGGAGAGGGAAGGAAGGAGGACAGGAGGTAGGGAGTTGTGGGGGGATGACAAGCCAGTCAACCACAGACAGAAAAATTTCACAGGGCTGAAGGAAGTAATAAATTGAGGTGTGGTGAAAATTTTGTAAGGACTTTCTTCTCTGTTCTTGCCATTGAGGCTACGTTTAGTGTTCTTTTGTAGGAGCAAAAAAAAAAATTATGTTTGACTAATCTTGGTTCGCACAAGCCATGCTAGACTTCCAGTTTGCAGAACACAACACTGTGATACCCTTGAAAAGTGGTGAAAGTCAGCGGAGTTTGAGTCGAAGTCAAGCTGCAGTGCCTTAGAATACACACTCTATAAACACACTGAAACAGAGTGGTCTGTCTCATTAATTAATCCTCCTACACTTAGTGCCTGACAAACAGAAGTTTCACCATGCATGCACTGGGACTTTCATGAATGAATATAAATCCTGATGACTTTGGAAAGCACAGAGGACAAAGCCTTAATTGCGTCTGCATTTGCTATAAAACTTTAAAGAGTTGTTAAATACCAACAACTTTATGTCTATTTGAGTAGATAGAGATATTGGGAATCTTAAAGCAGGACATGCGGGCTCATTATGACTAGTTTATTGACTCAGTAGATATACTGTTATTACACTAACAGATATTGATCTTGATTGTATAAGCAAGATAGAAAAGGATGTATTACAAAGCTGGAGAATTCATCACCATTGAGTCGTGCCCATCACATAAACAGCTAAGCTTCCCCTGTGCAATGTCTGCATTTCTATGATATCTATTCAGCACACAAGGTGTTTATCATATACAGCATCTAGCTGTCTTTGATGTCTGAATAAAATGCAAGGTTCATTAATATAGATGAGTAGGTTTATCATAAATCTTTGACTTTTATTGCTGCGCAGAGCTGTGTCCAGATGGAGCGCTGCTTTCTCCCCTATTCACTCTCTGTTACTCCCAGCCAGTGGCACAGAACTGGCCTTGGGGCTGTGAGGAGGACATGGGGAGAGGAGAGTGGAGGAGTTGTGAGGAGAAGCCGCCCGGCCCGTCTGTCCGCTTGTCTATTTGCCGGCGTCTTCAACTTTAATGAAGAAAAAGGAACAACTCCTCTAAAGGGCGATCTAAGTGTTCAAGTGCACACTCTGCACATTCCCTAATTAAGAAGTCTACAGGGATGCTCCTTGAAAGCTGGGCTCATATACAGTAGCTGTATGTATGTAGATAGATAGAACCCCGGGAAGCTGAGTAATGCAGTGCGCTCCGAGAGCTGAATGTAAGCAGGATGCAAAGCAGAAAATTAAGCCGCAAAGGGAATGTGAAGGCCCTTCAGGGGCAAAATATCAAAGTTACTTTACTTGACTCAGTTTAAAGATGGATTTTGAGGTTAGCTCACCTTATGTTCACGTTCAGTCTGTCATCTATCTTCAGAAGTAGTGTGCAAAGGAATATTTCTGTAATAAGTTCTTGGGAATAAAAGTGTGGTGTTTTTTGATTTTTCATATCTCTGCCTTCCCTGGAGACGAGCTATCAGAATCAGCTATTTGCTGCCTCTGTGACAGTCAGCTCAACAAAGAAATAATGAATGCCTCACGTACCTGCGTGTCCCAGCGGGCACCCTCCATGTATAATCCGTGTACATATGCGCCTTCACGAGGCGGTAAACTGAAGTCCTCACGATTCTTCTTGGTGACATCGCACTGCAGACACATGCGGTCCAGAGGCCACTCATTCCTGTCATGCAAACACAGGGAGATTTTATCTGTCCAATGAAATTCTTTCTATCACATTTCGACCTCTTAATCTTTGAATGCCCTACCTGCGAGCCATAGCTTGCATGATGGCTGTGAGGAAGGACTGTGGGTTGAAGAAGCCAGCCAGCCACACCGCAGAGGGTAACACAAAGTCTGCCGACCAGGCTTCCAACTCCTTGATCCTGGCCAGCAGGTCAGTGAACCACAGGGCCAAGCCGGACATGGACGGGTAAGCCCGCTTGGTCCAACTGTCCGGCACCGTGTCCAGGAAGATAGCATTCTGAAGGTTCTCCATGTCGCTGGTCATGGTCAGCTCACCCTGAAGGGTGAGAACCACAGGAAATGAAAACGTGTCTGGCTGAATGTTCAGTATTATTGTAAGACATCATTATCAAAGCATTTTTTTCAAATTAAGTATTAATATTTGTTTTTTGTTAAAAAGTAAAAAATTATCTGGTTCTCTGTCTCTTATGTAAATTTTGATTTGCTGTTGGTCAACAGTGAAAAGTTCCACAAGTTAAAATAATAACGGAGTCACTTTGTCCGTGTGAGCAAATCCATTAGTTGGGGAGATTTCACTGAAATGTCAAATTTCTTTTCCTTAACACACACAGTATAAATAACTACTAACTTCACTTTCGTAAGCTCCAATCCAACATGTGTACTTCTTGAAGTACACACACTGTGGAGAGTACACAGAGAAACTACGCACTCGAACAAAAGGGAAAATGCCACAAGTATAAACTTTCACTACGGTGCCAACTCTGTGTCAAATCCATGTGGAAGTATTAAAACAGACTCTAACGTCAAAGCCAGGAAATGGACCTCTCAGTTGAGACTTTTTTGCCGCTCAGGTGTATAGTTGTGTTGAAGTGTAATTACCTAAGTATGACTGAGCTGGTGATTTCAGCAAGAACACTGTTTTGCCAATTGCTAACTGATTGTGCCGCTCCCTCCTGGGGACAGTGTTCAAACTTGGCACCCCCTGTAATAAGAGGTCTTATTTTTGTAGATACAGAGGAATACATTAGCTAGAAAGCTGATGGGGGTCGCAGTAAGTTTTGTGTTGTGTCATGGCAGCTGTGTGACTATAAAATAAGCATTTTACCCTCTTGTGTGCTAAAATTTGGCTCAAAGGAGGGCACAGGGCATGTTATCAAAAGATCTGTATGCTGTAGCAGAAAAACAAAAGGCAATTTTACATCAGACAGACATTAGCTTTATTACTGCTATAATTTGAAATTTCTTTAGTGTTTGCCATACTTTGATGAACATGCTGTTTGTGGATATTAAAAAAATCTGTTGTATATTTTGGCTTTTGTCCTCTTTCTGATCATCTGGATAATAGCTATTTTAATTAGGACGACTATTCTCGGTGCTGACAGATGCTTCCTCTTTTTGTTCCGAAAAGTTCTTTGTTGGTTTCTGAATTTTCATTACAGAAAGGAACCAGGTTTTCAACATGTCACTTCCTCTTTGTCTCAGCAGCTAAACATTGGAGGTGACACCTCCTGGCTGCATGAGGTGCTGAACGGTAACAAGCCCCCGGAAACTACTGATGCATACATAAACATGAGGACAAGCACACCTTGACAGATAATGTAAAATGCTGTAAGATAGCCGAGAGGAAAGTAGTGAGAGCATACGGGTGAAAACGGCGGAGGCCACTCACTGATACTGGAGCTCATGTTATGCTGATGTATTGCTGATGTAAAGATAGCCACATAACATTTCTTTATGCGGGTGAAAAGGTTCAATAGATTGATCTACATCTGTGCAGTAACTGTGAACCTTCACAACTCTCCTCGAAATAATCCTGATCTGTCAGTTCAACACACTTTGACAAAACATTGCACTGTTGGGCTGCACCATCACACCAAGGCTAACATTCTGATAGTTCCTATTTATTTCACTATAAAGGCGAAATATGATTCCATTTGCTGGTACAATAGACGACATGGCTTTTAAATCACTGAGCCGATTTATTGAGGCTTGTAGTGTCGGGAGATCGAAGCCTCATAACTCCTGACAAACGCTCTAACACATTTAGCACCCCCCCCCCTCTCTTTTTGTTTGTTGTTAACACACGACTCAGCCAGGCTTGACACACAGAGTGCCGACGTCTCATTCCTTTCTGCTGTAAACCAGATCTCTGAGTCATACAGAAAACTGGGCTTCTGACGAACAACAAAGGAAAAGGTTTAGTTATGCAGGAATACTAATGCAGCGGCACGTCACAGTCAATGGCAACAGAGCCAACGTAGTTTGAATCACTGGTGTTGAGGTACTTCAAGTCTTTGTTCCACAGAGCCTTTGTAACAGTTGCATAGGAAAATCATTTCTAAAAAGACATGAAAATTCAGTAGGACAAAGGCAAAGGAGAGCCAAAAGCCTCCACAGGGGACACTGGGGGGGCTGGAGGAGAGATGTGGAGGGAGACAGCAGCTCTGGTCACTGGGTTGGCTTTTCTATTACAGACAAAAACAACAATTTAACAGCAGCAACTTCTACTGCAGCTTCAGATCTCTACATGATTGAGTCTTTGTGTTTCTATGCACATGAGACAGTGAGGTCAGACATGAATCGATTTCCAATCAAAAAAATATAAGCTCGGTTGACCTGAATGACCTTCACAGTTGATTGTTGTTATACTTTAATATTTTGAACCAATAAAATGCCAGTGCTGGTGCAAACACAACATAGCACAAATATCAATGACGTGTTCAAGTGCTGTTATTTGAAAGCCTCCTGGAGTACAGAAGTATTACTGGCTTCTTCTACTTAAGTATCAATTATGAAAATATTTTACGGAAAATAAGGATCTAAATTATATATAATAAATAGCATAATTACTACAGATGCATCAATCTGCCAGTGCATTGTACTGTTTCAGCTGCACGAGGTGGAACCAGTTTGGGTGTTTTTATCCCGTGGTTTCCAACCTTTGGGTCAAGCCGCTCACAAAAGTTTGGAAGATAAATCAGAGCAGATGTCAGTGGATTATTGGGAGAGGAAAAGAAGAAGAGAAGCCAGAAACATGCTATTCATTAAACACCTTTCCTCTGATCTGGGCTCTTTTGTGAAATGTAAGTTGACCTTTTTAAACCGTCCTTTAAATGAAACAACCTAATAACTTTTATTTGGTAGAACTTTCAACAATTAAAGTTAGCCACTGGTTTAATCTTACACAATTTGCTGTACTTTCAAAACTTGTTGTGTTTTTTATGTAATGTTTAGGCTTTTTGTTGTGACTAGTGATTAAATCTGTAAAATAGACATATGTACCACTAACACAACCTCACCTTGAGTCCCAGGCTGAGCTCCCCAAGGGAACGTTTGATCTCCTGTGTGAGGAGGTTCATACGCTCACACTCCTGCAGCGCCACCACCTGGTATGGAGTCCTTTCCTCTGCCTTTGCTAGTAGCTCAGCCATGTTGAACTCTTCCGGTAGTTTCTCCAATATCTCCTCCAGCACTGCACGCACCTGATAATAGGTCAAGGAATGAACCGGTGTGTAAATTTTTCAGTAAAAAATATTGTTTGAGTCATCTAACTGTTTCAATTAAAGATACCCAGGACAAGAAGCAGAGGGGGAGGGAATACTTGTTGAAGAAAAAGACTCATGAGAGGCTGGGGTTATGTGTGTCAGATAAACTCAGTACTGCCAACACTGACAGTGTGAAACACTGTTACAGTTTGAAATAGACAGTTTCATAAATATTCATGAAGATATATTTTGCAAGACAGCTCCTTGTTTTCAATAACAGTCTAATCCCTCCAGAAAATCAATGCTCACATCATATTTTTTTGTGGTTAAGTGATGAAAGCTAATGTCTGGGTCAACATTTTCCCAGGGCAACCAGCATTAGAGATCAGTCAACGGATTAGGTGCCGAACAAAGGATATGAGGTCATCATATCTATGGATTTTTCAGTTCAAATATCTGATCTGGGTTTGGCAGCTACTGAGCATGCTGAATACAAAGTGAGCCTGGTTGGTACACTCAGCATGGCTGTCATCCGTAGACGGGAGTATCCAGACTTCTTAGCCAGAAAGGTCACACATCATAGTATATTGAGGAACGGAAACGCACATACACACTTACACACATCCACATGAAATTCGGTGGCTAAGTTGGTTGAGACCAGTGGAGTGTTTAATAAACTAAGTTTAACTGAGCTTTCTTCAGTGAAGTTCTTACAGGTTGCATAAGCTGATGTCTGGCCTAAGTTTTCATTAATATTCCAGTGGCTTAAAGCCTGTCTAGATGATGATGAACTGGACCAGGATCAAGCTTATTCACAGATCCAACTCAAAGCTGGGGAGATCAAATCAGCTCCTAACCTGGTCCTCAGATTAGAAACTGATGTTTTAAAGAAGTGAGCTGATGTTTTAAAGAAGTGAGCTGATGTTTTAAAGAAGTGAGGAGCTCAGGTTCCCTGCTAGCTCGGGTTGTTACAGCACTCAGCTTTAATTATGACATCATGAGTTCAAGTCCTGTATGAGGAACGAGAAATGTCTTTGTATCTGTGTGCTGAAAAATTAATACTGTGTGATAACTTTGTCTGGAGGCTAGAATCCTGTATCAGTGGGATTTTGCTGCTTTGTGTGTACAAGAAACATAACACCCTCCATATGGTGTAAATAATGTTTAACAGATAGCTGTCTGCTCCTCTGGTATTTACTGTAATAAACAGAACAGTCTCTAAACTTGTACCAGTGACATCAAAAAGAACAAGTGTTAACTGCCTTTTTTTTTTACGATGATGCTATGCCAATTAGAGTAGAACACTTTTTTTTTTTAAACTGCAGTGAATTGAGAAGGATATATTTTTGCTGTGCACAGTATAGATTGAAAAAAAGTTTTGATCTCTGAGTTTAAGTGCAGCCCAGGTCAAAATGTAATCAATTAAACAGCAAGCTTACTAAGTTTCGAAGTGCAGCAGGATCTGAGGAGATGTTAGAGATTGTTTTAGTCTGTCAGATTGATTGATGAACACTGATAACACCCAAGGAGAAGCTCAACCCTAAAACTGGCTTGATCAGGACTGACACTGGAGGGATACATGCTTAAAGGTAACTTAGGAGAGGAAACTACTTATCATTAATTTATAAAAGGAATTTTTTCTGACTTGCAGAGGTGGGGTTGATATAACTGATAATCTTGATTTTTTAAAAAAGCACTCTGATTCAGGCCTTTTTCAGACTAAGTTTCAGCTTCGGCAAATGGAACCAGTGTTTTCTTCAAGTTCTCCTCCACAATCCCTCTGCTGCAGTCTGAGCAGCATCACAGTCAACTTGCAGCAAGCAAACTTGATCACATTTCAACATGGACTGCATTTACTACCCACTTGGGCCCTGATTTCAACGAAGATAGCTGCTGGTGGCCACTTTAACAGGAAGAGGGACAACTGGAGTAAGAGTCAATTATATTATTTTTTTATTGCACTGACAGGCAAATTTTTCATCAAGATGATTCAGATTCAGTTTTAATAAACAAACTTCTGGGTTTGTCAAATATTTCAGACTACTTTTCTTTCAACAGATTCACTGTTGCTTGAATGTAACACAAAATAGGAGCAGCAACCTATGGCTAAACTCAAGATAGTGTTGACAAATTGTAACGTTATAACCAGTGATTTGAATCCTTGTCCATAAGGACACCAGTGGTCACTAAGTGAACAGCAGTGAGTGTACTTTTGCTTGTGCTCGCACTCTCAAGAACTGCATTACTGTAATGTTCCTATATTTTATTTGGACCACTGGCTCTGTAATACTAACCAGCTTGCTGCTTTTAAACCGTTCCATCAGCCAACGAGACAAAGCAACCAATGACAGACTCCCACCACACAGTCTGGTCTGGTTGAATTTGCTGACATTATCCGACCAAAACTGGTTCGCAGTGGCTGCTGGCTATTTGTTGACATTATTGGACTTCTGTGGATTTCTGTGCCACTGTTAGCCGGTGTTGCCCCATGTTAGTGACTGAAAGAAATGCAGCCATGGCAAAACTCACATCCTTTAAAATTTCTTAGAAAAGTTATCCTGAGTCCCGGTTACAGGCGACTGAGAAACATGGGGAATGTCCATTTAATCGTATGCTATGTTACATTTTGTGACAACACGTATGTGACAAAAAAAATCAACTAATATATATATAGAATTGAGTTTTGCATTCCTAAATAATGCATTTTGTAGAAATTCACAAGCTTTTTCCTATCAAAAAAGAGACTTTTGAAGAAAAATCAAGCTGATGTTATTACAAGTTTAACCTTGTAACTAAAGTCACATTTTGCTGCTTGTTTCAAGAAACAATAAGTATGACTGACCTTTTAACAAAGCTAACACTCAGACAACCAAGACCCTTTTTCATGATAATAAAAAGACACTTGCTTCAATGAGGGAGTGCGCAAGACTGCACTCTCTATGCCAGAACTTTTGTTTGAGCTTTTACACTCAAATAAGCTTTACTTCAGAGAAGTACTGAACCAGAAAATGTACCAGAAAATGCCATCCCTTTAAAATAACCCTGGGTGCTGTCAAAGGCCCCAAACAGTTGGTCTGCAATTTATTTTCAATTCAGTGTGCAGCAGCTACTGAAAATGTCACCTGTTGTCATCAAACATTTAAGATTTGGCGCTCCAGCCCAGAGGTTATGGAGACAGTCTGCTTTGTGAAAGGCCTTGGTTTACATATCTGCTCAGAATATCTGCCATGTATGAGGGCTTGACTTTTCCAGATGGAATATCATATCAGAATCAAAATTTGAGTTCAAATGCCACCTTTTAAGCCCCTTAATCTTCACTTACCTGCTAGTGGGTCTATCATCTACAAATTCATGCTGGGCAGCCAAACACTGTTTAAACCAAAAGAACTTGATTTTAAATTCTAAAGAAGACCCCAAAGTTTTTTATGGTACCCCATTACTCAAACTGAATTTGAAATCATTGAAAAATAATGCCAAACACATGAGTTCCCATTTGGGTCATTTATAAACAAAACAAAACAAAAAAACAAGAGAAAGGAGTTTGATTAGAATTATTAGGCTGATACATCATATGCAGCAGCAATTCTTTTTTAGTTTTTTGTCAATTTAAAAGGTCACAAATAAGATATTATATTAGATATTAAATATTACTGTGTATATCTTCCATGCACACATTTCTGATAATATTTACATGAAGAACAAGACTTATTCTAACTTCTTCAAGAATTTCTGATATCTTACTCACATCTTACAATATCATGGAGCTAAAACGATCTGATCCTTTACGTCATACTTTAGGACCATGTGGAATAAAATAAAATATTCAATTGTTAAAGCTGTTTAAAAAAGGAAAAAGGAAAGTGTTGCATGTTAAGCTGTCTATCAACATTTTGAACATGTTGCCTTTGGGGCCATTTTAAAGTACTGATGAAAATGAGGGTCAAACAAAACCAAAATAAATCCACTGAATAATGACAAGGCACCCCCTGCCACACAATACTTCATGAAGATTTCCAACAAGGTTTTGAATTTATGTCCAATCTTCGGCTGCAAGTATAATCAAGATTCTGTCATGAAAAGATAAAATTCTGAGTAAGTATTCAGATTGTATTACAGAATCAAAAAGAATAAATCAAAAAGTAATTTAACATCTCAGAGCAAAAACCTGAGAATGATCAAGTTGAGATCAGGTCAAACCCTTCCCAGAGAACCTGCGCAGCATCGATCAAACAAAAGATTTCTTCTGTTTGAGCTGAAACATTTACTCCATTACTGGATGAGTTCTTTGACAGAAAATTAATTGGCAACTGTTGTGATAATTGATTCATTGTTGAAATCTTTGTTCAAGCAAAAGTTCTAAACATTCACTGGTCGCAGCCTTTCAAATGTGAGGATTTGCTGGTTTTCTTTGTCACATTTGATAGAAAACTTTATCTCTTTGGTTTCTGGACTTTAAGTTGGAAAACAAAACATATCTACATGTGTGGCCTCTGGCTGTGGAAAAATTAAAATGAGAATATTTGACTATTTTCTGACATTTAATAACAAATAAAAAATTTTAACAATAAATGTTGTCTACTTTTCCTAATTTTAGCCCTGGTCCTTGTTCATTCTTGCACATATTGGCAAGGCTGTGAAATCTTAATGCTACAGTACATAATGAAAGTGTATGCAATGTTTTCAACCAAAAATGGTGTATTAAATAGTTGAGGGGGCCACCGTGATGTTACTCATTGGTTTGTGAACCATTGTTTTGAAGTCTTAGGTTTGGCATTACGACATCGCCATCCTGGTTTTTGGAGTAAAAACTCTGAGCTCGCTCATCATACTTGGATGAACAAGCTGGGGAAGACTAGGGGTGTGCAACTGTTAATTAAAGCACAACATGAAGTTCCTGTTTGGAGGTCAGGATGGGGAAATTGGCCTTGAGGACCAAACTAGCCTGTAAATGTGTATTTCTGCTGTAGTGTTGAGCATTTTGATATGAGGATTAACTGGGTTTTGTGGGTCTTTTGGCCGTGTAGTGTACAATAAACACTATCCATCAAATTAGAGATGAACAATCAAGTGATATGTCAACGTCATTTCTCCCACCAATCTACTTACTACCCACAGATTTGTGCTCTTTACCTTTTCATCACGTGTCGTCCCTCCGCCCTCACCGACTCCTCCATCCCTGGGCTGCATCTCTAGCACTGTGCGGAAAAGCTTCTCTGAGGTTTGTGTGAGGAAGCCAATCTCAGCGTTGGGATGAAGGCCATAGAGGTAGGGCGACTCAGTGGGTAGATTGTCATCAATGTACTGGAGCAGAAAAAATAACCCATGTCAGAACTGTGTAGGATTATTCTGTCAACAAAGGTTTGGACCCAGATATGTGCTTACCCGCTGAAAAACTAAATTCAAGATATTAAAGAAATGAAAAATCTATGAAGAATTGATGAATTAAAGAAAACAATGTCTAAAAGACATGGTAACAATGGTGTTTACCCCTTTCCTGATTATTTAAACTATTCTGCTAGTTTCTGACCTAACAGGACAATATTTTAACACTAACAAAGTTTCCCCCTGGAAATGACAAATTATATGAACATATATACAGCATAAAGATTGGCAACTCCAATTACTTCCTCCCGCAATGATAGCAAAGTCTTTTTCTTTCTTTTTTTTCTCTCTCTCAGGTGTTTCTTTAAAGTCCTGCTGACAAAGGACAAGAATGGAACCATATAAATGATGAGAAATTTCTGGGTGAGATTCAAACACTCAGGATCAATTGACAGACTGTTAATGACCATAACAAGGGGAAGGAAATGTGGCGTTTTCCATCTGCTGGTCCATGATGAATATCAATATGCTTTTAAGTTAGTGCAGATGAAAGTGGGAACTCAACTGTAAAAGGCTGCTTTTTGTGGGGCACTTACATTAAATAAAAAGAGGCTCTTCTAATCATAATGTCCTGATGAAAGTTTTGATGGAAAACTTATTGGCCATTAATGCAGAAACACTTTGTAGTCAGCTTGTTTGATCTACTCAGTACTTACTGGCTAACTTTGGCTTGCTGCATACAACTGTACATTGTTGAAAGGGGAGTAAAGCTGCTGAGTCACCCTCTTTCTTTGTGCCCAGCCTTGTCTTCTCTGAAATATACTCTTTGCTCCAGATGGTTGTAAGGGAGGCGATGGCAGAACAAACCCTGCTCTTTAGCTAAATCTCAACCCCTCAGCTCTCAGTTTAGTTCTGTGGTGACAACTAAGTTTCACTTAGCCCTTCCTAGTGGAGCCCCTGTGACAGCCAGGTAGTGCCCACTGAGCAGCACTCAGACTGAGAGAAAATTTAAAAAACAATGTCGTGCTTCTCCACTATCCTGGAGACCCCATGGGGGAGGATCTGGGCTGTTTTCAAGAACAGTGTCTAAACCACAGGTTTCATAAGTTGTCAGTTTTTTCTTAGGGGACGTCAGTAAGTTTGGTTCTGGCTCTCTTTAAAAAAAATCTGCCCTTAAAATTCAACTACTCCAAACACTCAGCTTTGCTTATTTATAAATATCTATAATAAAACATAATATATGTCATAAGGCACTACAGCAGTTGACACAACCTACTACATTTCAGATTCCAGACCTATCAATTAAGTTGTGTTAAATGATAAGTAACAACATGTGCCAGACAAGATGAGGCAGACTGAGGTCTTTACTAAATGCTTTGAACTGCACTCTGCCATCATGCTTTTACACTGCAGCATTGGAGGTCACCCTTCTATGGCCCTTTCAGACACAGTATGACAATGGCACTGCTGCTTTCTGAAAACCACTGCTTCCAATGTCTTGTGCTGCACCACAGTGCCTTTTCAGTGTATGGAGCAGAGTTGTGTGAGCAGCAGTTCATTCAGCTTGAACTATGGGTGCAGCGGTAGTGTGACTTCGCTGAACCCAGTTGAGAGCAGAGCTCAAATGTGTCAGACAGGGCCTTTAGTCTCTTTATTAATGCAGTGAGGGCCAACAGTTCCACAGGGAGGAATTTATGTGTGGCTACCATAAGAAAGAACATAGAAGCTGGGATAACAACGCACACATAAGGAGTGGGACTTGATTCTCTGCACAGGACGTCGTTTCTCCACTACATCTTTCACACAGCAATTTGTTTGTTGATATATTTATGTTCATAATCTTCTTTTATGTATAACACCAAAGTACGTATGCTCCCACAGAGGTTAGCGCTGATACTCTTAAGTTTAACTCCTAGAAAAGGAACAGCTTGGATGTGGCACTCACTGTGTTGATTTCCCACATACAACTCAAACATGGATGCAGCAACTTTAGCATTGCTCTGCAATCAACCAGTGTTTGTTGTTTATCCTAAGGCAGTACTTGGACAGGCTCACTGACCAAGTAAACAGAAAATGTACCAGATAGAAGTCCGTAGCAAACAGCA
The DNA here is from genome assembly GCA_029783725.1 of Acanthurus tractus. Classification (NCBI taxonomy): domain Eukaryota; kingdom Metazoa; phylum Chordata; class Actinopteri; order Acanthuriformes; family Acanthuridae; genus Acanthurus; species Acanthurus tractus. Next base: position 16,400,055 of record JAQNCA010000017.1, on the reverse strand, counting down.
CAACAACTTTAAACCATTTTGTTGTGCATGTCTAAATATTTTTTATATTCAATGACTCATCTACAAATAGCTCCAATTATTTCAACTTTCATGCCTCTCTGTAATCTCTGTGTAATAAACTCTGTAATCTCAAACAACAATGAAATTTGCAAGATGGACTTTCTGGCAAACTTTTTCCACCCGCAGAGCAGCTCCACCTCAAAAAAATATTTATATAACAATCTACAATCTGTTATGTCCCATGGACCCATATGGGAAGATTTTATTGTTATTGATTCTGCACTGAACTGCAGAATTCCACACTGTACAGTGAAATTGTGATGATGAAAAAATAAAAAAATCTTTTAATTATAGTGATTCAATTTTAGCAATATTAAACCCCTATTAAGTTGCTGGAGGCCATTTTCAAGCCCTGTGAGGACCCCTAATGGCTCTAAGTAAACAGTTAAATAACAACCCCTGTAATCATAACATTTTCGGGCATTGTAACTAAAGTTGTATTCATTGCCTGAATCATTATTTTATCTTGAATATTTTCTTTTTTGCTGTATCCTTTCTGTTGCTGTAATACCTTTGGTTTCCTGTTCATGTAATTTAGGCAGGAATGACCTGATCTGAGTCACTGTCTTGTCTGCCTCACCTGGTGGTAGCTGTTGTAGTCCATGTTTCCAGGCAATGGGAAGCCAGGTGCTAGGTACAGCTCTCCCTCCATCATCTCGGGCTTGATATACTCCTCCAGGTAGGTCCGACACAGACGGCGGTCCCAGTCGTCTGTGATGTGACCCCCATACATGATCTCCCCGAACAAGTAGCGCAGGTCATCAAACGGCACCTGGGATTTAGAGAGTGAGGGGATGTTCTTTGCTAGGAGGTGGCCTGAGGTGTTTAGCTGAGGTCATATGTGCTTAGATTTCCAATTAAGATTACAAACAGTGGTCTTTGTAGTCCTTTGCACAGGAATAAAAGAACAACAGAAACAGATTTACCTTAGGATTGGCTTCCAGGTAGTTGTAGAGGACGTTGATAGAAATAGTGAGGTCTCCGGTGTTAAAGGGGTACGATCTGTTCCAGCCCTGAGGACCGAACTTCCTCCTCTCTGCCACCACCGCATGGAAGTAGCATAGTGCAAACAAAATGCTCTTGAACTCATTCTCACGAGCACACATTTCCAGCGTGTCCTGGAAAACAAAAATCAGAAGGATGATTTCAAAGACACACACCCACACCCTCTGAACTGTACAGCTGCATTAACCGAGACGTGTTGATGTGTTACAGGTAAAAAGTTGTGGCAGGCAGTCCTGTGATCTCTTTTAGTTTGTCAAGTTCTGGCACTGCTGCACATTAACAGACAGACAATGAGATGACTAGATAGCAATAAACCCGACGATGAGATTCCCTTTTAATTGTCACAACTTGTCAGGCGCTTTCAGCCTCCAGCCGTCTCTTGGGCTCATTATTCCAGACAGGCAAATAAAAAAAACTGGACGTACATGGCATTGTAATCTCTTGGGGGAGAGACAGTTAAATAAGCATGCCAATAACCCCTATGGAAATAAGAAGGCTAAATTCTCTTTATTCCAGCATGTGTCATGGTGAGTGCTGCGGTGAAGGCCCTTTCACTTTCCCTGATGCAGTGCCCTGGGGAGCTGACTCCTACGATATACACGCACATGCAGAGAAGTACAGTGAAGGCTGACTACCATAGGAACACACACACACGCGCGCGCGCGCACGCATATACACACACCCTATCTGAGATTTAGTTAATATTCTGCACGGTACTCCTCTGCTCAACACAGCTGAAAGAGATGCATAGCCTCCCTATTCATGACCCATGGACTGGAGAGAAACAACATGCAGTCATATCGCAGAAAGAAAGGCACGTGAACACACACACGCATGTATATGAACTGAGAAACACACATCAGTATCTTTGAACACACGGAGATCCAAGATCAGCATCAGGATATGCACGAGTCTAAATAACATTGAAAATTTGAAAGATAAACTGAATCGATCAGTTTTAGCAAACATGATGCAACAAGTGCAAATCCATAACAGCTTATTTCTCTACAGGACTATACAAGTGCTATTTCAATACAAACCTGAACCATTTTACCAGACGTTAACTTCAGCCCACCCACAATCCATCTTGCAGGCTGCTGGGAATGGAAACAGGCAACAGAGCTCTACGCGTCTCCAAGTGAAAAGGTCAAGAGGAAAGAAACTGTCATTTCTCTGGCTTAGAGTTGGCTTAGAGCCGGCTTTGGCCACGCGGGTGGGCTATGACAGAGAGTTAGCCTAACATTGATTAGCTTTCACTGAGTACACATGACTGGAATACTCCCCCCTCCTTACCTCAGTGGACCTCCCTGTGGTTGAGGCGGGGCTCAGAAGCACATCGCACTTATCAGGCAGATAGATATCGGCAAACTAAGGATCATGGAAATGGACTGGGAGGAGGCCAAGCACTCAGGTAATGGTGCGGAGGAAGATGCATTGGCAGCGAAGCACTGAGGTAATGGTTGGGCTTAGATAGAGAGGAGAACTGATAAGGTAGAGAAAAGCTGGGAGAGGCCACTGCAGAGCACTGATCCATTCTAACTATAGTGGCTGTAGAATGGCCATGGAGCATGATATTGTCTGGCCGCTCTCTGATAACAAACACAAAGAGCAGCAACTTGGCTTTGTTGTGGTCTCTGTCCTCATATACCGCCATCTCCCCGCAGAGCGTAACCACACAAACTTTTAATGTAACATGTGCCGCGTTTACATCTGTCTTCCAGGAGTCAGGCAGTTCCAGTGTATGTGAAAGGTGACTCTCTCCATCTGCTAGCTCCTGCATTCCTGCAAATTGGCAACTCGATGAGAAATCTGGAGTGAAAATTGGCATGTGCTGTCTGAACTGCCACTCATGGCAAACATGAAAATGAGTCCTTCAGAGGAAGGAGGCATGTACCGACATGAGTTATCAGCCAGCCGCATATATTTAACAAGGTTTCTGGTATTTTAAACCTTGAACCGAATATTTATTTTATTTTACTTGCACTCAAAAACATTTAATCTATAAAAAAGTATGTCTGTAATTAAAAAGTCCAGTGAAGTTCCTAATCTTTGACCGTCTCCATTTTAGAACGCTTTTTTAAAATTACTACAGCTTTTTTGCAGGTGGATCCCTATTAAGACTTTAACATTTCTTCCTTGAGTGCATATTTCCCATTAGAATTGTAATTACTTGATGGCACCTTCCTGACTGTTTTATCAAATGAACATTAAATGCAATTGTCACTCACTGGAATATCATTACCAATGGTGCACTGACATATAGGCAGCATCCTCAAGTTGTGTTTGTACTGAGTTTTCCAAGTTTGGTTAAGGTGAGGCTGGTATCAAATCTGCATTACTAGATATCTTTTGCCCACAGAGGCAGCTGAAAAGATTGTTAAACATATTGCCAGCTACCTGTTGCAGAGGTGAACAAACTATAGCTTATAGATACATCCAGTGGATCATATCACTACTGACTAAATTTTGACTAAATCAAGTGTTGAGGAAACTTTCTGTCTCTTGAGCTGCTACATACTCTACTATGGTTACTACCTAACCCTAATTTCTCCATCTGTTAAGAAAAAAAATGTTTGCAGGTAACACAAATAGTGAAGCTGCAGGCAGTAAAATCACAAGCTGATGATGCTAAAATGCTCTGCACAGTTATAGTTGACAGTGATAAGTGACAGTTACTGGGGGTTAGCTATTTTTAAGAAACCCTTTGCTTTTTTGCATTATTTTTAGTTTTCTGATCTACTTTTAATTTAAAAAAAAATTGACAGTGGAGCTTTATTAAGTTAGATACTGCTAAGGAGTTCAATCCAAAAAATATATACCTCAGTGAGCTCATTTTATAGTTTGCAAGCAAAAAGTAACTGAAAAATATTGTTGTCACATAAATGTAATGGAGCAAAAAGGATGAGATTTGCTTGTATAATGTAATTAAAGAGTGTAAAATTGTACAAAATGAAGGAGAGAGGTACCTCAAAATTGTACTAAAGGGAATAGTCTTATTTTTTCAATCACTGAAGGGTATTTCATTGACAAATGACCTGAAGAAACAATGTCCCACCTCTGGGCGCACCATACCTGGTTGAAGTTGTCCAGGGCCTTGTGCAGGTTGGCGTGCATACCCGTAGGAGGTTCATTGGTGATCTTGATGGAGTTTTCAAGGATGCCCTGTGGAATGATGTGGCCTTCAGGGGTTGAGGAGGGTTCGGCGCTGACAAACACCCTGAAATTCTCGTGGCTTCCCTCTGCATGCTGCTCCAGAAGTTTCTCCAAAGTTCCCAGCCAACGAGCCACTAAGTGGATATTCTACAGGGAGATGGAATGAAGTGAGGATCAGTGAGTAAAGGGTTAAGAGGATGAATTGAGAGTTATTTGTTGGGGACAAGTTGTAAAGCGAAATTAATTTTCCCCTTTAAGGTAGGAGAGTCTAATCTACACCCACATAGTGTTTTCTTTTGGATATCTGCAGAAGTCTGAGCTTTAATGGATAACTCATAATAACTTAATAAGGTACTCGATGCTGGAATTTGGCTGTATAATTTATGTTTGTAATGACAACTAGCAAAAAGGAGCAATTAAAATGTTGCATATTCTCCTCTCTTCACCGTGACTTTGATGTGGCACCAAATTAAATGGTACATAACACTTGAAACCCATTTTCAGGTTCCTGACATTAAGCGGCCGTTCTCCGGCGTAACTTCAGCCTGACTTTTCTGCATATTCATCTTTCAGTGCGGCGTGAGCAGTGGAGCTGACTTGTACTATCACACAAGCATGGATGAGCTCAATTTTCCATCTCAACTGTCCTGACACTTACAGGATATCCTGTGAATGATAAGGAGTCAGCCAAGCCCCCCCACATCTCACCATGCAGCACTGCCCATTCCCTAAATCTAATTACAGCACTAATAACTCCAGTCATTAATTCATAAGCCTCTTTACTTTCTCATTTCCCTTTTGCTCTCCATATTTAATCTTCCTTACAATGGCTGAAGTTAGCCCTCTTTCCGAGCGACGGGACATGACAGGGAGTGGAACGTCAATTTTTTGGGAGAGTTGTTGAAAAAAAAAAAAAAAGTTTTACAATTTGTGAGAAAGAAGTCCCGGAGGAGCTTGAAGCTGAGAAGGGGATGAGTTAGTTTGCCTCTCGATGCCTTAGAGAATAATGAATGGTGTACAAATTAAAAGTCTAAATTCAAGCGCTTTTTCATCAAGCCGGAGTACAGCCTTCCTTCTGGCATGTAAATAGTTTGGCAATAAAGGGAGCCAACAGAAGAAGTGAGAGACTGCCTTAGAACTCGTCACTGTAATGAAACCATTCATCCTCTGGCTGCAGGGGGAGAAGAGGGGGACGAACGGAAGGAGAGAGGGAGACAGACCAGCAGGCCGACAGACAAACAAACAAGACAGAGGAGCAGCCACTACTTTATGGCTTTTTAATTAACTTTCAGGTGCCACATTTTTTTGTTCCCTCAACGTCGTCTTGATAAGGGCCTTCCAGCCCCTGTGATGACTGCGCTGATACTACATCAAAGAGTCACCTATTTACATAATAATATAAAAGTTGAATCTAAAACCCATTAGAAGACACCACTGGCAAGGTCTTTGATGCATTGCTATCAAACACAACCTGAGGGAGAGCACAATGGCACATTGAAGCGCCTGTCATGCGCACACATGCCGGCTTATACACAAGAAGTTCTAAACACATGCAGGTGCACGCGCGCACAATCTTTCACTTCACACACACAGAAAAAAAACACATTCGTCAAGGAGCTGCGCTGAGGACAGCTGCACAGCTGTGCTCCGGTGCAGGGGAGGCGGCCCTGCAGTGGGGGGGCAGTCAGACTCCACGCTGACGTAGGAACACAGCTAGCAGGACGGAGAGACAAACAGGACTGCCGACACTCTGCAGGCACCGACAGCATGACCGAGCGCTGAATCTAAAATTAAAAATGGTCTGGATTGATTCACAAGTACGCAAGCTACAGTTTGATAGTTGAGGTTTTGAGGGTCTTTATTTTCAATGGTCAACGAATCCTCTGTAATGTACGCAAGATGCATTATTTTGTTCTCATCATAATGTACTTTCCCTGGTTCACCAGGGTCTGTCTGTTACTCTGTAAGGGCTAAAACACAAAGGAATTAGATATGACAAATGATCAAGCTGAAACTGAAAAGGTTTTTCTGGTATCCAGGTTTGGAAAGTATAAAGTCCTGTTTTTTTTTCTGCAAAATGTGCCATGACTGGCAATTTTTACCTTTCCTATAACTATAACAGAAAATGAAACACCCAGCAGAGAGGCATCAGTACACGAGATGAGCAGTTATGTTGGAGGATATCTGTTTTTTAATAAAAACACAAGTAGAGAGACTAAAAACAAATAAAAGGTGCATTTTGGTGACAAACATCCAATCTCCAAACTTAGAATCACACAAAGTGTGCCGTTTACAACAAAAGAAAGTTAAGATCACACTCTTGAGAAAACAGCCATCGCAATTTAAAACAACCTCCTAATGTTAAACTGAAACTGTTAAGACTTCTGTAACTTGAAGAATATCATAGACCCAAACAGTAAACTCAAGGTCACGCTTGCATTAACTGATTCATTCATGCTGCACAAACATTACGTCATTCACCAGCTGTGTGGCCATCAGCTGAATTTTCACATCCCATCATATTAATTCAAATTTACAGTGTGGCCTTTATAATGTGACACTTTTCACCATCACTCTGCTGATAAACTCACACTAATTCTGTTTTCTGTTGAGGCTCCCTCCAACACCTTGACCCCCTCCTGTGATATGACTATCATGACTATCATTGCATAATCCAGTGGACTGTGCTTTCGTGTTAAAGAATATAAAGAAACCAGAGAGAAAACTTTAATACTGAAATTTACAACTAGGAAAAATTTGCAACTCTCTTATAAAGCATATAAATCACTATAAATTTTTTATGTGAACTGAGCTACAATGTTGATATTCTCAGTGTATCTTGAATTGTTTGATTTATTCCTTGCAATCCTCTTGAGTTAAAAAGGGTCTCTAGCTAAAATTGATCTCGTCCTGCTCTCGAAAAATGCTCTCAAAAACAAGAATGTAGGAATCATCTAGATTTCAAAAGACCACCAAAGATATCTGGCTCTTTCTTACAAAGTAAAGTGAAGTGAGACAAGAGAGGACACCGAGGGAGCGTTTTGGTCAAATTGTCTCCGCGCTCTCTCTCGTTTTGCACTTCTCTTTGCCGCCAACTGAAAATGGGGTGGCTTTCGCAGTAAATGTGTGAAGAGGATGGTGGGCTTAGGCCACTCAAATCCCACTGCCTGGCCTATGTGGGATATTCAACTCCAATCTGCCCGATTGATTGCCTCTCCATCTCTGCCCCCTCCTTCCCCGAATGGGCTGCTTTCAAAGTTTCTGCATCTCTGTCTCCCCGGCCCATCTGAGCAGGAGCTGCTGTTCTGCGGTATAATTACCCGTCAGCGAAGGGGAACCTGCCATTGACCTGGCCCTCCACTGATGGAGCCGGGCCTTGCAGTGGGAGAGGTGGACTATAAGACGAGAAGGGGGGGGGGGTTGGATAGGTGGGTGGATAGTCGAGATGAGAAGGTGAGGAGGGGAAGGAGAGATAGCAGGGTTGTCGGAAAAGGTGGGAGGACGTGACGATTGATAAGAGTGCAGATGTGGTGTGAGAAAATGATCAGACTGAAGAACGATGTATAAAAGCTCGTGGCTGAATGAGGGAGTGGGAGGAGGAAAAGAGGAGAGAAAATGGAGCATACTGTTGGTAAAAACAGCAGATAGATGAGAATATGATACCACCCTTCCCTTTCTTTTTCCTCCGTGCCACAGGGGTGGCTCTCAGCAGGCAGACAGACAGCCGATGATAAAGCGAGTGGGAGGTTTGTTGCCAGGGGGACAGGGCTTTTTAAGCCTATCGATCGGGATTGGTATGCAAAGGTAATTAAACAACTGCTTGTCTTTGCTATCCTGGTTCTGGAGCAGAGAGTGATGGTGTCCCGATCCTTTTTTTTCTTCATTTTTTTTTTCCAACCAGCTGTGTGAATTAAAAGAAAAGGGTGTCCCGCAGTGCCCGGTCTGCGGTTCATATCTGTCGATACTTCCCATTAGAATTCCACCAAGGTTTCCACTTAAAATGCAAACGCCAGCCTTGCCCTCCAGATAAGAGGAGAACAGACACCGTGGCTGTAGATATTGTACTGTATAATGCCGCGGCCCTTTCAGTATTTCTGCAGAAAATTAAATTCACTTTTCCATGCAGACAAACCTGGGAGGAAGGCAAATATTCCATTGAGTGTGCAATGAGAAACAATGTGATAATACACCTCATTCACAACATGCACAGATAAAGGAAATGCTGCCTTAACCACTCCTGAATAAAAAATACTTGAAATAAAAAGAATCCTGCATTCATTTTATTAAATATGTTTAGACAGACAGGTTGTTATTTTTGTGTATGTATGTCACTTTTCATCGTAGCCAATATTTTACTGTACTGTTGTTACTGATGTTACAATTCAGTAGGAGCCAGAATGTTTTAACAATCAAATTAAAGTGTCACTTTACACATTCCTTAGGAGTGCGTAGAAATTTAGAACTATGATTGGCTTTACTTAATGTCTGAATGTTCTTGCAGAGCAAATTACATAGCGCAGGGAATGAATGCGGTATGCATACAACAAAAAGTATTATCTATTTTGCATTACATCAAAAACGACTCTATTGGATGCATGTTTGTGTGCGGTAAGTGTGTGTGTTTGCATATACTGCACCTGTAATATGACCCAATGGCCGTTCTTAGCTGCCAAGTCGAGGGCCTGCTCGGCAATAACCTCCTGTCCCTGACCCAGAGAAACATTGTGGAAGTTCTTGTTGTCAAACGTGTAACCCAGCTTCTTCCCTGTAAGAACACACAAGTGAAAGTAACAAAACAAACAAACAAACAAAAAGCTCATAGGTTTCAAACAGTGACCGATGTTTATTCCACTGAGAGTCAGACAAGAAGATCAATGTTCACTTTATTGCAGAGAGAGCTTTGAGACGTGGCGTGTCTAGCTTAGTGCAACACTTAGAAAGAGTGGTAAAGAGCTAGCTTTGATCAAAAGTTAAAAAAGAAAGATAAAAACAAACACACAAAAAATACCGTCTAACATCTCCAAAGCTGTCTTACTTAGATTTTGTTTGTTGTTAGATAGCAAATCTGCCACTGATACACAAAAGGGTCCCTTGGGTTTGGCGCACAGTTTAAAAAGTGCTCGTGTAAGAAGTTAATTATAAAAACAGGACGTTTTAGGAGAAGCGTGGCTGTTTTCTGTATCTGCTCTACCACTGTTCTTCTTCCATTTTCTGTGTTATGGTCAGCTAAACAATGAACAGGTTAAAGTGGTCAGTATATCTACAAACCAATATTTAACTCAAAATCCTTGATATTTACTAAGTGCCCAGCTTTGTCAATGTCCCTGACTCAGTCACCGGCTCTCTTGCAAACTCTGCCTCAATAGAAGGAGCAAGAACTTGTGGAAAAAGTTTTAAAAAAAGGGTGGTTAAAAGACGTTGAACTGGCTCATCCCCTTAAAAACAAGTTTTCCACTTTGCAACATCCAAACCAGGAAATGCTGCCAATCATGTTGGCAGTCTGTTAAGCTGTATGAGACGTTTGGTAGGTAACCCAGCACATATGCAATCAAACTATAACTTGTGAAGGAAAAGCATTTTACAGCCTCAACCTGGGTCATCAAATTTTTGTCCTTTTTTAAAAAAAATATTTTTAATCAGATTTGTCAAGCAAATCTCTTGATGCAATTTCTATGTCCTGCTGACCACTAACAGTGCGGGTGTCCCCATTTATTTAAATAGGGGCCTGGTTTTAATCTTTTAAACTAGTTGTAATTATATATTCACAATCTTCAGAAAATCCTACTGTAAACATCCTGTATATAAGAGTGAGTTAAAATGAAGAAGTAATATTGACTGATTGATCGATGTTTTGTCCTTTGTTATACTCTGACAGAAATTAAGCTTTACTACTTTTTTGACTAAGAATCAATAGAAAAACCCTGAACAAGTTCGAATTGCATGAGTGTCATGCCGTGACTGGAGAGAAATTCAATGAGTGTCAACTTAACTGTAGAAAGTCACAACTTAACTCCCAGTCTTGTGATAAACAGTGTCATCCCACCTGCATCCTGCACAAAACCTCACTGTCTTTGTACGGCGCAAGAAGAGAAGGAGACCTCTTGGAGACAAAAAGGACCATTAAACCAGTGGTTCCCAAACTTTCTCTGCTAGGCCCCCCTTTGGTACATTAGAAAATATTGTGCACCTTATCATTAAGCTGCTCCTCTTTGTCCTCTGACATGTCATAAATGCGCCTGTCAACGATGTTGTCGGACAGAGGAATAACCCTTAGTTTGCTGGCTGCAGAGTCATCAAGCATAGTTGAAGCCATGTCCATAGCACAGGGAAGTATTAATTTCTCCGCTATTGTGTGCTGCTTTTTACACTGTGCCACTCGATAGGCAACTTTATATGAGGCGAGTTGAGCATTTGCTGGCACAGATGTAGCTTTAGTAAAGACAGACTGTTGTGCACGACAGTTAATGAGTTTTTGTCTGAAAAACTCAACTGGCTTGTCTTTGTGCTCTGGATGTTTTGTCTCCAAGTGGTGTCTTAGCTTGTTTGGCTTCAAGCTGTCACAAGCTAGCACTTTAAGACAGACAACACACTGCGGTCTACCCGCTGTTGTACAGGTGAAGCCAAAGGCAAGATATGTGTCATCATATTTTCTAGTCTTTAACTTGGAAGGAAATTGCTCTGGAAGTACATTCGGTGATGCTTCATCCTCTGTTCTGCGTTTACACGGGAGCCCCGTCAAAAACATGTCCATGTTATACCAGCAGTGTCATTTACTTGATTCATTCATTCCACCCGTGCCCCCTCTTCACCTCCCACTTTGGGGAACACTGCATTAAACTGACTTTTGTGTAACCCCCCACCACAAACTGTCAGTGTTCATCCTAAACAGAATGACAACATGAGAGTTTGGCCTGGCTGCGTCGACAGACAACTGTGGTTCCTGTGTAAAGCTGACATGGCTCTCTTACAGAGACAGCTGGTCATGAGGATGGTGAGTTATCCACTTACATCCACCAGACAAGGAAGATTACCTGTATCCAGAGAAGATTAGGGCACATTTCCTGCAACGAGACAATAGCCTGGAGCATGCTAGCCTTGAAAAGTGACTGCTTACCTCTAAACTTAACAGAACTCGAATGCAAAGTTTTTTTACTGAACCTAATAAACAAACAATGGGCTAAACTGACTACCAAATTGAAAACCGATACAAACACCACCAAAGTATCATAAAGGGGATGCATTCGCTAATTGCAGTTATGTGCTTTTCAACACTGATGTGATGTGTTTATAAAAAAAAATATATATGAGCGAGTTAAGTACAGACCTACAGCTGTGTGAAATACATGACAAGAAGGTGATAATTATCTCCAGATTTAACTCCCATTAACTAAGTAAAACTTTTCAGACATAGTATACCTTTCAGGTCAGTGACTCAGCCTTACCTGCCCACCTTGAGTTTGTACATTGAGATTAAGCTCAAACAATACAATTATTTCTGTCTTTTCCATTACAACTCCAACCTGAAACCGTGCAGATAGTGAGGTTTTGTCTTAAGGATATTAGTTCCCTGCAGAGCATGCAAAATCACATCATCTATCTAATGAAAATCTAATTGAAGCCTAATAACAACGAGAAACCCAATAGTCACAGCTATTATGGAAAAGCACCTCTTTGTGCTTCAGTGTAATGTGGCTGCTGCAACTCATCATGAGCATGCTCTCCCCACAGAAGCAATGATTGGTTACTTTTAGCTTTGATGTGATTGACTACCCTCGGAGTGGGGGGTGTTGATAATCAATAATCACACCCCTTACAGGCAGTTCCAGTAGAGCTCCCTCTTATCATATTAGGAGAGGAAGGTGGATTTCACACAGGGCCGAAGGTCTGTCCACGGTAGCTCTGTGGCTAAGTTAACCACCTGCTGCTGCCTCAGACTCAAGTCTTTGCAAAAATGAAGCATCTGAAAGAGTCACAGATACTAAGCTGGGCTACTGTGTGTTCTGTATAATAACAGCTGCATTTGACTGTCATTTTGAAGTGAAAAGTAAATGAATTAAATTGTTCGAGAAGAATTTTCAAGTTGAAATCCAAGAAAGTCAGATTAGACAGAAACACTTTTCACATCATGATGCTGAATTACTTCTATATAATTACGCCAAAATTTGAAAATGCATGGTGTCTCAGTTTTAGCAGAAACATTGAGGAAATCTCTTTGTTTCAGTATATCGATACAATCCCTGAAATCTGAATATTTCATAGAGCCGACTTCAAATACCCACAGACTGAATTATTTGGCAGCAGATTCAAAAGTGTCAGGCTGTGATGGTGCCCCGTTCCAGGTCAGTACAAAAGCTTCGACTTTTGGCATATTTGTGGTCAAAAATCAAAACAGCGCATCCTTCTGCCACCCGCATTATTCATACAGGAATGTAAAGTAACTCTAAAACCAATGACATTTACTTTCTTCTGCCCCTAATACACCAGTGGTGTCGTCTCATATATTCGTGACCTTTAGTATAATCTCTTCAATCTACCCAGAGCCTGTTGTGCATTGGCAGTGATGGCCGATATCAAAGCAGAGACACATAGCAGATGTGTTAGGATGACTGCTAATCTTATGCAGTTGGAATCAAAATGAAAAATCATACATGCAGGTATGGCTGCACTTGACTTCAATGGGCTATTCCACAAAAATCCCCTACGCAAGCAGAACAAGGTAACACAAGATAAACTGACAATATGTGTGCTTTAATAAGTCCAGAACACACTCAGAGGCTGAATTTTTATGGCTTATTAAAGATAGAAAAAATTGAGAGTATTACCATGTTTCTCCACATCCTTCAAAGGGTCAACTCCTGGAGAGAGGATGAAGAACATGGGCGTAGCTGGACCCGACTCTTCAAAGGAGACTGCAAAGTCCAGTGATCTGCCAATCACGTACTTGCTCCCCAGTTTCTCCTCCACAAAGTCTCTGCAGGGAGAATACATGACTCGGTTTTCCTCAACACTGTTTTGTTATCTTTGACCGACAAGCTGAATAACTTTAAAGAACTCTTTAAGAAGAGTTCTTTTCTCTGTAGCACAATTCAAAATTCAGACAGCTACTTATGGGAAAAATACTAACTCTTTTCACGACTCTGTGTCCGTGGCTTGTCTTAACTTCTCTGGATTAAATATTTCCGCCTTAAGAACAAAATGTCTTTGTTACTGTTGTTCTCACAGTAAGAGTGAACAGTTTCTCTCTTAAAATAAATACACCTGTGCATACATTTTTCCCACGTTTAATCCTTGCTGACAGACTATTTGAAGAAATCATGTTAGCATATATTTTGAAAAATAAATGAATAAATAAATAAATAATGATTCTGACTCTGTATTGCTATTGTTGACAACAGTCTCAGTAAATAGCTTCTATTATGAATGATGCATAACACAAAGGTCTAACTCTTAATAGCTGTTTTAGATCAATTCGGGCTTTGCAGCTATCATTGCAGGTTTGTGTTCGGGCGTTGGCATACTTGCAAATTGCAAATTAAGTGCCTGCATTCCCTTAAAGTAGGTTTGTTTAGCTTGGATTGGATTGGCCAATTAGCTGATTGGTCATTGCAGAGTAAGTTGTGTTGCTTTCTGTAAAGAGTGACTCTGTTTCTATTTTCAATTGCAGCTTTATCAAACTATCTACGTGAAAATGATCAGTAATGTCTGATCTGGTCTGAATGGGCCTTTACTCAGCCAGCTTACATACAGTCTATATCACACTGTTCTGATGTTTCTCATTAACACCATGTTTCCACCTGCTGATAGCATGTGATTTGTATTTGAATACATTAAACTATAACAACATCTGGTCACATTGCATTTGAATAAATATCTTGTACTCATCACCACCTTCAATTCTGCTCCATTTAAAAACACAACCTAATAAAAAAAAAAATACATGCAGAGTTGATGATTAAATGGCTTCAGAAAAACCACCTCACTCCATACTTTTCTGATGTCATCTCAACTTTTAAAAAATTATCATCCATTCCTAAATTACAGTCTGGTCCCCCCCTCACCTATGAGTGTGACTTGACCTTCTGAACTATTTTTAACATTTTGTCATCCAACGTGGCTGGACAACCACTACATGGACTATTCAAGGATAACCCATCGATTACTCACTCTTACTCTGTTTTGGTCTCCTCTTACTCCGAGGGAAAATCCCTTCTCTTTGGCTGCTAAATGCTCCATTATGCTAACCAGTAAGTTACTTATTTTTCTGCTGTTTGGAGCTGAGCAGGACGTGTACAGTTGCTTAATCAAGCTTCTCAGTTAAGCAGTTGTTACTACACAGTTATTTTGTCACATGTTCCCATACATAGATTGACTGGTGCAGCTTTAATATTTGTTCTAAATGGTTAAAATGTGAAGAAACTGTATGGCTAGCCCCAGGCACTGCTTAATTTGTTCTCTTTTAAGTGATTAAATGTACAAACAAGATATCTAAGTAAAGATTACATGTCAATACCAGGTGGAAATGGGGTCCGAGTTTAATGATGATATTCCTCGACAGAGGTTGAGGACGTTTCCTTCAGTCTTGTTTAATAATGAGGCTCATTGATTGTGCCTGCAGAGCTATGTAATTGCCACTTCTTCCCAGCAACAGACAAACTTAGCAGCATCCAGAACAGGCGCCTTGTCAATTTAAACTGTAAGCTAAAGGTTCAAATGTTTAACCTTTACCCTTTCACCGAACAGCACAGGTCAGTGAGATCACTGACAGATCACTGAGCAAAGGGCAAGCTATGGTTCCACTTCTCACCTGACTGCGTACGTCATGCGGTCAGGCCTCAGGGCCCTCATCATGCACAGTCTCTGGAGCGAGGATTTGTTCTTCCATTCCTGTGGGAATTTCTCTTTTTCTGGACACTCAGACTCCACAAACTTCTTCCAGCGTTTGGCTGAGCCTTCGATGTCTCGGTCCAGGTTCCTGAACTCTTCCATGGGGCACAGGGACTGGTGGTTGGGGAAATAAAAATGAATCATACAGAAAAGAAAAACTATTATAATTTTTAAAGGGCTGCTACTCTGAAGTCAGTGATGCACATTAAAGATTTTGAACATTTTTTCAATACACAGCGAAAAAGACTAACTTTGTTTGCAAAAGTTAGTGAAAAAAAGATTAAAAAATTGGGAGAAGTGCTGATCTTTCCTTGGGCCGATATAAAAAAATATTTATTCAAACGGAAATGCTGAGTTAAGACGATCCTTTTCATAACGGGACGGGGGGTTGAGGAGAACTGAATGTGCATCCGTTGCAGAAGCAGTAGGGGCTTTATGTGATGCCCCAGCTGACAGACAACTTATCTCACTGTGGAAAACAGCAGTGACATGCAGTGCAGCCTGGAGCAGGTACACTCCCTTAAAAACACACATACACATGCAGTGTGTATGCTGTGTCTTGTGCTGTATACACACGAGTAGAGTCCTGAAAACTTCACCATAGACGACAAAGACTACAAGGTATCACGGCACAAATCCACTTGAATGCATAAATCTGCTTTTCTACCACTCGCTACTGGGCATGAGGTGGTAACACAGAGTGAGACACATCTCAGCACACACTTCAACTCAGCCTGTTTAATTACCACAGGCGGGTGGCAACCTCTCAGGCTCAATGAGCAGAGAATACAGTTTGTCTCAAGGGATTCCTGCTCTGCTAATATCCTCAAGAGGGCCAGAGAATCAGAGGATCTCATCCTCCTTTAAAGCTTCCAACTGATTATGTTTCCAACTGCGATAAGAAAATCGAGTGACAGAATTTGATTAGCAGGGCCTTAAACAACCACAGTAGGTTGAGTGCTGTTGGGGAAAGGCCGTTTCCAAACTCTCTGAGGGGTTTAGGTTAAGTTAATATTCTAGGCGGTACAGATTGAAAAATTCATGAGCATGAGAGGCTAAAAAAACATGCTGCCGTTAGGGTTTAGTTTGCTGCTAAACTGATCTGACAAGAAAGGGAACCTTTGCAGCTTGACGTCCACAGGGCTGCATTGCCAGACGTCTGTTTTTTAAAAGGAATGTAGAGTCTGTTCCAGTGCCCTTTCAATGTTAAAACGTACCGGGGTCACAGAGCTAAGCTCAGCCCTGGAGATTCACATGCTGTCAGAGTGGAGGTTTGGGTGAAACAGAGAAAACAGACTTCAATTTTGCTGCTGACTCATTTAAGCATGTTTAATGCAAAGTTGTTGCTGGGAGACCGGGCTGCACAAATTGCATCATAGGAAGCAACTCCGCACACTGTGGAAAGCAGCTAAGTGCTCAAATAACTTGAGGGAAATTGTTGATTTCAGTCATGCCTCTCAGATATGGCAGGCTGGAAGAAAACTCAGCTTGGAAAGACACTGAAGTCAATTAAATCTTTTATTAGTGGAGACTATTTTTCAAGATTTTAACACTCAAGGGCATCCAGGATGTAATTCTAAACATAAAGATTATGTACCATTTTATACTCTTTATTCATCATTTTAGTGTGTCTTCAGAAATCTCAAGAGTTAGCCTTTGTCTTTATGAAGAACGAACTATTTGGGATGTTGGGAACAACTTTATATTGCCCTTTTTTTTATAGGAAGTTTCGATCACATTAAAAGTCATAGCAGCATGTCAGCTACCTCATTTAGGATGGAATACAATGAGAATGTAGAGTACGTACAGGATTAATATTTTGCATCTTGGCCTTGACCTCATCACTCCCAAAACGGGAGCACCAGCTCAGCACAGCAGTAAGAGGAGAGTGATGTGACTAACTTCTCCCCTCAGGGACGGAAGAGTCTAAATGTTTGACTGCCTAAATTAGCTGGCAGCCTTCATTTATAATGGCAGAGTTTCAAAATAGTGTTCAATTGCAGTTAAATTGCTGTAATAAGTGGATTTTATTCACAGAGGTAAAGCAGATCCATGCAGAGATTTCTTTGTAAAAATAGACTTCTGAAAACTCTGACACAGGAAAGTATTATTAACCACTTGCAAAGCATTACAGAGCTGAACACTGAGAGAATGGGCCACCTGAGAGTCCAAAAATGTAAAAAAAAGTTATCATATAAGCTCCAGTTTATACAACCCTGCAATTACCAGAGTAAGAACTGCTCCAGGAGGGATATCTGATATGCAGTCAGTGTGGATGGTGCAAATCTGTTCTAGAAATGTCTGACAAGTTTATTTGTTTATTCTTTTTTGAAAAATAATGTGAAAAAGAAATGTTGGCTGCAAATGTTTATACAATTAATTAATTTCCAAACAATCTAATAACCTAGAGAAATTCACATATTAAAAAAAAGAATAAAATGCTTTTCTTCCTTGACAAACAACTACACAAACAAAAAAAAAAACAATTATCAAAGATTTTAAGCTTCATTTTCTGCTGATTAACTATAAAGTGCTTAAGCCCTCTGACCAGCTGGAGCACCATCAAGCCTCCAGCATTATAGGTTTGTGGTTTGAGCAGTCATTAAGAAGTTTAATCTGGTGGTACCTCTTTACATTTCACAACAAGAATTCACCTCCTCTCCATTGCCATTACATGTCAGTGACAAGAATTCAGCCATCTTGGCCTCTTTCTCTACCTTGATCCCTCCCCAGGAGTGGTTGGATAGGAAATCCACTGGTGATGTTACACCTGGTTGGACAGGGAACCTCAGAAGGAAGTCCAGCTCTGCAGGGTTTATTTCTTTATTCATCAACAGGATCTGGAGACACAACAAGCAGGAAGGCAATGAAATGCTGTATTTTTTGCCCAAACCACATTTCCTTTCCACATGATTACATCCAAACAGGGCCGCTGGTCTCAGGAGCAAGTGATTCAATGGCAAGCTTGTTCTCAAAACAAACCATGCAGAAGATGAACCAGGCTTACATTCCTACCTGGAAAGCGAGCTGAGCGATGTACGTGAGCTTGTCACACTCAAACAGGCCTCTGGTGGTGTACTGGAAGACCGAGGAGGTGATGCTGTCTATTAGGTTGGACACCCGCTGCTTTAGAGCCTCGTCCGGCTCAGCCTTCAGGACTGCTTTCTGGAAGACCACACTGAACGCCTGAGGAGGCACAGGAGCAGGTACAACGCTCAATACCGTCTCTACATCTGACAACCAAGTGTTATAAATACCAAAGAAACAATATTGTTGGATATAAAGTCACCAAGAGTCAAAAAATTTAAACCATTAATCAAATGATGTTAACAAATAACTGCATTGTGTTGATAAATGGCTTGTATTGGCATTTAACTATAAAAGGATATCATAAAGTGTGTGACATTCACCTCTGAGTTCATATAAGTATCCATGAGTGTGTTATAACGCCATGAGTTTGATAGATAATCGAATTAATACAGCACTAAATTAGTGTTTATTTTACAACATATCTACAAACTTTTACCAGCCATCAAATCCCAAGAAGACCCAAACTGACGACGAATAAACCCGCTAACAAGTACTGAGGGAATTTCAAATTCTGATATGTCTACTTCCTCTGTGCAGAGGAGCTCGATTGTTGTCCAAAAACAATTAAAAACAAATCAGTGAACCCCACTGTTGAGCTGGGTGACATGTTTCTTCATTACCATTAACACATACACACTGAGGTGCTAAAAACACACAGGCACCATCTTGCTGCCCTAAAAACTCACCAGAGAACCAAACTGTCATCACCAGTGAGGCTGCCTGACTTTCTGTATTTTTGTTATTCATGTTTCCCTGTGTTTCCTGGGTTATTTTCCTGCCATGTCTTCTTTTTAATCCCATGTCCTGTCAGGTTCTCTCCCTGTATGACTGCTTGCCCCACCCTTCTGTGTTTCACCTATGTCTCATAGTCTCTCTTTTCTTTGAGTGTTTAATGTCTTCTCTTCTTATTTTAAATCATTTCCACTGTTTCAGCTCCCTGGTCTGCGTCTGCTTCACTGTCCTGTCTGTGCTCCTCCTGTTACCCTGAGTGTTTTTAATTCAGTTCTGTTTACTCTGAGTTTTTGAATCTCCCTAAGTGCTTCTTCTGTGTTTGGTTTGCTTCATCAGCTTTTCTCCTTAAACCTCATTTTTGTTCATTTACGTTGTCTATTAGTGTTTATCTTTAGAGTCTTTTTTGCTCTCCTTATGCAAATGTTTCATAATTTGCCACTAAAAACAGTCTCAAACAAATGCAAAGCAACACATTTCCTCCCGTTTGAGTGATGTTTGCTATTAACCACAGTGATCAGTTGTTTTGAGGAGTTATTAAACCTTTGGTAAAAATATTTTAAAAAATATTCATTTTATGACCTAAAATTTTGGGGCACACTGAGCAGCACATCAAGCTATAAACAAACAAAAAAAATCCAACATATTATCACTTTTAGAGTCTACATGGTGGGAGAGTCAGCATTTACACAGAGTCATGTTTCTAGCAACCAAAGAAATGTGAGTCCAAGATTCATTTCACATTCAGCTCTGTTTTTTGTCTCCACTAGTTTAGGCATAAATATCTGGCTCCTAAATGACAAAATCTCAATGTTCACCAGCTAGTTAGCTGTTTGGTTGTGGGCAGGTGGTGTACAGTAGGATTATTAGAGCTTTGCACTGAAAACAGCTGCCTGCTGCCGTTTGAAACGAGGTTAACAAGCGCAGAGAGAGTAAACAAAAACAAGGAAACAGGGTCATGCTGATGGTTTCTAGGAGGATAGCGACTCTGACTTCACTGAGCTGAAAGGAACTTCACATGTGAGAGAGATTTCTGAGTGTGAGTTTAACCAGAAGAAGGCAAGACATCTAGAGACAAAAGAGACTGGGTAAACAGGGTTTGTGTCTCCCCGTCCCACTGACTGAAAATATGAACCTTTTCAAAGTGAACAACCACTGACTGGACCGATGTGATGTGATATGGTTTAGGAGGAGGCTAAGAGAGGATGCTTTGATTGAATAAAGCTGGTTGCAGGAAGCAATACAGATACCTAGTTGGCCATGAGTTTAACACAAACACCTCCCCTGGAAGAGTTTTACTAAATAGGACCACATTTTCATGCCTAATACATCACAAGAAGAGGCGCCAGACAACACTTGCTAATCTTAAGAAACTTAAGATTTTGATCCATTGCAAACATAAATACATTTTAAGTGCATCTTAAAATATTTACATCTTTTGTGAAAAACAGGGGCCGATGAAATTAGCAGCACAAGCAGTGGGAGTCAGCGAGTCAGCGAGAGTTGAAAGAGAATTGTTACTTTTTGTCTTTATGATAAGTAAAAACAGAATAATGCCAGCTTTGTCATTAAAACAAATTGTGAGCATCCACAGTCTAAAGATGTTGAAATGGGCTGTAACCAGACAAAGTGTAGCTCAATTATTGCTGAAATGATTTAGAAGACTCCTGATCATCTTCAGCTTGTTAATTCTACAGCACCAAATCCATTTCCTGAACATGTCTGTGTGTTTTCTACACATGTAATTTAATGCAGAGGCAGCACAATCTAATCAAACTCTATTTTTTTTCAATACTTCGTAGTTGGTTTGACTGTAAATTGAAATATAGCCAAGAAAAGGAAGTACTTGTCATTATTTTCTCCTCTGTGTGCTCTTGTGTCATATCTGTCAGTTTAGCAGTGTCCCTCGTTGCTCTAACCTTGTGTGAAGAACACATATAATAACATATTTCATTTGATTCATAAGGTCAAAGGTATATATACTCTGAATGTGTTTTCATTTGATTATGATGGGAAATAACTCGGGCCAGGGCAGCTACCTGCAGAGTCAAGAGTGATTGCAAACCATATCTCAGGCTGCCTCCTCTCAGCGCTCACTGGCTGACAATATGAAAGACATTACGCTCTACATAACCACATTAGGGAGCCACAAACACAATAAAAGCAGGGCAAAGAGCATAAAACACAGCGAGCAAATGAAAGAAGGAGGGGAGGAACAGAGGAATGAGTGTAAAGAGAGGTCTCACTGAGGGCCTGAGAGGCGGGGAGGAAACATGGCGTGTCAATAGACAGGCTACCTTGAGAGAGAACTGGTACATGGGGTGGATTTTATTGAGGTCGTTCATTATGAAGTACAATAAGGAAGCCCGTGCTGCTGCTGGTCGGTAGTGCTCCCGAGCCTCGTTGATTTTTGCCTCTGTCACCTTGGCTTCCTTTACCTACAGTAAAGAGAGTACAAACACATATGGAATCACACTCACAGACACAAGCATACGTCGGCGCAGACACGAATACACTCAGGATTCATCAATCAGCTAATGATGAAATTGTTCACCATCCAATAAAACACCCTCCAGTGAAGAGCAGAGCTATTCCAATTTCACGGTTCCAGCCAAAATGTTCTCACACTGCGAGCAACTCGACAATTATGTGCTGCTTTTTTTCTTCTGCTTTTTTTTAAACCAGCAAATGCCTGTGCAATTATACTTTAGAATGAACATCTGCAAAGGCAGCGCTCATCTCCTCGCTGACAGAACGCATACTCTCACATCATCAGTACTTCCTCAGTGCCTCAAGTGTTCTGAAGTATCAGAGAGGTGACATGATCCCATTTGCTGACCAAAAAAAAAGAGAGAGAGAAAGTAGGAAATACTGCAATGCTTCAGATTACAGTCTGCAAATTACTGTGTAATTATTTTGGACATTTGGATTATGTATGAAATACTTACTGCCTACCTGCAAGTGGGTGAAAGTACATGGAATAATTTGACTTTTATGATAATACTTTTGAGTTTTTGAGGACCATAGAAAAAAAAGGCATTGTAAAAAAACCCTGCTGGATCTCAAATAATCACAGGATACACTGGGGACCAAATTTGGCCTGTATGTCCTACAACACAGCTGTATGATCGATGAAAGGTCACAAATAGTAATGTCACACTTAAACTAAATAAATGTTCATGAAGGTAAAACGATGGTCATAAACTTTAATATGATATCAAAGTTGTGCAACCCTTTTTTATGTAGTCTCATTGTTGTCACTCAAGGTAGCCAATTGATGACTGGATCCCCAGAGGGCAGTGGGAGTAAGAGGGCGGCTGGAGCAAGACTGACATCACAGTATACCAGAAAAATTCCAGGACGGGAAATTAAGTTTTTTGTCAAAGAATAATGAAGGTAGCATCTTGTAATAAATGGCAAGAATATCTACGCATTATGTCTCTTGTTCAACATTAATTTTCAAATCTTAATTACTACAATCCATAATATGTCTACAACATTAACTATGTCCTGCCTATGTTAGATCTGTTGAAGGCTGATTGGTTTGTGTAAAAGATTTAAAATTCAGTGTGTGCACATGCAGGTCTACCATAACAGTCTTAAAGTGCACAGTCAAATCTCGAAACTATTGTCATCTTATATTAAGTTAGATAAATGGCCTTTATGCTTGCATAGCAGAAATGAATAATTGTTCATCTGTTTAACTTTCAGTACATATAACATGTAACACCCTTATTTTTACACAAATGAAAAAGGGAAAACTAATAACTATTTCATCCCAAATCCCATCACTTGTTACAAGGCGGATGACAGTAGGGGCCTGAATGGCCTGCTTTTTTGTCAATATGAAGATAAATTCTACAGTTTTGCAACGTGGTATCAAGCTTATAGGCTTTTGGCTAACAAGTGTCTGCTATGGTCCATTTCAAGTGATTAGGAGCATGCATTGTGTGTTTACAGCAATTAGCCCATTTGATTGACCTCATGTTTTTATCACAGAAAAAAATAAAAGCAGAAACACTAGCAAAAGCAGATCTGGCCAACATGTGAGCTGGACTTAATTTACTGTAACCAGAAGCCTCTAACTTTAATTACAGAGCCCTAATGCTTAATACAATGCTTTACATTCTACTTGCTGTTTGTATCTTGACATATTTTTTAACACTGGGATGTTTATACTTTTATCATCTATATAAGTGATGGACCACAATGTGTCATTATACTACAATAAGTTTGAAGCCCAGCACCCTGCAACGTGGATTATTTTCTTGTTACCCTTTTAAAACATTATTTTACCAAATAACTGTTACATAAATACTCAATATATTTAATAATATTTACACTGTATTTTCTATTTAAATAGTTATTATTTTTTTCATCATTGGTATCCAATAAGTATTTTACTGATACCTTTTGTGTATTTAATAGCTACACTGCAATTTGCAGGCTGCAGTCCAAGGTGTCAAAAAATGAGAACGGATAAAAAACAAAAAGAACAGGACCTTCTCTTCGATGTCGGCTGCAGTACGTTTAGTCGTCTCCAAGTTTTCAACCAGCTCTGTGTCACCCAGGAAGTTTCCTGAAGCTGAGGACAAACGGGACAGCAGGTTGTCCTCCAGCGTCTTCAGAGTGATCTTGAAGCCATTTTGCTGTTTTGTCAGGTCCGACTATTGAAGACAAAACCACATCAACACTTTCATTTGACAAATTCTACATAACTTGTGGAGTTTATAATACATTTTATAATTTTTTCAGATACAGCAGATACATGCCGTCAGGTTCTTTTCTGGCCTTATCATCATAATCTGAGGTGGTGGGAGATGTTCAAGGTTCAGGTCAATAGGAGGACATGAATACTGAAGGGCACCTCAAAGGCGGAACTAATCAATATGCTCTGCATCGGCTATCCAGACCCATGAAGGGAGGGCTCAGGCTGGATTAGCCAGCTTCCGTCTGGTTGCCAACATCAAACCTCTGCTGAGCGACCTAACCCGATGAGAGCGTCGATTCAAGCAAGAGGGGAAGGAGCTTTGATGGTGAACTACACAGACATGCATGCACACACACATGCACACACGCTCTCAGATCTTCTATGAATCATTTGGTACAAGACATTATGTATTCAATTATGAACCAATGCAAGCATCACAAAGAATATGCACACATACACACACAACTTAGATAATGGCTTTTACTCACACCTCGCCATATGGATTAGTGCACCCAGTCCTCTAATAAAGCTTGAACTCAAACAGTTTTTTTCTGTCTTTGTTCTAGTTTTAAAAAAAAACAAAAAGTGTCTGAGAGAAACTTTCAGTTTTTCAAAGCCTGGCATTTGAGCAGCATTGGGAGAACAAAGTCAACGGGGCACAGTTACTTCTCTTTATTGCTTCATCCTGCTTTGTCCTTCATTTATAGTCTGTTGTAGCTCCATGTTTCTGCTCGATAATGACTTTGCTTTATTGAAGTTTCCCTTAATAGAAGCCTCTGTGACCTTTGAATTGTTGTAATAATGGGAGGGTGGGCTGTTGTGAGATTTGCCTACTTCAGTGTTGTCAGTGACTGATAATAGCTGAGGGTTTTTGAGCTGCGTGATCCCTGACAGACGGTGGTAATAAGTTTCCAGCAGTTCCGTTTCTGAGGGGGAGGCTGCCGGGGAGAGTGGGGGTGGAGCTGTTCCTCCTCCCAGTGGCATAATGTACCCATGACAAAAGACGTACTTAGCTCAGATCGCGTCGGGGGAGCAGATAGTTTAAGAGATCACACTGCTTAATTGCTCTCTTTATGACTGTATTTCCTATTGCGGTGATGAGAGGTATTTTACACCATTGTTAAAACTAATTGAGCCTCTGCCTTGTTAAATCTTACATGCTCAGAATTTGACGTTTTGTACCTACCTTGTGACTGCACAGTTCTCTTCTGCCAAAACTGCACAGGAAAAAAAAAATGCTGTAAAGCATGGCATTTTAAGAACAGAACTGACATGCCTGAGCTTCAAGCAGAGATATAGTTTGAGTGGTGGACATTTGCCTGCGTGAGTCAACTGTGACCTTCTGCATGCCCAGACTCAAGGCTCTGGAGGGGAAAAGCTATCCACACTGAAACATTCCCAACTGGATCCAGTAATGAGTCAGTTTTTAACGATTAGCTTTCCTCTGGCACAATGTACTTGTAATTACCCTTGCTTGGGAAAAACAAACAATTAACCAGTCAGCAGAACACCCTAATTGGGATTAAAATCTGCTATTACATCTATCATTTTTCAGGCAAATGATTACTGAGTGCCACGGAGCAGCCCTGTTAAGTTAATTTGGGAAGTGGAGCATTTTTGTTCTCATTAACAGTGAAGGTCTGGGTATGAGTTGTGCTGGAGAAAATGTGCACAAGGATGCACACATGCTCAAATGCACAGACGGAGGACCACTGGAGGTAGTTATTGTGGTAAAAGGTTGTAGTCTGATCCCCCTGTGTTCTATCCAAAAAGGCAACTTGACATTTTAAGCTCCTTAGCCCGTCTTTGGCTTGGTTAAATGAGAGGTCTTTCACCCAGGAGTCATCTTACGGCTCAGTGGCAGCGCTAACCTCATTAAAGGTATAATGGCAGCGAGTCATTCAGAGAATATAAACAGGTACAGCCAATTTGCACTTCCCTATCTGACTGATGATTGTTATCAGTCCGGGTTGTTTACTGACAACAAAAAGCTATTCAGCACTTCGTTCTGTGAGCCGTGTTTTGATAGGAAGGTGCTGGGAGTGTACACAGCACCCCACCACCCACCTTCAACTTTCACTGTTAATTAAAATGATAAGTGAGTTCCAGATCTTGTTTTTTTTTTTTTTGTCACCCTCCGATCTTCGCAAAATGCTAATTAAACAAGCTTCATTAAATCACATTTCACTTCTACTCCATTGGATTTTGCTGAGGGGACATAAGGCTTTAAATAACTTCAGCATTTTTGGTGTTTTTTTTCTCAGTTTCTCCTAGTTTATTAAAAATGCTGATTTGTCCATGGATGAAAGCCTACAGGTCTGAATAAAGCACTGCCTCCAGAGGCTAGGGATAGACCGATTATCGGCCGGGCCGATTATTGGCGCCTATATTTGGCATTTTGATGCATATCGGCATCAGCCTTTTTTAAAATCCAACGGCCGACAAGAGATCAATTTAAAACTGGGTTATTTTGGCCCTGATGCAGTCGCTCCTCTCTGTCTGCAGTCACTACTCTGTCTACAGCATTGTCCCACCCACAGCACCATCTGATTGGTTACACACAGAGCCACTGCACGGCCAATCAGCAGAACTTTAGGGAGCTATTTCATTGTTTAAGTTTTCATTTAACTTTATAAGACATGTTGCTGAGCCTGGGAGATTCCTGCACTTTTTGTTAGAATTTTAAAACTGTGCTGTCCCTGTTTTTGACAACCTTGGTTTGTTTCTGTTTTTAAGTGTATTTCTTTATTATTAGTATCCGAGTGTACATGTGTGGCATGTTGTTCTCCATTATTTTGTTAATATTGTGATAGGTTTGTTCGAGTTGTTTATCAAACTTCCATGCCAGTGGTTAGCATTAAGATGTGTTTTCCTATAGACATTAGCATTAAGCTAGCGGACTTTTGAAAGACAAGTTGTTGAAAGAAACGAGTTTGTTGAATTGTTACAGATGTTTAACTTTGTTATTGCAATGCGATGGTGCAAATCTACAACGCATGTTTCCTTTATATCTTACTTTTTTTGTATTTTTTCACAGTTTTCAGTGCTGCATGTGGAGTCAATAAATCATGAGTAAAATCACAAAGCCTTGTCTCCGTGTGACAAACTGTTTACCTACCTGCCAAACTGAACCAGACGTTTAGGGAATAAAAACAAATATGTCTATCGTCTAAGATTAAAAAAAAAAAAACATTAACATGTTGCAAATCTGAAAAGCTGTTTAATAAACATAGGCTTAAAGGCATTTAAACAAAGTTATGTGTTGGGGTTTGTATTATTTAAAATTTTGACACCGATATTCTCACTTTTACTGCAAATGAATATCGGCTCCAAATATTGCTTATCGGCCTCCTTGACTACTTATAATCAGTATCGGCATCAGCCCAGAAAAAAGCATATCGGTCTATCTTTAACAGAGGCCCAGCAAAAACAAGGACACCTCCAGAAAACCATCAAAATGCAAATAGGTTTGTGTTTGAGTAAATCTGCCTGACCCGCCAACAGAGTTCCCACATTATCTTCCACTCTAATCTCACTGAGACTCTGCTGTCAGCCAGATATATTTTGAACAGAGAGGAATTTATGATTTTCCTTTCCCCTCGACTAACAAGAGCAGCATTTAAAGAACAGTGGAAGTGTGTCAATGTGTTGTCTAATTACTGTGGTACAGTAGCGCCACTGGCCAATCCGTTTCAAACTGCTGACATGAAAAGGGCAGGTTTTCGAGGAGACGAGTGCGAAGCATCATTAGCACTGGAGCTTTGATCAAGTGAATTTTCACCAAATTACGAACATTCACATTCACACCGTGGGCCACACTGTGGATATCGCTACTATATACTGCTCATTATTCCTCGAAGATGGCTGTGCAGCTGCCAAGAAGCTGCTGTATTGCAAACAGTATACAGAACAAGCCATTAACTCTTGAGGCTGTGGCAGGTGACACCAAAGCTTATCAACAGAGTCGAACAACATCTCTTTCCTTACAGTAAAGGGTCATGGGTCCACACAACAAAGACAGTCATTTACATCAGAAAGACAATACACTGTAAAGTGTCTCCTAACTGCCTCTCTTTTGATTTTGGAGAGGTGGATGTGGATGTGTAATCATAAATGAGTCTGCCAAAGTGATAAGAAAAAGACTAAAATCCCTTGAGGATAACATCAAGACACAATTACACAGTTTCTGGAGCTTGATGATAAATGGAGGGGTGTCTCAGGAACAGTACACAGGATGACTGTAACACAATGGTAAATAGTTAGAGCTTTAAAAGTTAATTTGATATTTTGATATAGGATTATTGAGGTTATGGGTGATTCCTTATGAATGCAGCAGGGTAACAATTCAAATATTAATACTTTATCTTTGCTATTGTCTAACTTCATTTATGACATTGATGCTTCAAACTTAACAGGTCATGAAAGCTATCGGATGCTCTGTTTAAAATTATAAGGTGGTACTAAATCAGTCAAGACACTTTGTACCTTTTGTATAACAGCAGTGATACTGTTAGTTAGGAATGTTTCTTATAATAATTTATGAATGTTTGCAAAAAAAGGACCACTACTAAAGTAATGCAGTGAATATCAGGCTACAGGTTAAAGATGCAAAAATCACTATTTTTTTATAAACAATGACTGAAATAGCAGTGTAATTTTCAAAAAGTCTGTTACAGTGACAAACATACAAAGATTTTTTTTCCCCGACTGTGAAGTCCCCTTAGCTCTCCTGAGCCTTTAAGTGTCATTCAGCTTATTCATTTTGGTTTTGCAGCCCACAAAATCACTGTTTTCGTTTAGTCTAATTCTCTTCAACAGTGTTATGACCAGGAGTGGGTAGCTGTTGTTTTCAAACCCTTGGATAAACCCACTGTACACTACCATAGTGGAGATTTTAACAGCTAAAAGGGTAAGGGGGGACTAAAGTTAAATTTTCATTACCCCCTCGCGCTTGCATATCTTCACCTCTTAACTAGTAGTTCACATCCGTGTCTGTCCAAACTCCAAAAACATTGGCTGCTTAGACTTTCAATGAATTCAATAAAAAGGTACTAAGTGTGTTCTTTAGCAAAATATATATTCTAACACTAAATTGTAACTGTATGATCACACTGATTAAACTCAATTAAGAATCATGCGGTCCGCATGTTGTAATATGTGATTAATAGCAATGTATCAAACCTATTTAACATTTAGTTATCAACTTTCTTCAATTGAACTTGCTGAAATTGTTACTATAGAGTTGCTAGATGGAATATAGAGCAACATCAGCCCTCTTTTGCAATTGTGTGTTTGGCCAGTAGCAGAATTTAAAAATATAAAAAAGTTTCAATATTAATTATGCTCATGGAGGAATATCCAGGCCCCTTATGGAGTTGTTCTGCAATGGAACTAACAAATATGTTGTATGCATTTCCTTCCTCATAAAATATTTGCAAGGTACAGGAATAGTGTGAAACCATTGAAAGGAATGCATATCATTTCACACACGTTTATGCGTGTCATCTGCAGCTGTACGAGATCATAAAAGGGGGACACACTCATAAAAACAGCGCTATAATGTTAGCATTGGTCCAAAATTCCACATAGGTCTCACAAAAAGGAAGTACTTATGCACAACTAATGAGAGTAAGTGTATACTCCATACTATAATAAATAATGCCATAAACAAACATACAAAATGCAGTTAGAATTGTTGTCTTATTCTTTGATACTCTGAATGCCATGTGAACACACAGGCTTCATGTGCATACAGAGACAAAGTCGGACACACTCTCAAACACACAGCCGTGCAGATCTTCCAATCTCCCTAAGTGAAGAACCCAAAGCCCCGTAATTATCACATATCCACTTAGTCTGCTGTTAATCAAAGGCACCAGCTGATTGTTTTGAAATCAAAGACGCCGGACCTGCAGCCTCTTGTGATGTATAAAAGCAGGTGATGTTTTCTAGCTGATGTGTCGTGTTAAAGATGGATAATGACGAGCGAGAGTGCTACGCCCGCCTTCTGGAGGCCCCTGACTCCTCTGACTGTTTCTTTTAATTACACCTGCACAGAAGAGATGTTAGGAGAGGAACTTAAAAGACTTCAACGCGGAACAGTTGTTTGTTCTCTGATAGCACCTGAGGAGTGTGACAGATACTTCTTTCATGTCTGCTCAGGTTCACTTTTACATTCCTGCAACATATCGGATGAAAAGAGATGTGCTAAAAAAAATAAAAAGATTAAAAATAAATAAATAACCGTCTTTTTTGTTTGATAGCTGCATCAGGTGGTGTTTCTCTTCACTTCCACTGATATCTGACCCACTCACCTTAAGCTGTTCCAGGTCAGGTCTCTCCATGCTGACCACTGCAGCCAGCAGCTGGTCCTCCAGACCGTCTCTGGTCACTGTGAAATTAATCAGGGTGCACTGGGCCTGCAGCTCCGGCTGGTAATGAGGACTGGCGAGTTTAGTGTGCAGGATGAGACGGAAACTAGGGTTGTACTCACATTCCTTGTCTCCGATCTTTATGCACCTGTGTGGATAAGGAGGGCATTCAATTTTCTCACTGCATTTTCTCATTTAATTTTCTCATTTCTCATTTTTGCATATAACACTTCTTATATACATCATGGGATAGCTGCTAATTTACTACTTTTTTTTTGTCGTTGTTTTTTCCCTGAAGGTTCAATTTCACTATTTTCCATTGAAGCTGTAATCATTTCATACTTTGAGTCAGTTTCTAATCTTTCCATTAGTTTAAGCTTTAAGCCTCAGTGATATACTATGGTGAGACACTGAAACTTTTCACTCAAACTAATGACTAACGACATTCTGCAATACATATTTGTGTGCCCTTAAAATGCATTTCAATCAATTACAATTTGCATAAACAACCAAAGAAGTATTGATCATTTTAATTTCAGAGCAGACTGCATTGTATCCATTATGTCAGAGGTGAGTGACAAAGCGACTAGATGACATTTCTGCTAAAGGAAGGCCAATAACAAACAAAAGAGCAAAAACAACAAAAACTATCGATTGACATGAAGGGACTTCATGTATCAGCTAGACATGAAATGTGCTGGTGGTGCCAAACCCCACCCAACTCCTAGTCAGACATTCTCTGGTCTGCTCTGTTTTTCCTTCCATACTTTGCTGAGGACACATTAAAGGCAAAACATGGAGAAGCGCTGCAAGCTTCCTCTAACGTTCCGCTAACGTTAATCAACTGGAGTGTTCACACAGAGCAAAGCTCTGCCGCTTTGTTTTCAGTGATAGTTTCAGTGTCTGCTTTATTTTCTCAGTATTGCAAGTCTGGCAAAAAAAACACACCAATAATTTGTCATAAACCACATCAATTATATTTATGTGATCATTTTCTAATTTTACATGTTGAACTTTGCATTCCATGTTTTCCGACCCTGCCTGCTGTCCTTCCAGACTTTCGCTGGTTTCCCTGACCTCTTCCCCTGTGGCATGAAATTACAAAATCTGCCCTTTCATTATGTTAATCAGAAAAAGCATAAAGTCTGTTGTGACAGCATCATACACATGATTTTTTTTTTTTTTAATTACCGAAGTTTCCACAATGTTTCTAAGCTGTGTCTACACAAAAAAAATTACAATTTAAAGTCATGAG
>JAQNCA010000017.1:16351289-16368697 GCA_029783725.1 Acanthurus tractus | reverse complement strand
CAGCGCAAGTGGATTTCCTATCTTACACTAGTGGCAAAAATGACGTTTGCGCGGGGTGTAAGATAGGAATGACATCTACGTCACCGGCGCACTGCCTTTGCGGGTGTAAGATAGGGCCCTTAATGTCATACCTGTGTAAACATACCCTTAGTCTAGTGTTACTTCACAGCCAGCCCCTCCTGTCTGCACTGTAGTGACCACTTTGATGCCCGACCGTGTCACATGACCTTCCCCATTCACCTCTTTCCACTTTCCCTTATCAATTCTGCAAAATATATCATGGACCATTTTTACTTGTTCTGTGCCTGACTGTCTATTCAGTTTCAGGCTTGGCTCTCCCGCCTTTTGTTTGGCTTATCTGACCCCATTTTATAAAAGTTTGCCTTTTTTTGATCTGCCTTTCTTGGCTTGTTTTTGAACTGCAGGTAAACATGGACTCTTCGCCTTTAAACCATCTTGTTTCTTGTGTGTTTGAACCTGCTTCTCGATTGTGCAATTACATCACTGGGTGAGCCATGATTGAGGTAAGCTGTAAATAGAATAGACAATCTTGTTCATTTTCTGAACAGAATTTTTTCTAACCCTTAACATCTACCTTTGTAGGCCTATTTGAAATAGCTAAATGAAAAAGCTTTTAACAGAAAACTATAGGGCCAAAAATGCATATATGAATTATTGAATTTGTTAGTGGATATTCAAACAGATCGAAAAATGTCAAGCATGACCAAAGCCAGGCAAAAATGTGAACACCTGCATCTTAATAAGTTGTGCTTAGTCAGAGGCTTTAGTGGATCACTGCTGAGCCAGCGAGTGTGGACAGGTTAAATGACTTAATAAATCTGATAATAAACTGAGAAAAAACTAAACATTTCTAAAAAAAATTGTGTTTTTAAATCAATAAAACTGTCATATAAAATAACAAGTACAGATGATAAATAATCTAAGCAAGTTGTATTGCTCCTCCTGACAGTTTTCATTACTGGGTGCCACAGGCAGGACCAAACACACTGACTTTGAAGGATCATTTGTAACTCAAGAAATTACAGGTGTTAAAAAAAATCCCAACTTTTTTCTGTTTGCAAAGTATGAACCATTTTTTAGGATAAAAAATTCTGTTTGACGATCAAAATTTAATTAAAATACATTTAAAAAAAGAAAAGCCAACCAATGATAAACGTAACCCATATTAGCCAGTGGGGCACCTGCCATTTAGCTTCAGGCCAGTCATTTTCCTAGACAAATAGAAAGGCAGTGTGAATGTGCTTTAAGAGACTTGTGATTGAAACTCAACTCTGCCTCTAGAGTCAAATAATGGATATTTATACATCCACATTTTCAAGACTAAAGGGAAAAGTCCAAGATAATATAAAAAGACTGAAAGTGCTGTTTACCTGCCCTTCTTAATGGTCTCTCTACCCAGCAGAGGTCCGAGAACAGGATCCAATGTATCTTCCAAGTTCTCTATCAGAACCACATCACCTGCTGCCAGCGCTCTCTCTATGGCATCCAGGTACCTTTAATGGAAAAACAGCAGAGTCCCTCTGTCAAAATCTCTTTCAAAAAATGACTGTGCACATTTCAGTGGGAAACCTCTTACCCTCTCTGTCCGATGCGGATGACACATAGGTTGTTGCCATATTTGTTTTTGATCCACTTGATGCCTTGAAGCTGGGGGTCCACCATGAGGGGCCAACGCTGGCAGGAAGTGAGAATGGTGGCATTCTCAGTGGACATTCTGTCGGCGGGCAGCCCCTCATTCTGCCATAGTGCTATGTCTGCATCATCTGTCAGCATGGTCAGAGGGTCCAGGTCAGGGGTCACTGGGATAGGAACCTTACAGATAAGGTGATTAGTTAGAGTGATATATATATTTTTTCCTGCTGTTTTAGTCTTAAAAGTGGAAATTTTTTGTTAAGCTTCAGTGACTTATACAGCAATGCTGTTTCTTATGTGAGGCTTGAAAAAATGTATGACAATAAAGAGGTGATTATTAATTCAGTTTTGATTTACTCTTCACTGTCGGATTTTACTTGTTGCACCACTGCAACACTTGATGGATTTATTTCAAGTAATCAGACAGTATCATGCTTTAATAACTATGTCACTATATTATATACCACATTTACAGTGTTTGCATTCTTTCTTAAAATTTATTCTGTTATAAAGTAACAGGAGAGTTGGCATCTTGTCAAAAAGGCAAGAAACACAAACAGTCAGACAATCAGTCCAGTGGTAAATAAGTTAATAAACTGTAGCTTCACAACAAAACCATTAGTTTACACAGCTGCATCAGGACAGAGTGAACCAGTGTGTTGGAGATGTGAGTTCTTGGAATGTTTAGTAGTAAACGTCCAAGAGAGAGTATCTGCCAAACAGCATCTTTGCATTCTAACAATTTGATCTATGTAGGTTCTAAGATTGCAAACCTTTCTGAGGGCTCCAGAAAGTCATTTGAAATGCTTAACGACATTTAAGAATAAAGTCCATGGGGTGAGCAGAGCAATGCAGACACGGCCAGCAGGAGAATGCTAATGCCTTCTGCCTGAAATGATCACTGAAGTGACTGGGTGCTGTAGTAAAGTCTGGTATCCAGTTTCTATAATAAATCTCTGTGTAGGCGGTGCTGGATATTCACAAGGACAGTTCCAATAGTAAATTTATGGCCTGTCTGTTTTTTAGAAAATACTGTAAATTTGCCTGAACTGATCATCTAAACACAAATGCTTGTTGTCCAATTTGACCTTTTTCTTGCCACAGCCAGAGATTCCAGGAATATCGTGGTTTGTACAGTCACAACAGGAGGAATGAGAGCCCGAACTAAAGCTTACAATTGTACTTCTTGAGGTCTCCAAAATGTGCTTTACTTTCTCTAAGGGGGTCAGTTCAGGTCTGCCTGATGCACAAGTATATATCCTAATATAAATGACTCACCTTTAGCTGGCTGAGATACGGCCTCCAGGTGTTGTCCATAAGCTGGAGCCTGTAGTGTTTGGTGAAGTATCCCAGGTAAGAGATGAAAGCTGTGATGAGGAGGACATCCCCACAGAGAGTCCTTCCCTGTTTCTTGAAGTTTTCTACAGCCTCTGCCCAGCGAATGTTCTCTGACGCCAGGCCTCCCACCTGAAACACAGCGACAGACCAAGAACACATTGATTTGTTTCAGTGAAACTTATATTACCATAGCATAATCCCCATATGCACCCTTTAAAATCAAATCTAAATGCCTCGTCGAGCCTCATGAACAACAAGAAATCTCCGGAACAAAAATGCCTTGCTGCCTTCCGATCCTTTTATTAGGTGTTCTTATGCTTTATCACCTCTCTGCTCATGTACCAACACCTCTGCTCTTTACTGCAGCAATGATCCCATTTCCCTTCAGGGATCACTAAAGTTCACCTTAATATCTTATTTCCTCCAAACTTGAGAAACCTCATACTTTGATACGGAGTGTAACTTCTCAGCATACATCACAAAAATATCGTACACTTCACTAAGTTGCCTGCATTTGCATTGATATTTGTGATTGACTCGCAGATGAGCAGAACCTCTCATCCTTTTGTTGCTCCTGCCAGGCCTTTGAAAACTTCTTCTGAATAATTTAGATTATCATACTAACAGTGTCAACACTCATCTTTTTGTTGTGCTGCTGTCAGCAGGAGATTTACACACCGGCAGTGGTTAGTGGGATTTATGTACCTATGTGGGAGTGCGCGTGAGTCTGTCTGTGAATGTGTAAACATGAGTTACGCCCCTAAGAAAGAGACTGCCACACTAACAAGCAGAGTTAAAAATAGTTTTGGCGTATACATGTGTATAAATATGTTTGTGCAGCAGGGGTGTAGTGCAAATGCTACTTTCTGTATCTGTTTGTGTCATAAAAATAGCTATATATATTTATTTTTTCATTTAGATATTCTGGGAGATGTTAGAAACAATCTATACTACTTAGATTTCAGTTCTTTTAAATGTTTTCTAGTGTCGTTTAATACTCGTTATATGCATCAGAGAAGCTGCTCATCAAATGTACAGAAGAATCCTTTTAGGATCGTAGTTAAACCACGCACCTAAACGAATCAAACTGAAAAATAAATTCTATTTGAACTCCACCTTCAAAACTGCTAGCAGCTCTGTGAGGCTGTCATGAGGCACAGCAGTGATATGAGCCAAACGCTAAACATGCTAAGGTACTGATGCTAAGCAGGTACAATATGTCAATGTGCATCATGTAATGTTATCGTGTTCATAAACTCTTGCATCCAGACATCTTTCTCAGCAAAAAAAGGACAGTTCTCATTTTTCAGAACTACTGGCCTCCTTCAACACCTTAAACACCCCGTCAGCAAAGGAGGCAGACCAATGGAAAGCAGTAACCAACCCTCCACCTCCTGCAGAATCACTCAGGGAAAAAAGAATGAGGTTTAAAGTGGCTAACATCCCAAAACACCTGGACTAATCACTCCGTTGCTTGCTTGCTTATTCATAGATCTCAGCTTTGTGCTGCTGAAGGTTTAAGATTGATTAATGAGTGAATGTCATGATATTACTGGTCAAAATAGTTTTGTTCAAGCCAATGTAAGCATGTCATATTTTGTTTTACTAAAAGAAAACATGATTTAATAAGAATACAAAAAAATGTTTTTGATATATTTTTTGTGGATTTTGTACACTAGGTGCGCATGACTGCAGTTTCTGAGAGTATTAAAAAGGCTTTTTAAATTTTATTGCTCATCCAAGTAATGCAAAAAATGAAACTCGGGGCTGCTGATGGTAAAGGTAAATCTAGGGGCTTGAAATCTGATGACAATAAACTATTCCACTCACTGTGTGTTTTCTTTAATACTATAATGCCTAATACATCTGTCAAAGGGACTGCCAGTAAAAACTAGCCTCTCAGAATACATGTACAAGTGAAGTGGATTAATGTACAATTTACCTTTTGAAAACAAAAAAACATAATGCTGAGGGAGATGTGAATATGTATTCTGAAGTTAATGCAATAGATTAGATTTAAGAGGTGTTCAGAATTTTTTTTCACAAAATCACTGACATTAAACTCATGGACAGGCAGGAAGGATGCCAAAGTCAGTAGAATAGATTAGCAATGTAATTTGAATATTTTTATGAAAAATCAAGGCAATCCATGCTGAAGTTGTTTAGATATTTCAGTCTGGACCAAAACCAACATACTTACATTGCCATCCCTAGAGCGTGGCTATAAAATAAGTCTAAACTCAGAATTGGACCTGTGTAAATGTTAATGGCCTAAGTCGAAGTGAATAATGGAAATAGAACAGGAGACTTGGGAATATAAAAGCCATTCTTTTCTTTGATGCTGGAGGATGTGTATGTAATGAGAACAAGCCAAGATGGATGTTAAATTCAAAGCTAATGATGAAGAACGGGTCATAGTCCCTCCTTATTCACTCTGCTTAGCTGCTTTAAAGAAAGTTGTGTATGTAATGGGACGAGGTCTGGATGAAAAAAAAAGCTAGTTTGTAATCTCAATGAAAACAAATTAAATGCACTTTTGAGATGGTCCCTAACTTCAGTTTGTCATTTTTCTTCTAACATCAAGTTATGCAAGTTGCCAGGATTTATTATCAGACGGACAATAAGCTTTGAATATCAGCGAGCTTCATCCTGCATTTCACTGTAAATCCGGGGAGGACTAATGAAAAATTGCTGAGGATAAACCATGTCCAATGTCTGAATATTGAACATAAAATGATGCACACCTCTGTATATTAGCCAGTTTGTTTACACTTCGACACATCATCACAATGAAGAGTCACGCTGATGTAGTGCTAGCAGTTCCTGCTTGCGCTGTACACACAAGAATCCTTCAAACTCTCTGATAGTGAGGATAAAGGCTAGATGTGATTACCCTGAGCCGGGTTTTAAAGGTATTAAGTGTTACTTTTAAAAAAAAAAAATTTCAAGCAAATCTTTGTACATTTCTTCCTTTTCACCACCAGTAAATGAGGGCTAATTTGATTGTTCCAGGGTACATGTGATGTGTGTGTGTTGTTTTCCTTTTATTTAAAGGAGTTTTGACCCTGAGAAGAAGTTTTAAGTTTGTGTCAAGTTATCTCACAACTTGGGACCAGTTTACAGTGAAAAATTCAGAAACCGTCCATATGTGATCCGAACACATATGTTCCTGTACAAATAATTGGTATAATAAGTTTATACCCATACTTAACATGTGTACGTGCATGTTAGAAAGGCAGCCACACTAACAAGCAGAGATTCAAATAGTTTGAGGGTATCTAGCACTTGCAAGAAAACAAGTTTGTACACATCCGTATCTAACTGAGGGAAAAAGCAATTGTTACAAATGGGGCGGTAGTTTGTTGGTGCTTCTGTGTGTGTCAGCGGGCAGCTGATGCTCGGCGTGACCTCGCTGTTGCCCTCCTTACCAGACGGTTGGCCAGGGAAATGGTGCGTGCGGTTGATTCTGCTTCCTGTTGGCACTTGAGTTTGTCTGTGGTGGCTTTCTCAAACTTGGCTGTCAGCTTGGCCAGGTTCTCATTAAGGTGCTGATGGGCCAACCACAGACACAGACACACAGAAATAAAGGAAAAAAATTGGCACTTGTTAAAATACAGCCTGGTCATAAAGAATCAAACAAAGAAAGCTGAAGTCTCTCTGAAAGAAACTTGTGAGTGTGTGAAAAGTTGGGTAAAACTTATCATTCTTTTCGCTATGGATTTATTTGGCATATGGAAGCAATTAGCACAAGGACAAACAGGATTAATCGGTGGAGAGGCACACAGGTTCAGTAGATTAGTTTGAGGATTGCTAATTCCCCTTGGCTCCGAACCCACTCTCTGCTCAAGCGATCTGACTGAAGGCTGAAAAATGACAGTGAGGAGTCATGCTGGATCTTATTAAGAGTCGTCACTCTGCACTCTGCAGGGTTTGATGTAAGCAGCAGCCGCCGCCGCCGCGTCCCGAGCACCGCGCTCTGCTGGGGCTCTCTGGCGCTCTGATGTGCTGAGTGTCAAACGCCACAGAGAAACAATTATTTACAGCTGCTTTTATCAATAGGGTTTTAAGGCTGATGGATTTGTTTTTAGATTAATGAACAGTAAAAGCTTTTAATAGCACTTACACCAGCTTTGTATTGATGAAATGCTGGTGGTATATCATTACTGGCAGAGCTCCTGTGTCAACTTTCACTCATGCCTTGATAGAATAATTAATATCCTGAGTTTTTGCTTCAGCTCATATAGCCTCTGGTTGTTGTTGTTATTTTATTTCTGTAGCATATAATTCTTATCGTGCTGCATATATCTTCTGGGTTTGGTAGAGAAGCTGATCCACATTGATGTCTCAGATATCTTTTGTGGCTCAGTTCTGAGATTTCCAGTGTTCACGAGTCATTCATCAGCCCATACTTTGTTTAGAGCTAAAGTCAGCCCACACATTAAGTTTAAACACACTCTTTGGTGTATGTGTCAGTGTGATTCTGTTTTAAAGAAATGACTAAAAAACAAGAACATGACTGAAAATAATAGTAAATCCTTTCTTTAATAAAATGGATATATGATTTTATAGAATAGATCCTTTGGGTTTTAAATTGCCTTCTTTTGAAACAGGTATTTGGCCCATAGCAAATAAACTTTTCATTTCCTGTTTTGTCAGCCCTATGCGATGGCTTACATTGATCTTGCTCTTGATGGCGGCAAGCTTCTCCTGTGCAGCAGCCAGCTCGGCATTGGCCTTGCTCAGAGCTTGGCGCTTAGGCTCCACCTCACAGAAAACCTCATAGAACTTGACAATGTTCAAAACCCAGGAGCACAGGCCGGCCGCTGCGTTTGATTTGGAGGCTACCAGATCCGGCTGGAACTCTGGATTCTGGGGAAGATTGAAAAGATAAACAAATGCCCAATTCAACACTGGTTAAACATCCAATGACAGCTCTCAAAAAAGTACTGATATACTGTCTAACAAAGACAAAATGTTAAATTATTTTCCTAATGTATAGTAACCAGTTTCCTTCTTGATATTAAACCTACCATATTAAAATTATTAACCAACTGTACTCTTGAGAAGGGTCAAAGAGTGACCCACACATGAGGATTGTCCAAGTGATCTCAGCGTCTGGAACACTGGAGCACTCACAGGGACAGGGAGGGACAGCCAGCCAGACCGCCAGCTTAAGCAAAACATTGATAAAAAGTCAGCTAGTGATACTGTTGCAGATATTTTTAAAAAAATCACTGGGGTGCCTCGTAGCTCAGTTGGTAGCACGGGCGTCCCATGTGCAGAGGCTTCATCCTCCATGCAGCAGTCGCAAGTTCGACTCCGGATCCGACCATTTGCTGCATATCACTACCCCCCGCCTCTCTCTCCCTGTGTCCTATCTGCCCTTTAAAATAAAAAAAGGCAAAAAAAGCCCCCAAAAATATGTATAAAAAAATCACTAACTTCCTCCTGTTGCTGTAAAACAAAACATAAAGAGAAAACACTCTATCGCTGGCTAGACTAGTCTTCATAGCTAAATGAAATTAGCTTAATAGAATAGCAGTTTCTGGTTTTTCAGTTTATGACTTTAGTCGTATAAAAAAGGCTGCATTAAAAATCAGATTTTTTTAAAATAAAGATCAATTTAGTCGTTAATTAGTTTCAGAAATGTTTAAGAAAAGGCAAATAACATGTTTAATTTGTATCGAACAGTTACTGTATTTGGCCTGTGAAGCAAGTAACTGTGATTGCTTGGTGCAACAACAGATTGATAGTAAATGTTTAAACGTGTGGTAATAGTTATTAATTAGAAAAGTGTATCGACTTAGCAATGTGTCTTACGCATCAATATCCATGTATAGTTTGCTAACCTTGCCCAACCTTGCCCACTTACCACTAAGTGAGACTGTAGGAGGAAAAAGCTGCTTTTGACGCTTATAATTTCAACTTTACATTTGTAAGATTAAGATTGTGTTAATTGTTTTTTAAAAGTTAGATGTTACATATTCTATTTTCAGTATTCCGTCAGAGTCAGACAGAGTCCAATATCTGTATCAATTTTGGTCTTTGACAATGATTTGTGTTAAAATATTCAGCAGCAATGACTAGCTAGGTCTTAAGCTCTATACTAATTATAAAAGTCACTAAAACATTATAAATTTAAATTTAAATTCTGGGGAGGTTCATTAATACAACTTAACAACCAGAACAATTACTTTAAATTTAAAAGAAGAAGAAGACATATATAGTCATGTTATGTGTACAGCCTGGCAACTGAACCTGTGTAGTGTACATATTGAATTTTGATTGAATTTTGGCTTTATCTTCTGCAGTGACTTACCTAGTATCCGCTCCACTGAATTTCATAATCAGGGCGGCTGTTAAATTTGTAACGCTTAATTAACTAAGTGATTTTCACTGGCTGTCACTTGGATGCTCAGCAGCCATAATGTGTCGCTGTCATTGTATCACGCCCCTGCTAAATTTATGACTTATTCGTTGAGCTTGCCAAGCGGCAGACATTGCACACCATGCGCCTTGAACGTTGTTTTTGATAGAATAGGGGCTAAATGAAATGCTCACCTGCAGGTAAGGCTGAATGGCTTTAAGGCAAGCCTCTGGAATGTTTTCCTTGTTAAAGTTTATCAGAGAGTCCAGGAATGTGTCAACTTTGGCCATCATAATCTTTGCGGCCTTCCAGCTGCGATCTTTTGGGACTTTGCCACCAGGTGCCGTCAGGACCATGACGGCAGCTGTGACATTGGTCACCGCTGCCACCGGAGAGCCAAAAGACTTCAGCTCTGTCAGATTGTTCTGAAGTGGGCGAGATAGAAGGAATAATGGATGGAAAATGAAAGAGCTATGATTTAATTGAGTTTGAACAACTGCATATCTCTGTGGTCTGCTGAGGGAAAAGAATGAGAAAAAGTAAAGGATTAGAATAAAAGAAGAAGAACCTGTGCTGACTTTGAGAAGACAACAGAGAATACTAATTAGGGCATCTTTAGAGAGCTCGGAACAGTGATTGAACTGTCGGTTCTGCTTGTTTGAACAGAGAGCACCTTTTAAACACAGAGGGTGTTTTTGAAAATCCCACAGGCTGCTCAAAACCTACACGGGATGTGAGGATGAAAGAAAATACCCGCAGAACATAGAGAAGACATTATTTTAGCAAGGAATCAGCTAAATCCTGTGATTCAATAATCTTTTATGAAGTTCAAGGCCTGTGTGGTCATAACTTATTCCACTGATGCTTAGAAAACTAAATCGGACAAAGAGAAAAGAACATAACCCCTCTTAAAAAAAGATAAAACTAAAAGAAAGGAGAGAGATGGAGTAAATCAATAAGACACAGCAAGGTATAAAAGAGAACAGACCTTATTGAGAGTGTTTAGGGCATCCTGAGCAGCTAGGAGAGCTGGTTCAGCCTTGGCCAAGTCCTCCTCACAGTCTCTCTGCTTGCCACTGACCACAACAGCAATGGCCACCACCTTTTGCTCTTCTTCATCAGCTACTGCCTTCTCCTTGGACACCTTCTCAGTTTCTACCCCTACCACCTGCAGACAGCATTGCTGTGTTAATGGTCAGTTGAAGGCTCAGTTTTCACATCACTGATGCAATGCAAAAAATATATGGACAGGTCAGGTAACTTTATATGCAAACAAAAATCTCTACTGGGCAACTGCAGATGCTGACAAACCCAGAGAAGCGGCAAAAAAAAATGACATTCAGGAAATACCCAGAAAGACATTATAGAGTAATAAAATGTTTACCCCTATAGCCTTTCTGAGACCAATCTATAACAGAAGATGAAACGATTGGTGGTTCATGTCCAACTTTTTCTGAATTCTCACACTTTAGAGAGAAATTTCTCCTGCCAATACCATAAAATCTATGTGTGCATTATTCAGCATAAAGGGGACATTGTTCCTAGAAGGACGAGCTGGTGTTTTTAAAGTGTTACTTTTCTTTTCTCTGAGCAGAGTTAGCATAATTCATTCATCCTCGTAGTACTGGGGTCATTGCAGATGACAGATATCTGAGCGGATGGAACCCAAACTATCTGCATGGCTAGGGGTTCTGTGAGTGCTACTTTAAGCGTCAATAGTCATTTGTAAGTGATCGACAATGTTAATGTCTGTTCATATCGGACATGTTCTTGCCTGAATTAGCTTGTCAGCATCCTCGTTCTTCTGCTTGAGCTCGACTTCTTGAGCAGCCAGCTTGGCCTTGAGGTCGTCCACCTATCAGAGCATTAGATGGGGAGACAAGGAGGTCAGGAGAAGGAGACTTGCTGATAATGCGGACAAGACTGCAGATCTTTAGGTTACAGAGGTAACCCTGGTTCACTAATGACATTTGCCCTGTATCTCACTATGGTGTACACTTCTTTGTGCAGTCCCCAAAAGCTCACAATCATTAGAAGAATGAGAAGAGAAAGAAAAAACTGACCTTTTGAAAGGGGTGATGTAGCATCATCATTTCATGCAAAAATAGCACACCTTTCCAATGCTTTATGCAAGGATGGAGGTCTCGCGAGACAAGCTTATCTTATCAGATAGATTGCTCCAGAACCTGAAGTTCTCTTTCATAATCTTTCTCTCTTTGTTTGTTTATAAAATTTGATTTCCTTGCTTCTACTTTTAATGCTAAGCTACACCAATAACTTCCATGCACAACAAACTTTTGGTTTACATCAATTGTCTTATCTCAGTCTCATAAGGCAATTGAACACATTTTTTTGAAATGCTGAAATATTTCTTTAAGTAACACAGCAATACACATAAATAACAAAGCCTGCTCAGTCTACATAAGATGTAAGGAAGAAAAGAACACATGCATTTATATGAGGGGATTAATCAAATGAGCACAGGGTGGGGGCGGGGGCTGGCAAAAATCTATTTTTGTCTCATTAAATGGTATCAGTGGCAATCAATGTGTATATCATAGGCACTAATGAATCTATTGCTTTAATCTAATTGAATCTCAGGCAGTTTTGAAGGACTGATCATTTGTTTTGTTGTTTATATCCTTGTTGGATCTTACTAAAGTAATACAGTTGCTGATTGGCAGTTTAATTGAAACCTAAACATCTCCTCAATTCTTCAAAGCAATAAAGAGGATTCTGTGGCTTAGGAAAGTCGAACAGATAAGCTTGACAAAAGGCCTAAACCGTTGAGGATAACACTTTGTGCACCACAGGGTTGTGCCATGGACCATGCATGTGACCTTTAATCCATTACTAGAAAAAAATCTTTTTCTGTCCAAGTAGATAAAGGGACAGAAAAAGGATGAATGACATGCATATGTGGAAAAAAAAAAAAAAAAGCTTAAGGATCAAGAGCTGCTCAGCACACAGCCTCAAAAACACAAAGAAAAACGCACAGACCAAGGACGGTCGTAAAGAGAAATTAAAGCCATTACAAACTCCTCATAACTCCCCGACAAACAGGGCTCTGTATTGCTGTCCAACTCTATCAAAATGTTGCACTGGGGAAATAAAAACAGACTGTTTTTCATGCTTGTCTTTGAGCTAATTAACGAACAGAAAATCATGCTGGAGGGAAAGACGGCCCTTTCGGGTTGCGACGATTCCGTGCAAAAGATTCGGACGAACATTTGATGAGCACCAAGTGAGTCATCAACATGATGAATAGGCAGGGGGGGAAGACAGAGAGGGGAGGATTGGGGGGAGGGAGAGAAAGGACAAACTAACTGGTTGGAGACATGGTTCATTCT
Organism: Acanthurus tractus; assembly: GCA_029783725.1. Taxonomy (NCBI): domain Eukaryota; kingdom Metazoa; phylum Chordata; class Actinopteri; order Acanthuriformes; family Acanthuridae; genus Acanthurus; species Acanthurus tractus. The sequence continues at coordinate 16,355,989 of JAQNCA010000017.1, read as the reverse complement.
CAATACATCTGAGCACTTCTGTGTTTATCTACTGCAGATGAAAATCTGAGGAGTAAAACATGTCTCCTGATAAAATAACCTAACATTTTTCTTTTTTCCAACACAAAGAGCTGTCAGGATGCAGCTGATCAGGGGATTCATTTAAAACCATTATATTAAAAACCAGCCTGTTAACTGCCACTATGAAAAATACCACTATTACAGGTAATACCACCATTACTATTCCTACTTTTATTTTTTCTTTAACTACTTCTACTATTTACCACCAAGCCCATTGAGACAGAGGTTGTGAATATTAGAACTTTCATCATTATCACTCAGAATAAAATTGCATGTACATGTATTGAGCAATACAAGTAATATCTACTATACTTCTAATAAAAGTCCTCCCACATTAGAAGTTTTACCAATCATCCCTTATATGACCATTGGTAGAACATACTGTTCTTACTGTATATCTTGTTTTACTGGTACTGTTGTTATAACCACTTCCAGTGCTATAAGAACAGTTGCTGCTAATGTTTATAGTATTGCTTCTTCTTGTACCATTACTAGTATAATTATTACTACTTCATCAACTAGTTTTACTTTTTGTATTTCTACTGGCATCTATATAGTTAATAGTCGTAGTAACCCTGTAACTACTTTTACTAATGTAATTAGTACGACAATTACTACTTGCATTCATAGCAGTTTTGATAAGACTAGTGCTTTAATCACTAGTACTATAACTTTTACTGCCATTGCTATCACAGATACCATTTCTACAAGTACTTACAAATGCTACCATTGTCAAAATCTTCCATCTGTACTGGTAGTAAGTGCTGATACTGACAAGCATGCATCTGTGTGTGTGTGTGTTGTGTGTCTGTCTGTGTTCCTCAGTTAGTGTTTATGAGAAGAAGAGTGGGCGATAACTGCAGTGCACTGAATCCACACACGCACACACACACAGACACACAAAGACACATACACACGATCACACGCACACACACACACATAGATTCTTTGCTTTAACCCTCCTTATTTATCATGACCACAGTGGTCCCTGGTGAGTCATGGATTCTCTTGCACAGAATGTTAAAAAACAGCACTTACAGTAGCTCGGCCATCAGTATGGATGCACTAACAAACACAGAGTGCATTAATGGTGTCTTGCCATTATACAGGGTGCGCCCTCTAATTAGAAGGTTCCTCAATTACCATACAGCCTCTAAATGTGACTGTTGCCTTATTTCTACAGTAAACGGGCGTTGGGGAACAAAAAACAGAGAATGCTCTGGGGCTTTCAACACACTGACGTTACTTATGTGTAAAGGGTGTTTACGCATGTGTGTATCTCAGTGCAGGTGGATCAGTGTGGGCATACTTATGCATGGAAGTGGAGATGCACAGAATGTAAGGCTGAAATTATGAATATGTGTGTGTGCGTGGATTTACATTTACGTGCACAGTGTAGTAGACCCACTATAATTAGAGCTGCTTCATACACAGACCTTGTTGCATAATTCATATAGCACTCTTCTGCAAAGGTGTGGAGATGGTTAACATTTGGACAAATGAATCCAGGTGTCGATATTAAGGATGGAAACATCAAACAAGTCTGCCATGTCATAACTTAGTGGGGCTTATGTGCTGTGTATGACATAGATTCAGTGCGCACATGGTGGCAAGTATAACAGCATACTCCTGTATTGCATTTTCCATCACGGATGGACTTTCTTCATCAAAAACGCAAAAATCGATCTACTGCTGTTCCTGTTTCTTACAGATTAGAACACTAGAGACCATCTACTGCAATGTGCAAGCCCACCTGTCATGACCATACACAGACCAGTTGGACCCACACACACACGGAGCAGAGGAAAGACAGGTGAAGTGAAGTTAATGTTGTTGGTATCCGTTACAAACAGGCTAAGTGTTAAAAAGACATTGACAGATTTATGTTTTGTGTGTTTTTAGCTAAACTAAGCTGGTTAATGTTGACTTAAAACAGATTAATGATGGCGTTTTGCCCATGTTGGTTTTTAGTAAGTTAACCAGTAGTGATGTAGTAACATGGCCCAGGTGTATTTTAAGTGGAGTGTGCACTAGTTCAATCATTTTTACAAAAAGGCCTCAAAAATTAAAGATTACTTTTTAGCAGCAGGCCATTCTGTAACAAAGATGGCAATTTGTTCTCGTGTGCTGTAATTAACTTGGCATGCAGGTAAGACACCTCTTATAATACTGATTGAATCAAAATTAAAGTCCTCTCGTTTGCTCATCTTCTTTGCCACTGGAAAAGAGAAATTAGGGAGGTTACGGGTAGCCGGCACAATGTGCTGTTAACATAAAAAAAAAAAACATTTGCTGCAGAGGTGACAAGAAGTCTAGAAAAGTGAGACAGCCTTAAATTAAAAGCTGTAGGCGCAGAGGCCTGTTCTGTTTGTTGGACTAATGGGATTATTTTGTCAAATGCTCTTTTCAGATTCAAGGATTAACTTTTAAGCTGAACTTTTAAAGTCATGTGGATGAGGAGCTTTGCTCTTCACTGCTGATGCCATTTTCATTTTGGAATGTTTAATATAGGGATCCCACCTCAAACCCCACATGCAACAAATCTGTACATAAATTTGTGTCAAAAGGAACAAAATAGTGCAAGACAGAAGTCTATTCCAGTGGCTACAGTGGATCAAGATGCTGTCTATGATACTGTTTTTGGAGTGCGAGACTAAAAAAATATTGAGGCAAAGAAAAAACCTTTGTTGCACTTTTGAAATGGTTGCTCGGGGATACTACCTGAGCAGAGGTGCTGTTGAGCTTTTGCAGGCCGTTTTCGAGCCGCTCCATCTTGGTGGTCAGATCTTTACTTTTCTGGCCCAGCAGACTGCGATAGAGTTTGATCTGCTCCAGGAAAGACTTCGGTGTGGTGTAATTGTAGCGTCTCTCATTGGCCAGGTACTCCTTGGACGTCTGATTGACACTCATATGGACGTAAGCCATGAATTTACTGACTGACTCCTTCACTTCAGGCTGCAAGAATTATAAATCAGAGAACGGGTTACTTCAAATTAATAGAGGAGGATTGTGTATATTTGGCTGGAAAGCAATATTTCCTGAGGCTCAGGCTTTGAATTTGATTTTTCTGGGCCTCTGGTCTGCTCTTGAAATTAATATCTCATTTGTTGTGTCATGGTGCCTGACATTTCAAATTATATTTTCAGAGTGTGAACATCGTTTTTGTGGGTGGTTTTGTCCCTGTGCGTATAATAATATATGAGCTGTTTTACTTCAATATTCTCCACGTCCTGGAGGAACCTGAAGCTGACCGACTCCAGCGCCTCTTGTGGCCACTCATGGAACCAGTCGATGGCTGTACAGTTCACCACAGCGGGGAACTTCCTGCTGCGAACCCTCAGTTTACTACCCACCGGAGAGAAACATAGAGCCACCTGGAGTAAACACACACAAACAGAAGGTCAAACAGAATCGAGTCTGATAGCACAGTGAGATCATAGTCATTTTCTGTTTCTCTGCAAGTACAACTCAGCCTGAGGAAAGAGAGGCAGGGAATTCCTGCTCTGATTAGCACTTCTTCATGGTCAAGAGGGGGAATGGAAAACTGTGAATTAATTATTTGCAACTACATCATTAAGCAAATAAAGCCTCCAGCAAGCATGTGAATTAAAAAGAGTGTGTTGAGCTGTTGTCTGTGTCAGACTGATTTCCACTGATAGAGATGAACAGCTGGCTTGTTGAGAGGCTCAGCCAGATGCTCGATACCATTAGACTGAAAAAACAAACGCACAAAAGGCACACCCACAGACACCACTGATGATAATCAACATTAGCTGCATACATATTTTACATTCCTCTGACATTTGTTTAACACTGTGCTTTCATCTTGAGGAACACTACATGTATATTTATTCCTTTAATGCGTCAGGTTGCAACATTAATTTTATTCAGCATGCATCTCGACCAGCTTGTCCTTACTGCAACCCTTTCTGCTTGTGATCCCTTTATATAAATTCATGTCCACATGTGATGTCTTGTTATAGATTGCTACAGGGATGATTTGCCATACCAAGGGGCTCTAGATCCAAAAAAAAGCTACAGGCCTGTATTGAACCCCCTTTTCTTTGCACTGTGGATAAACTGTTAAGGAAGTGTGTGTCACAGACTATTCAATATGTGCAGGATACTAATAAATCTTCAATCCAGTCTTAGAACAGTATGTGTACTGTAACTTGAACACTAGTGAACAAAAGAGGTGCTACACTAATAAGACCCTTTGAACAATTGTAGTAGTGTATCCGTCTAAATTTGATCACTTCTACATGTTACAGAGCTCCCTGTCCAACTCCACGAAACATGGTAGTCAGAAAGAAATAGTGTGTAAACATGTTCTATTTACAAATATATTACAAAAAGGAGTTCTTTAATAATTCAGAGATCTTTCAATGGAAGACATAAAATAATATACAGTTCAGTACACATTACTGAAAATCTTAGTGATTGTCTGTTACCTTCAGTGTAATCAGGTCAACTTGACACTGACTTCACCAGGCCAAGGCAGCTCATTTTATAACCAGTAGCCCCTCCCATTAGACGGGGCTCTCACAAAGAGAAATTGCAGTTTATATATCATACTACTAAAAAAAACATTTCCATTCATTTGAAGTCCAATATATTTAAAACAAATATGATCCACATTT
>JAQNCA010000017.1:16336397-16351189 GCA_029783725.1 Acanthurus tractus | reverse complement strand
TATATATCATACTACTAAAAAAAACATTTCCATTCATTTGAAGTCCAATATATTTAAAACAAATATGATCCACATTTTACAAACAATTCTTTTAACCAAAAGCAAGTTACTTTCACCAAACATAATGTTACACACAAAAACACAAAATACAGTCGATCATGTGACCATGAAAGCGCACAATCATTTTCTATTTAAAAGCCGGACGAACTCGGCCTTGTTTTTGTCAGTCCAATTCCTTAAGGGAAGACACAAGGGGAATACACGACGCAATTCAACGGTTTGTAAGGTATTGAAACATTTTTTTAAATGTGGGCATGACGATGGTAGAACATTCAAGTGTGCACCCTTGGTTGTGCTACTGAAACTGTTGGGAACGGGCTAAATACTGAAAACTAATGAAAGTCCAATGAGCATGGAGGAAATCGGAGAAGTGCATCCTTATGTGTGTGTGTGTGTATTGCCTGCAGTTAGTAAAGAAGCTTCTCTAGAACATTACATGCTGCTGGTAACACAACAGCTAATGACCTTGTTTGTTGCCTTTTGTTAAGAGCAATCCAGGGCAGTGTAGTATCATGGGCTGCTAATGCTAACCCACGCTAAAATGCCAACATTGCTCACGTAGGATTCATTAATGCGACTGGTAACTCTACCAGTTTACAAGCTGCCTTCACAAATGAGAATCTATGGCTGTAGTGCAATCCCAACATTGAGTGATACTTTTGAAAGTGGATAAAAATGGGAAGAATCCTACTCGCTCTCTCTCCACTGCTTCACCTCTGAGCTACGAAATACATGTTCAAACACTCAAATCGTCACAAACAGATACATTTGAAGTTGAGAGACACAAGGGTGAAGTCTGGAACTCTCGGAGACACATTCTTATCATATTTCCTGCAAATATCTTATATTAAGATTACCAACATTTTTGACAGAACACCCTTTACATCCATCCAGGCAGACAATTTGAGAGACATAAAGCCAAATTGTTAGAAATCCTCTCTTTATAAGCCCATACCCACGGGATTGCCTTCCCCATTTATTCACTTTCCAACCCAAGGAGACTTTAGCTGGGAGTGAGACAGTGGAGAAGAATGTGGGTGGTGGTGGTGGTGGTGGTGGTGCACACTGTAATAATGACAGGATAAGCGGCCCCCTGGAATCCCTCTCTCTCCCCAGGGGGAACAAACGGGCTACACGTTGGTGAAATTATCTGCAGCGGAACAGCGGCTTTTCTGCTCATGCCGGTGATTTATAACAACGTCTACTGCCTCCAAAAGCATTTAAGTTCATCAGAAAATGTCAGGGAAGAAAATTGTCTGGGGAAAGGCTTCATCATAAAGCCAGATGTGTATCCAAGTACGAGGGGGTTTATTTATTCTAGAATGGTAAATTAGAGTGTGAGGCAGCATGCTATTGCTATATTAGGAAAGGACAGAGATCAAATACTTACGCAGTTATATGAAAGATTAATGGGAAACTTCCTCCCTCAGGAGAATCACCAAGTACAACCTTTTCTGGTGATTAGAAGTGAAAAGGCAAAGTAATAAAGCACACAAACTGCTCTTTGTCCTGCACTTGTCTGACTATCTGACTGCTTCACCTTGAGCTGTCTGCGGACCCGATCGATGAAGAACTTCCAGCAGTTTTCCCTTGTATCCATCAATCCCAAGCCTCGGACCTCTGGCCTCATGCTGCCAATGATGTTCTCCACTTCGTCATCTGGGAATAGGTCAGGAATCTCTCCTTGAATTAATAAAATTACACACATTACTACAGGGAGGACCACCAAGATTGTGGGAAGCAGTCACTGCAAGTTTTCTTTTTTTTTTGTCAGTGAGAACTAAACTTGTGCGAGAACTCTCTGAAACTTTCTTATCTTTCAGGATCTGAACTGACACTGTGACTCTTACATCAAACCCGGGTGTGATAATGGAGTTGGTGACAAGAGAGGTTCCTACAGAGGGCTTATGCTAATACAGAGATCTGCTCTGAGTCATAGTGTCAAAGGAGCAAAGTTGAGGAGAGCGATGCATATGTAGACACATACGCAGTACCTAAAGCTTACAGTGCATGGTGTGATTTATGTTTAGGAATTTAAGCTCTGATTTGAAACCTGTATTTCAACAGGTACCTGTCACTTACTTTTTGCCCTGATGCCTCTTTACAGTGGTGCAGGGTGCACGGATGCCCCTTTGCTTAGCTCAGGACCTGTTCTGATGTAACATTAGGGTAAAAAATGTAACACTGCCTGAAAACTGGACTGATTTGCACTTTTGTCTTCATTACTTAGTCTGATGTTGTGGGCTACTTACTGGGGCTGACGCAGCTGCTAGAAGCAGATATCTCTTTTTGCAGGTTAGCTTATTTAGTAGCTGTCAGTTCAGTTGAATTACAACAGTCTAAATCTGGCCAATGATATTCAGAAAGGGTGGTGGTTGGTTCGATCAGTGGTCACCTTTAAAATAAATGTTGACATGAGTTATGGTAATCATAACACTGCGCGGCTTTTCTGAGTATAAATCTAGATGTGAAGTTCAGCCTCGCTTGCAGTTCTTCTCAATGATATGTTGTAGTTGGTGAGTACTGCGGATATGGCACCATACTGATTTGTTGCTATGCTGTGGCGAAGCAAAAGCACTTCTCTCTTGCAAAACATGACACGCAGTAATTAGCAGAGCCTGCTGTTACCCGATGCCAGCAGATCGTTGACCAGAACGAGGAACTTCTCGTCTGCCACTTGGGCGTCAGTCATTAGGAAAACTGTGCCAATATTCTTCATGCCAGCTTTGACGTAGAGGGATGCCAGGTCAGTCTGGGTGACGGGGAAAGAGAAAGAGATGGAGTGGGAGAGTGACACACATAATGAGACTGGGCTGTGAGATGGCTAAAGATTTAGAATTTTGAAGTGATACATGCCTGAGAATTTAATCACTGTGAGGATACTGAGTGGATTACCAAGACTGTGTTTACATACTGAAAGGATTATGTCTGTATTTCACTCGGAAACACCTCTGTGTTTAAACCTCATGTTTAAACATCACCTGGCTGAGAGAAACTTTTTAATAGCGGGTGGCACTAGAGGTGAAACACTGATTTTCATGCACTTGTCCATTTTAAAATTTGGGTAGTTTTGCTTCATCAATGTCTTCTTTGAGACGAGTGTAAAGGAAAGAAATGAGAAGTTCATTTTCAGATATCTGTTGTGGAAATGAATGCTAATTCATTCATATTAAGAGTTACACTATGTAACTTTTTTATTATCAACAATTTTGGACTGAGTATCTAGATGGTTAATTGCTCTGATTAACATTACAAATGTACACACGTGGATTTAAACTACATTTAAAAATCCCATTAGTGTTTGCAAACTGCTGCACCGTGTACCAAGTCTTTTTTTTGTCTAAAGGCTTGTAATAAAGTTATGCAACTTAATGTCACCTGCATACTTTAACACAAAACATCTTAAAAACTTCTAAAAATAAAAAATAGCTATTTAATGGAGGAAAAGTACCACTAAGTTTCATGGTGCTAACTAGCAGTTCAAATATTAAGCCTATGTAATATGTGTTGTTCAGATGGATTGTTTTTGTAGAGTGTTATTATCACTTTCTTAGAAATCCTGCTCAAACCTTGAGGTCGGTGATGCTGTAGCCTTTTCTCAAGGTGATCTGGAAAACCTCCAGATTGGAGATGAAGGCAGCCAATCGGGTCAGACTCTGCTTGCCGCTGCCGCCCACTCCGACCAGCAGCGCGTTACCCCGTGGAGACTCCAGGATTCGGTTTATACGGCAGCTACATGTGGAGGTGCAGACAGTCGGGGGAGGGAATGTAGTGATGGAGGAATCGGTGGAAGGGTGAGATAAAAGGTAGAGGGAGGAAAGCTGGATAAAGACAATCTCTGACTCATAAGACAAACAGTGAAGGACAAACAAACACAGGCAGTTTCTGTCTCTTCTCTCTGCTCTTAAACTGCCCATCACTCTGTTTCATTCAGATGTACCGGAACAAAATGCATCAAACATTAGACCCAACTGTACTGTGTCCCTGAGAATCTTCCTCTTTACAGAGAAAAGACACCAACACACTTCAGCTAACATCCAAATGCTGTCACTGCCTGCATACATGTTGACTTTATCCACCATTTCAACACTGCAGTCTCTTACAGTTTATGGACATTTCAAGTTTTAACGCTTACTTTTCAAATGACTGTTCAACTGCTTTCATCTTTTAAACTCCTACTGAGATTGATTTTCTTTAATTGGTTACATGTTGACTGATTTCTTATTTAATTCATGGCACAGGCCCCTGACACACCAAACCTACGTTAAACAGCTGGGAGCAATGAAAACGGATTGTTAAGTTGCCACATTTCCCTTGTGCCAAGGGCCAAGAAGTTGCACTTGATTAAAAGGCCAAGACTACACTTGAAGGTCAAATAGCACATACATACTGTGTTTTTGAAAAATCCTTGATACCAGAAGTTTGTGGAATGCAGAAATACAAACACTTGTTATGATAAATGATACAATATAATTCAATAATTAGAAGTTTTTGTAACATAGTGTTGCATTGACACTACTTGGTCTTTTGGCTGTGGAAGAAGAAAGGAGGAGGCAGAGTAGAAAAAAAAGGAGAAACTGCATTTAAATGAGGTCATGGATACTACAACAAAAAGCTGAAGGGGCTTTCCCGAATTTAGAGGAGAGCTGGAGCTAAATGAAACCTGTGAATTTATAAACTTGCTCGGCTCTTTCCTGTTAAGCTCTGTTTGTTGAGGGAACTCATCAGTCCAGTCATTCAGAGGTAAAATACTAACTACCAGGACCGTATTTCCCTTGGGGAATGGCCAATCAGAGTGTTTTCACTCACTGACGGACTCCGCTACTTATTCTAAATGCTGACTCAGCTGAAACGCTGCCAACAAGGGCCGACAAAGAAGCCAACGGTTTGAGACACGCCACAAGATCCAGGGTGAAGGTTGCTCCTGAAAGCCCGGCGCACTGCAGACCGGTGTATTGGTGTGGCCCTTGGTGTGGCCCTTAGACATCGACAAACACTTGTGCTGCTTTTACATTCGTGTAACAGTTTATCTGCTTAAAGCTCTCACCCCTCATTTGACTAATTAACCGGTCTCATTGCTAACATACTCTGACGACTCAGTTTTCTGCAGGGCTTAAACTGAAAATTCTCTAGCTTTCAGCAATTACACTTCAACTAATTTGTTATTCTACTTTCAGCAAACACCTCAGCTCCACTCAGTGATTCCACTCTAACACTAAAACTACTTCAAAGTCTTCTGACACTTAAATTCAGCCACTTCACAGTTTTAATGTTGAGCACCAAGTAAAAAAGACTGACCTTTTTTTAAACTATTTTTTATTATATGTCGTAAAAATAAGGCAACAGGATATCTGCTGTAATCAGGTTTAGGCTTGAATATTAAGAAAGGGGGCACAGATTAATGCACAATGCAGGGTTTTTACCAGCACACCATCTCTCTGTACCTAATCACCCCCTTACTAATAAAAACTAGTCTGAGCCCATTACCTTTGATATGCCTCCGTAAAAGTTAATTTAAGATTACTTCTATTAAAACCTCCTATAACCTCTACATCTGCAGGAGAAGTCGGTGATTTGGGTCATGTTCTTCACGTCCTAGAAAAGATACAATTGTTTCACTTTGACAAAATCCCCATTCGAGAAAAACAAATAGGCAAAGATTTGAAGTTTTGAAGTAGTATTTTTGTTTCTTTCAATTTCAAAATTACAAGTCTGTTTTGAAAAAAAAAAGACATTGGCCTTTCTGCAGTCAACTGCTAACCATGTCTTAACTCAACATCCCACTTCTCCAACATGCTGTCAGAGGAGGAACCCTACTGAGCGTCCTTGCAGATTTACTTGGATCAGCTCCTGAGACAGAAGTAGCTGATGATCACACAAAGGCCAGTATGGTCCATTTTTTTGTCGTCTTTAATTATCCAAAACAGAAATATCAAAAAGGGTCCATTGTTAGCTGACTTGCGCCGATCAGCTATACATTCCTAAATTGTTTTGTGGAGGGAGGGGGGCTAAAAATAAATGGTCCAGCAATAAAACTGGCAAGTGTGACACAGGTTGAGGCAGAACACCTTCACGTTGAATTCTGGAGAAAGTGTACAAAACAAGCAGAGGACATCTACAATTTTTCTAAATGACAAATGTGAGCATAACAAAATGAAAAAAAATCAAAGGCTTGCATTAAAAATTGGAACATGATGAAATTAAATAAAGGCTGTTAATTGTGTGATTAAGGTTTTCTTAAAGCTACTTAAGGAAAATTAAAAGGCAAAAGTGCGACGTTAGGGGGTTGAGAGTTATTTTTTCACTCTTGAGACTAATGCAAACACAATCTGCTCTCTGCATTTAGGCCGCAGTGCTGTATGCCTCAAGACTTCTTACAGATGTGCCTGTCTGCTTTTGACAGTCTGTGAAATGGAACTGCAAATCCTAAAATACCTGGGAAGCCAGTTGATTTCCCTGACAGACAATAAAGGAACTGACAAAAAACACTTTTTTATACTCTGGCTTTACTCCCCCACATAGTCCCCGGGGTTCTGAAACTTCCACTCACATGTGAGCCATGGCGTCCTCAAACAGCACCAAGTTTAGTGTGGCGTTGACCTCATTGTAGCTGTCCAGCACCTCCAGCAGGGTTTTATTGAGGCTGCTCCAGGACTCGGCAGCCATGTACCTGGCCTCCCCCAGCCCATGGGCAAAGTGGCAGTACAGGTTCATCTCCCTGGTCTGCTCCAGAGTCTCCTCCACGTCCTCGGGGTGGGACGGGAAACACACACACACATATTGCAGAGGTAAACATACAGGCACACACACAACCCCTGTCAGCATAACATTAGTGTTAAGCTTAAACAGTCTGGACAGGGACACAGCTGAATATCACAGCTGCGCAGAGGGTGACCTAGTTCATTTTCATCCCAGCAACTGTTGGACCCCAAATATTTCACTGGAGAGACTTTGGGTCTCTCGGAGGGACGCTTTTTTCTCCTCTAAATTTCACCAGCATAAGCTATGGTAGGTGTGATAAATGAGGATCTACTACAGATTCACATCTATATTATATTCTGGTGTAGTCTTCATTGTCATGGTATCAAGTGCACTTACTTACAGTGCAACAGTCTCTGCAGACTTACTTGTTTGCATGTAAAAATAGCAGGAAAACATGCAGCATATTGCTCTGTGGCACTGGGGCAAATTGTCTTAAGTTTACAGAAGGTGCCAACTCTGAATAATATATTCTGGAGTGGGTAGTATTATTCTCCCTCCCTCTCTTTCTGTGGGGGTGTGTACACATATACTTGTCAGGTTCTTTATTGTGGCATGACCGGAGTGCATGCGATAGAGCCAGAGAGGGTGGTGAGGGGAGCAGTGGACAGAAAACCATTAAAATGTTTTCCAATTTGCCGGGCTGACAGCGCAGACCCTGACAGCCAGACCCCCATACCACACTGATTAATATTCTCTCCAACCCTCTCCCGGCCCTCTGCCCTCCCTCTTCCCCCAAACATTCCTTTTTCTCCTCGCTGTGTTGGCCACTGATGTCCGGGTCCAGACACAGAGCAGGCAGCCTAATGATTTCCCCCCTCCCCCCCCCCATCATCCAGCCTCCCGTTCTTGTCTTCCTCCGCCGAACTTTGTAAAAACTCTCACCTCGTGGAACTTTTTCACTGTGTCCGCCTGCAGCTTATCAAAAAGCTGGAAGTCCTGCTCCTCCACCAGCTTGTCTCTGTAGACCCGGCTGGACTCGTGCAGGTAGATTTTCAGCAGGTCCACGGGGGTTTTCAGGCACTCGCCAGTACAGAAGAGAATGCCCTGAGCAGAGAGGGGGGGAGGAAGCTGAGAGTTTCATTTCAGAGGCTGATTTGTTTTTTATACAATCACAACAAGGAGAAGAGCACACAGGAGGCAGTTTGAAGGGGAAGCCACCTCTCTTGTTAACAAAAGGGCTAAAATGCAGACTTAGTAACCTGTCGTCCCCCCTCTCCTTCGCTGAGTACCACGATTTTAAGGGCAGAAGGTTTGCTTAACTGAATTGGTTAGTCTGATCAGCCTGGCTCATTGATCTCTTATCTCACTGAGGTTTGTGCAAGTTAAAAATCTATGGCCCTGACCATGGCTCTTAAATCTTAAATATCAGTAGCTGAACTGTGCTGTGTATTGATAAATCCATGGTGCTGTCCAAGGTCCTGAAGTAGCAGCACCCTTTTCTCTCACCTTTAGTCAGTCTCAGCTTGGATCTTTCCTAATCGCTGATTATATATCACACACGGCTTTAAACTATAATGCAGCTCATAGTCACCATCATGTTTAAAGTGACAAGCTGCAGTTTGTAGTAGTCAAAGACTGAGAGGATCGCAGTGACACACTGGTGCCTGTAGTATTTCTATAATATTCCTACAACATTTCTATGACCATTCAAGAGTGTCTGTGCTGCTGAAAATACAATCAGAACTACAGATTTTATAACACAGGGTTGGTGTTAAGTTGACTTATGTTTTGTAAAATGTCTCCCAAGTTAAGATCTAAAAATATAGCAACTGGATATACTGTATAGCACGATCACTATGGGCAAATTGATGGATACTGAGTGGGCAAGCTGTTTTTGCGGTTGTGTCAGAAAAAAATTCTTTCATCTCAGTGTCTCAGAAGTATTCCTGCATGTGGAGGGTTCTGTGGGCAGGTGTTGCATGGAAGGATCATGAAAATTGAGAAAAACTCTGCATGTGGCTATAATACTTACAGAAAGTGTGTCTTTTCAAACACCAGTAGAGTTGCAACTGAAGTCTCTTATTTACTACACAGAGCTTTACATCGACTGCCTACCGTTTGATATAGGTGTTTCAATTCTAAGTGGGGATTTTGCATTCTGTACACAGCCTTAAAAAGAACTGATGTAAACGGTATTTCACTCTCTTTAGCAAACAATTTCAGAAAACCACAGATGCAAACTTTGTGTGACTATAAAATGATGAAAATAATGATGATTTACAAGTGTCTTAAATTTCAATTTACTTCTTGCTAAAGACTAAAAACTATGGAGTGTCTGTTACAATGAATACTGTAATAAGTTTAGACCAGTCTGTGCTTACACAGCCAAATATTAATGATGTGGGGCTGAGCTTAAAACTTATGTCAGTGTCCTGACATGCTCACACTGACACTGCTGATATGTGATGTCTGAGGTTCCACAGTCATTAGCAGGAATAAAATGGAAAACACCTTAGTTTATTGCATTAGCTTGCAGACATTTAAAACTTGGACCTTGACATGAACAGCAGCAGCTTAAAATGAATGTCTTCATCTCAAGGTTCAGGGTTAATATCGAGGCAATCCATCTAATAATGTGGAGACTTTTTACTCAGAACCAAAATTTTAACTTTATGGTGGCCCGAGAGAAAAAGTTGGGATATTACTAAATCAACAGGATTCCTCTGGGAGCCATTCAGTGAGCACGGCTGAAAATAAATGCGTTTTCTGTTTGTAATTCATACTTTTTTCATTCTCTGCTAAAAAAAAAAAAAAAAAAAATTAAAATAAAACAGAAAATGATGACAATAAGCAGATGAGTGTGTAGTGGATGGCTGATGATTAATATGTCTCCAGAGGAGGCCCTGCTGACGTGTTGGCTTCCCTGCAGGACTGTTGCTGATGCAGTCAGGCGGAACTCAGTGCAATTTAGGCGCCTCGCATAACAGGTGCCATATAGGATGAGGACAGGGACAAAGTGGCGCCCAGGCACTGTTTGTTCCCCTCTGCGCACTGTCACCCAGGAGGCAGAGGCAAGCAGATGTTGTGTGTTTCCAGCCCCAGAACTTATTCCAATCAACAGAATCATCTCCGGGGGTAAAGCCAGCTGAATCTGATCTGCCTTCATATCTAAGCCCGCTGAATGTGACAATTGGCTGCTAAATCCACTGTGTAATGGTGCAGATGGGAGATGTGCCTGTGAGTGCGTGTGGATTCTTTTTTTTTCCATGGATGTGTGTACTAAAGATTCAAATTGAGCCAGAATTTTCGCCTCTACTCGAGATTTACAAAAGCCAAGATGTTTTCCGTGAGAATGTGTAAATGATCTAATCCCTGGACTGCCAATAGATCCTTCTTTTTCTACTTCATTTCATTGCTTAATGGCATCAATCATGACATCCTGCATTTATTGTGTAGATGTGTGTCCGTGCAAAAGAAAACACCATATGGCAGCTTTCTACAACGGTTACACTTGCAGGTTTGGCTGTTCGTAATACCAATTGAACAGCAAAGTGCTAACAAACTGAGGAGGAGAGAGAACTTTGTTTTCCTTCTATCCAGCCGACTTTGGCAGACTATCTCATCCTCTCTGTCCCTGATCTTTCATTGCTTTGTTCAACTTAGAGAAAAGGGATTAGAGAGTTCTGGGTGTCGGCATGTATCTGTCTGTCTGTCGCGCTGTCTGGAGCGGGCGTGCTTTCCTCGTAGCCTGACAGCTGCTCTGAGCCCTAAACAATGTTACGCTGGCTAACAAATGCACCCAGCTGACTATCCATGGAACATCATACAGACATATTGTGCAGTGAGTACACTTTGCCTCTTTCCCTTGTCTCTTCCCTCCTCTTTCATTTTGTTCATTTCTCCCATCTCCTCCCTCGCCTATTGAGCTTCGAGGAGCTCATTTAAGCTGACGTGGGGAAGACAGGCCCTCGGATATGCCCGTTGGTCATGGCAGAGAATGAACGTTGGCAAAGAGAGCTCTTTGACAACACTCCCAGTAGGATTCCAAACTGTTTGTCTTGCCCTATAAGTGGTATTTGACTACTGTACTGCACTACTTCACTTATAGAACGTCTAATTTAACATCCACGGGGCGTAATGATCGCCCCGATTCTTGGAGAAAGTAGAGTTTTACAAGAACAAAGCATATGGAGGAGAAAGACGGAGTACTGTAAGAAAGTATGTGGTAAGTGACAGAGTGGAAAAAGGACTTGAGAAAAAAAAAAAAACATCTGTGACATTAGCTCCTGCTTCCTAATGAACAAAAAACTCCTAACCTAAGAATTTGTCAGTGAATAACTGCGACAACACTCACGTAAAGATGCAGCCTTGCTTGATGTGCTGATCCACTTCTTTTGTCACATTTAAAAACACCTTTGCAAGTACTGTTGCGAGCTCACACAGAGTCTCTGAGCACAGGTATCTGGCTCATTAGGGTCGATCATAATGAGATGGTTGCCTTTGGCTACATCTCCAAGTTCCAAAGTTGTACAAAAAAACAAAGTGGATCAAAGAAAGACCCCCAATTATTTCAACTGAGGCAAACATCTGAAACGTCAAGCCAAAAAACACTGAGTGACAGCCATTTAGGCCTCATGCTCGAAATTAGAGGAAGCGTTTGTACTGTCTCACCAAACACTTCTACACTTCTGAAGGTGCAAAAGCACAGGCGTACGGTGGGGGAATTAGGGTTGAGGCAGAGCTGGAGCTGCGAGGCTGCTCACCCAGTCCAGGCTGTTTTAAAGTGGTAGAGCCAGGAGCTGAATGAGCTAGGCAGAAAAACTTCAAACAAGCACCGTGAGTCCTTTTCTGGCTTTCTCTCTATTCTCTCTATGGGTGGAGAAAGAAACAGCGAGGAAGCTTTGACAGTGTTTCCTCTCTGTGGTTACTGGACGCCCAGTCATACAGTGTAGACAGCTAAAAAAATATTAAAAAAAAAGGAAAAAGAAAAAAAAAGGCTTTGACAAAACAGGCAGAATGCTTCTTCAAATGCTGGCTTCAAAGTGTTATGTTAGCGTTAAAGTTCCCACTGCTTCAAAGCAGCGATGTGGGTTTGATCAAGGGTCTAGAAGGTAAGTCTAGAGGTCATTACTGCTTGAGCTTTGGGATGGTAATTATGCCTAATCTTAAAGTGCAGAAGGCTCAAAGCTGCTGCAAATCAACTCATTATAACGGCTAAATTCAGTAATCATACAGAAAGTAAGGTTAATAATAATGATGCATTTAAAAACTCCTCTTCCTGATGAATTGTAATAACTTCTGTGACCCCCTGACCATCCACAACTGCCATGTGCACAAAAGGAGCTGGAGCATAACGATAAAGTAGGTGACGATGCTTATTCTACAGTAAGGTGCCATTTAACCTCTATTAACAAATATTTGATATGAATGCAGAATCTGTAGTCAAGGGCCAAGTTTTTGGTATTATTAGACTTCTGGTTTCCATTTGTAGTCCTGTTAACACTGACTGAACACATCCAAGCAAGAAGGCTTTGGTCGCATGCAGGTAAACAGTCCACAAGGAGACTAACTAGGATGAAACACAATGCGGTGCAATGCAATCATGCAACACACTGGCTATTATCTGACAACAATAAGCTTTTTATTATTTTGTTAATGTGTCCTTTTAGTTTCCTGCCCTTATCCTCACCTGTTGTCAGTGTCTGTCTGCATGTTTTACTCATCAGTCTGTGATTTTGCATTTTTTCTTACCTACTCGTTCATCAACTAGTTTTACAATATGTATGTTTGTTTAAAGGTGATATGAAACAGTCCGTGATATCGCTGCATACACCTGTGCATTTTGCACATTTTGTAGTTGTACTTCAGTGGGAACTGAGAACTGCCTTGAAAAACTCCTCGAAGGAATAATGAAATATGAAGTTCCTATAGCTGAGTGGCTTAAAGCATTAATTATACAACAGAGTGTGTTAAATGAGAGAGTCTGCCCTCCATGAAACCGTGGAGGATTTTGACAGAAATATGGCCCCGAAAGCTTCTCCCTTGACAGCTCCCTGCTCTGATATTATATTCATTTAAATACATTAAATCATCACTAACACCCGTGGAAGTGCAAATCCATTCTATTTTCTGTTACACTTATTTCAGACTTATTTCTAGTTTTCAGACCCAGCTCTAAAATCAATAATAATTTAGATGAGAAATTAGTGACAGAAGCCTGACTCTTTCCACGTGGGAAGCAGAGCCATAAAAACAGAGAACCAAAGCGAAATATCCAACTCATTGTTTGAAATGGAGAGGTGAATGATATGAAAAAGCACACAACTTTTTCGATTTTAACTTCAGCCATTTAATTTAGCAAAGATTTACCTGTGGTTGTTGCCCTGAAAGAAATTCCATGTAGATAAACCTTCTTTTCTATCTGAGTGTCACCTGAAATATGTTGGAGAGGTCTCTCAGGTTGAAGATGTAGTGGAACTTGACTGCTGTGGGGAGAAAGGTGGTGGACATGCGCTGGTGCAAGGCCAGCGCTAACTGGACCAGGGTGGGGCAGCTCTTCTGCAGGACAGTGTTAAAGCCCTCCCCTCTCAGGTGCTGAGACAGGATGGAGGTGTAGATGGTGCTCAAGGCCTCTGCTCCCGGAAACGACAGGGCGAAGACGCTGAAGTGGTGCTACGGAAATAAAAAAAAAGGCAATGGTAAACATTCTTCTCCCCACTAATTATGCAGTCTTATCTTCAGGATTTAAAGAGAGTGTCACCTTGTGGGTGTTCACAGCAGTTAGCGACGAGAGAATATCCCTTTGTCTGTGGCGTCTTTTAAACTTAAATGTGACCATATTTAAATTTGAAAGTAGTCCTCCAAGTTTAGTCGAACTTGGATCAGTGAGTATGTGCTGTCTTGCCCAGAGGTGCATCCTGTCATTGATCACATACCCCGTACTTTATAATTATCATAACCTTAGCTCAGTTTCTGATCATGCTTCACTGCCTCTCCATTCTGTCTTCCTCGCCAGTCTGACATGCTGAGGATGAGTCTACTGTGCTGAGTGTCTAGAAAGTCTTTTTATGCAGATATTACAGCAGAAGTTATTTCAGTGGTCAGTGACAGAAACTTCTTAAATGAAATCCTATCTTGTTTTTTAATGACATTTAGGTTTTTTGGTATTATAAAAACATGTTTCCTTTCTTGTCTGAGGATAGAAGTTGTTATTTGAGTGGTGATGATAAGTTTGTGGCCCAGGGTAGAAGGAGGTGATTTATTCAACTCTTTATTTGATTGTGCAGAAGTTTGACCTCAATAACTTGAGGTAATATTTCTGTTTCAGGTGATTAAAAATTACAAGTCAGTACTGTCTGAGAAAATAGACAATATTGGCCTCTGTGACTTCAATCTTAAGGGTTCTACTTGTAAATGTAGGAAACATTAGAGGAGGACCAGGGTTGATGTTGAAGTCCATTTTCTCTGACTGTGCTGCCTACATTTTTATTTAAGTACAAAAGACTGCAGCAATCAATGTTTCACTTAGGTCAGTTACATAAATTAAGGATGGATCATCATGTCCTTTGACCTTTTTACAAGTTAGGGTATGGAGTTTTTAAACTTTAATTATTGATCAGACATCAGGGAAACAGCTTTAAAATGACTTTAATTCGAATAAGATAAAGTGCAACTTGAGCCGCGGGGGAGACTTCAGCAATGAAACAAGATCTGAGCATTCCTTTGTTCCTGCTGGTTCCCCAGCATTTACCAGCCATTATCATCTGTGCAATCAACAGCTACAGGCTCTGCTGCACTGTTTTCTAATGTCTACTTTTGTCCTCAGTTTTAATGTTGTTTATCATATACACATACTCTAATACAGTTGTATGTATTTTGTTTTTCTTCATTTAAATTTTATTGGGGTCATATTGTGTGTGAGAGGATGAGTTTCAGTTTACAGTGTGTGTGTGTGTGTGTGTGTGTGTGTGTGTGTGTGTGTGAAGAAGTTCATTTTTTACTTCTGGAGAAGTAATAGACAGGATCCAGTA
>JAQNCA010000017.1:16310012-16336297 GCA_029783725.1 Acanthurus tractus | reverse complement strand
GTGTGTGTGTGTGTGTGTGTGTGTGTGTGAAGAAGTTCATTTTTTACTTCTGGAGAAGTAATAGACAGGATCCAGTAGGTGTGGTTAGAGATCAGCAAATACATAACTTGTGTATTTTTTGGCCTTGTGTTTCGTTAAAAGGGATAAGGGTTTGTTTTGTTTTGTTTTTTTTAAATAAAATGTATCACCTTAGTGGCATGTGTGATTCCTGTGAATATTATCCAGTGAGAAACCTGCTGCTCTCATTTAGAGACTATTTGTACAGAAGAGCACAGATGACTGATAGAGAGACTCTTCACTTGGTCTTGGTTCTTTACAATCACCTGAAGCTCAACATCAGCAAAAAAAAAAAAATTGTTGTTATGGACCACAGTGTTCCAAATATGGATCTTGCTGGAAAGAACCCACTAACTGATGATGACTAACCCAAATTTAGGTTTCCACCTGAAAAGCACATCACAGTGAAGCTGACCTTTGACCCTTTTGATAATAAATGACATCTCTTCATTTATGTGAAATTGTGTCATAATTAGAGTATCGTTTCTTCAGTAATAGCCAGATACATGTTTTTGTAAGATCACAGTGGCTTTGACTTTTGACATCCTACATATAATCAGTTATCCTTGTATTTAAATGAATGTTTGTACTAAATCTGAAGAGATTCCCTTCAGGTGCTTAAGAGATATTGTGATCAGCAGAATGGGACTGTTGTAATGAAAGACAGACAAAAAAATGCAGCAATGCCTCCAGCCATGGCTGTCACTGGTGCAGAGACAAAAAAATGGAGTTCAATTATTTTTTGCCTTAAGAGAAGCAAAAACACTAAGGAAAAAAAATCAATGAGTTTTATTATTCATGCATTGAAGGTAGCCTGGTGAGCTTATTCGGGGCCTGTTGTATTCACTCATATATTGGTCTAATGATATCTCAGAAACTGAATAAACAGATGAACAATTACAGTGGAATCTGAGATTTACCACTGTATTTTTCTTCTGCTCTAAAGTTTCGTGAATCACATCAAATCATGTTTAATATTGCACATGAATAACAAATGAACAAGCAAACAACGTGCCTTGGATGAACTAGCGGTATTTCCTATATTCTGAAACATAATGTTGAGATGCCCAGATTTGTTTTGTTTTTGTTTTTTTTAAGTTTCGCATAAATCTAATCAACTGTGCATGAATACGTGCACCGGTGAAATGATATCTATTATTAATACTTCATCATATATCATTTTTGTTTAATAATAAAAGGCAAATCTAGAGAGAAAGTAATGATAACATGAAAACGTGCGTAAGAATAATCATTGTGAATGTAAGCTCAGCAGTGTTGCATAACCTGTGCTGTGCGGACATGCTGTGTATGTATTCGTGTGCGTGTGCATGTGTGTGTGTGTGCGTGTGTGTTTGTACCTGCAGTCGTGGATTGATGGTGAAGCTGCCAGCCGTGGGGTTCATGCAGGACACATATTGAACACTGTGTATTTCCTTCAAAAGCAGCTTATTACGGTCATACCTGAGAGTACACAAACACACACACGCACCCGCACACACGCAAACATGCAAACATGCAGAAAAAAATCAGTATTTAACAAACTGGCACGCACACTCGGACTACTTCATACACACATGGACACGCTTCCCCCACGCTTTTGCCAATATGGACGCCTCAACTCCTACTTAAGCTGGCGTGGTTCAGTAGCGTCCTCCTTCCTCTCAATTTCATACCTGAAATCCTCCCAGCATATCTTTAATGGGCTGACCGTGTCTAAGCCAGTCAGCCTGTGTCTGACGCAGTGGAACCATGTTCAGAATGGCCTCACTGTGTCACAGAGATGAGCAACAAAATCGTTTTAAGGGGAATCATACAACCCTGCACTCACATTTGACTCTTTGACACTAATAAAAGTTGTAGCATATTGATACTGAGGCAGGGATGAGTCTGAATACTAAAATGAAGATATTTTCAGTGGAGAGAGCATTTATTTGAATTATTATGGTATTACACCCATCAGCTTCTTGCAGCTTCTATTATCTGAATTATCCGTCTTTATGTTAATACACTGACAAGTTCTCTGAAACTGTCTACCGTTTAACCAATTAAAGAAATGAACTATTTCACAGCTGATATGGTATTTTCTGAAACTCCCGTAGAAAGACACAGTTACATGCTCTGCAAACAGCTAAAGCATGTACTTATATTTGCACCCACACACACACACACACATATATTGACAAGTATATTGCAAGGCAGCATGTAAATGACAGCCTCACCAGTGGTTGTAGTCCATGTGTTGGCGGATAAGTGTGTGAGGCTGCACTGTGCCATATGCATCTACTTCAGGCATATTCATGTCATCTATGAAGTAGATCAGCCTTCTGCTGCCAGGTGGTCCATAGTTGCGTCCCGCCTTCTTCTCAAGGGGCTTTTCCAACACGGCTGTGTTGAAGACGAACAGACCAACAGAGAACAAAAAAATGTGGGACAGAGAGACTCAATGCTGAGAAAGATGAATGGCAGTAGTTAAGATTCATTGACCTGTCTGAAGACTTCTGATTTACCTGAGAGAGCATATTAACCAGTGGTCTTAATCTTGGATTGGGACATACAAAAGGGGTGAAGTGTATGTGTAGGGAAGAAAGAATAAGTCTGCTACTTTTCTCTTTTTTCTGCATTTACTTTTCTTATATTTTCAAATTCTGTATAATCTTACCATTAACCTTTCACAGCTAAAAGAATTATAACTTGTAGGAGGGGTGGCAAAAGCAGTTTTTTTTTGTAGTAAACATTCAATTTTGGAAGTCACTGACATAAACAATGATGCAATCCAATGTGTTCTCCTTTTGAAAAAGTAGCTGGCTATCTGTGCCTGCTTTATTAACATCTATATAAATCTATCTATATAACAGCAACAGGAAAATAGTCTTATAAACAAGGAGACTATTGATCCAGGTGTATGCAGCTAGTTGCAAGTCAATATACAGAAATCCCTTCTCTGAAATTGGAATATCCTTTTGATTGATTTGAAATACTTAAGGTGCTGCCAGCAATTCAGACTGAATGAGGCTACTTTACAGTATATAGAGCATTTAAAAGGAGTTTTGACTCAACATGAGTGTCAGTGTGAGGTGGACAATGTCTTTGCTTCAGGTCTCAGACTGCAACCACAGAGTTCAAGCAGAGGGTGTTCCAATACAGAAAATAAGGACCTGGTCATGTACAGTATCTTTTGTATTAAAACACTACAGAGCTCATTACTTTCGTTAACTATGATTAAAAAATCAGTAACCATCCTGTAGTCATAGATAAATGTAGCCAGAACAGGCAGCAATCAGCACTCATTCTAAACTTCCTTTGACATTTAATTTTAATTAATCAATGTCATCCTGATACACAATTTTAACACACAGCTGCCAGCTCATCAGAAAGAAACATTTAGAGTTGTGATCATTGTGAGTAAAGTGCGGTTCTTACCTTGGAGCATAGCAGATGTAGTGTAATAGTTAAACGGGACATTTTTAATCATGTATTTCTCTGCATCCAATGATCCCAGTTTGTCTGCGACCAGAACAGATTTCCCTGTCCCAGCATTCCCGACCAGCATGACCGGGCGACGACGCTCTAGGAGGCGGTCCATGAAGTAACGAACCCGAATAGTCTCCACAGTGTGGACCAGACATGCCTTCACAAGGAAAACAGACATACTGGGGCTGAGGGAAATATTTAGCATTTTTATTTTGTAAATAATATTGCATCTTTGAAGCCAATCAAGTAAAAATGTTTTAGAGATTAAGTGATTTGATAAAAAATTATCACCCAAGTAAAGGTCTGCACCTGTGATAGAGTTTGTATGACATGTTTTTCTGGGTCTTAAGCTGGTTTCTCTGACAGATATAGGTGAACTTTTTCTACAGTTGATTTGTCAAGAAGTGTGTTTACAAAAAGCAAAAAGTCTATATAGACCTCTGCGGTTCTAATGACACTTGCTAGGCAGGGAGATAATCTTCTATGGGCTAAAAACAGTACTCTACTTTTATTAATTTGACCCACTGTTAATATAAAAAAATAAATATTAAAGTTTAAAAGTATAATTATTTATTAGAATTGTACCTGTTCTAATTTTCTTGTATGTAATGTAATTTCAGTCTAGCAGATGAAATTTGTGTAATTACACTGAAAACATGCCGATAGCTCAAATACACTAACAACACCTGTTGTACCTGAAGTGGTGTATCTGTATCCATCTCAAACTTGGGCACCATCTTGGACCAGGGTTCAAACTTCTTGCTCTCGGGGTCGATGTAGTAATCAAACACGGTGCCCTGGGATGGGAACTTGATGGTTTTGAACTCGGCCACCCACCACTTGCTGAACTCCACTCTGTAGTCGACCAGCTAAATTCACACAGAGCACACACGCAGAGACACAGAGGGTAGGCGGGCGGTCAATACTCTAAAATGACTTCCTCTCTGCTTTTTCTCTCCCATACAGTAGCTATGGATCTTTGCGTTTGATTTACTCTAGTGTGAATACAAACTACAGGACAAATAAATGACGACAACATAGAGATACAGCCACAGCAGTTGAAGGGTAGAAAATGAGAGATGGCAGGCCTATCTATTCATCTGTCTGGTTCAGACAGTGAAGTAGCCTCATCACCTGCTGGCTGGCAGATCCTCGCCTTCCTCCGTGCCTCCCCACCCCTCAGTACCTGTCTCCTCTATTCACTACCAACTCTCCAGTCAATAAAACCACTTAGCATTTAAATGCTTCTGTGATGGGAAAATAAAGTGAAGTACATTTGTACCATGGGGGGAGAGCAGTTTTATCCCATAACTTAGATGGACGCGCTTACTGTACGGAGCTAACTGGATTGCTTAGCAACTGCTCGCCACGGCTCTCCTGCTGATTTAAATTCAGTCAGCCTGTGTGTTGTTGAGCCGGAATGGAGTCCACTTCATTTTCAGATGGAGATCTCTCCCTTTTTCAAAAAACCTGCCATTTCTTCAACTGGAAATAACTTTCAAATGACTTTTCATAAATAGAGACACAAAGTTGAGTTGCATAAGAGCCATCAGGGCTTGAACAGTACCAAAGAATACCCATAATGCAATTGCAAAAAACTCTATCTGAAAGGGGTGATGAAGAAAGAGGAAAAAAACATTCAGCTGTTTCAGTTGTGTCCTATTCTTTTTTCCCTCTTTATGCAACCACTTAGCAAGCGTCTCGCATGCCCAGAGGCCCATGGAGTACCTGGTCTTGGAACATGGCTCCCCCAAAGGCCCAGACAGCAGCAAAGACAAAATAGAGCTCATAAAGTTCTTTGGCACAGTCTGGTGGGGTGTTTTCTGGAATCAGCAGACACTCCAGCAAGTAACACAGCATCTGCACCATGCTCTGCTCGGGGATGGGGATGATCTTCTTAAACCTTAGCAAAGACAGACACATTACATCACACTTTAAGCTTTACCACTGATTCATCTCTTTTACTGAAAGCATCAAATAACTACCGTGCAGAAAGAAAAAAGAATCAAATTATGCTTTCAGCTTATGTAATTCTGAATTGTGTCAGTATATTTTTAACAGATTTGACAGGCAAAATATAGGTTCTTTTGACAAAACAGGTTTACTCCCAAGCAGGCGGATGGCAGATTTATCTTTGTATATCTATGTGGCATTATGGCACTGTGCAGTGGTGTATTCTCTGGATTTTTGGCCTATTAATGAAAACAAATTATTCCTCCTCCCTATTTCCCTCCTCTGCTTCCTGTTTTTGTTGTTTGCTCCAATAAAAGTGGTGATGGAGGTGTTGGAGGAGGCAAGTGGTCCTGTACAATAGAATGCAGGAAGGCATCCAGTTCTTCTGAGTCAGTCTCTGTTTGCCTCGGCCCACTTTTGCACAGTCTCTCTTCATGTTGTGTCACACCCCTACATCCTGCGTCAACTGGACATGACTATAAGGCTGTCATTCCATAGCGGCACAGAGCTTCTGATGAGATGAGTTACCTTGATCTCAGAGTATCCAGACATGAGGGGAGGTACTTGTCAAACAGTATAGTCAGGTTTGCTTTCTCTGATTGGACCTCCCTCCTGTCAATCCAGCTGGACACCGGTGGGTTCCAGCCGAGGTCTGCTGGGTTTATGTACAAGATGCCTTCAAAGCAAACATGGAAGACATAATATTTAGAGGTTATAGTCACTGTAAACAAGGGTGGATCACCCCATTATGAGCAAAAATGGTTGTTAGGCCCCTTTTGACCCCAACATCTCAATCTGCGATGCATGAAACAGACGGTGCATCAGCTGGTTTGAGGCAACTTGTTTAAACTTGTTACTTAATTTGTTAATTTTCTCACAAAAATATGTACAAGTTAGTAGGGATGTCACTTTTTTATGTAAATACTTTATATCAATTTGTACAGAACCCACTTCACTGACTACTAAATTAAGTTAAAGATGCTTAAATAGGCTACATCCATGCTAGCAACTCTGGGAAGTTGAACATAGCATTCAACTCAAAGCACTGACACTGTCAGACACTGTGCAGCTAAATCTGTTTATTTAAGAGGTTCTGCTGTTGTTGTTCTGGTAATGTTTCCCCTGAGACAGTTGCATGTGTACTAAAGCAGACAAAAAGTGCCACCTTCATCCACAATTTGAAATTAGAAAATGCTTCCTTACATTGCTTCAAAGATGGTTTGGTGGCATTACCAGCGGGCTGGTTTCTAATTTCCACCTTTTTTTAGTTTTACAGTAGGGGAGGGGAACAAACTGCAAACACACTGACACACTCTTATTTTGCAAAGTTTGTATTTTGTACTTTTGTCTCCAACAACTCCTGTGAATATGTGTCTTTCACTGTTGCTTTATGATATTCATCAGCTAGTTGTTACCTGTGTTTGTCTGTTGTTTGGTGCTAGGCAGAGAGGATTTACAAGCTTTAACAGAGATTTTCAGTTAAAAATTACTGGCTGTTGTGTCTGTAAACAAAGAGAGTCATGAACCTGAACCAAAACACTGATGTTGTGGTCCATAAAATCTAAGTAGTCAGTTCAAACATTGTGAAACAAGCCATGGAGTTGAGTAGAACTGCAGAATTGAGTGATTCACTGTTACACACTGTTTGCAGAAAATATTCATCAGTGGAGCTTTAAGGTCTGAAAACTAGATTTTGACACATGGCTTTATGTAGAATATTGCAAAAATGCAAACGCAACAAAGCTGGGCCTCTTTTGGCTCATGTGGGTCTGTGGCCAGTGAGCAGTTGTTATTCGTATTGTGTCCATGTAAAAATAATGAAAAAGAAAAAGATTAAAAAAAATACTACCTGCTCTGGATACAGTAGCAGGGGTAGCAGTGCGAAGATGGCTGATCTCAAACACCAGCCTCATGGTGGGGTTCAGAGGGATCCGCTCATTACTGGCCAGAGTCAGCACCTAATGGGAGAACGCATCATATTTACACACAGTATACATGAATATAACTGTCATAGAATGAGTTCTTTGCCTTTTACATAATGTTAGCCTGGATTATGTCACCTGTTTTCCTCAGCTCTTTTCACTGTTCTCAGCATTACAGGAACACACTGTCATCTACTCTCTCATCTACAGAGTACAAATAGTTTACAACTCTCTCGTGTCAGTGGTGAGTCAACTGCATCTCCCTATTCATGAATCTCAATGCTGATTTAGTGAACAATAGACAGTGAAAATGTGTCACCTCAGTCATTTGTGATACTGAATAAAAGACTCACAAACACAGTCCACAAACACACATGCGACTCGCTTGCACCTTGTTGTCATCCATGACTGTGTTGAGTGACTCAATCCACATTGGATCTATGTCTCCATCCAAGACAATCCACTTCGGTCCGTTGTGACTGATATTGGCCAATTCACGCATTATGTTAGAGAACAGGCCTACAGGGAGAAGGAGTTCACAGTTTGGACATTCAACTCCGCTGATTAATAATTTTGTAGGAAACAAACAGAATTCAGTAATCACCATCTTTCCATTCTCTAGTTGCTGGGTTGATTATGCCAAACAGCTCATCATTGGTCACAGCTTTTGGGTTAAGGTCTGCCCACACAGGTCTGCGTTTCATGTTCTGATAGGTCCTTTGCAGTGACCTCATCACCTGACTCTTCCCAGTGCCTGCATTCCCAATCACAAACACAGAATGACGCACCGCCAGCAGCTCCTCCAGCTGCACCACCTAACACACACACACACACACACAGAACAATACATTTTATATTCAGCTTTGTTTGGATCAAATGAAGGACACTGATGACATGTAAAAATAAACACTGACTTTTTTACAGTAGCAATCTAGATAACGCAGCTTTTCATGGGTCACTACACTGTAGCTCTCAGTCTACTGTTTCTCATTCTTAATATTCTGGTTTATGGTGAATATAAAGTGATGTAAAATGACAGGGTAGTGTGATGCACTGCAGTGCAGCACAGCAGCTTAGTACACTGTTCACAGACTGCATTAAATGACAGCAATGGTTTCTGGAAGGACAGATATCTGCACCCTCATTATTCTGTGTTTGCAGACTTAAAAGGCCACTCCACCTATTTTGTGCATAAAGATCAATGCACTTGCAAAGAGGAACTAGAAGTCAACAGTTGCATAATATCTACTAATGTTTTTATTAAGAACAATAGTGTTTAAGAAAGACACTTTAAAATATTTGGGTAAAAATGAGAAAATGAAGTATAAAAAACAGACAAAAGACAGCATATTATATAAATATGAAAATGGAACTAATCCAATTCAATTTTTTCAACTTGGCTCTGAGAATTTCTTGACTCCATTTTTTTTTATTTGACTGTGACAGCCAGAAAGAGATGGAGGAATGAGAAAGAGGAGATGACATGCTGGAATCAAACCTCAGCTGCTGCAATGAGCACTCAGCCATAATACATCGCACCCGCACTGCTAGGTGAGCTGTCGGTGCACCCTAAAATGTTACTATTTATTTCATAATGTCACTCTTAATCATGAAGTCTTCTGTCTATCAAGGCTCAAAGGGTAGAGACAGTAATGTGATTGGCTGCTGCTTTGGTCTGAGTGAGCAGATGGCCAATCACATAACTGTCTCATCAGTATGTCCTGATTGACAGGTAAATGCTTATTTACCTGAAAGCCAGTGGACAAAAGTTACACTCATTAATGTACAATAGGAAATGGAAGACCTGAACCACAGCTTTAAAGGAGACAGGATATTGTGGATGATGGTAAAATAACCCCAAGAAGATCAAACCGAATGAAAATGAAAATATGAACAATTTGGACTTCCATTTATCTTTCTATTTGTGAAGTTCCATTAACAGCAGTATTTTAAGTTGTGGATTGTAATCTAAGACTTTTAGGGTTAGACAAATTATATATTAGGTTACGGCTAGACAAATGATATATTTCCTTTCTTCTTGCTGTTATTGAAGAACTGCATTATCGTCACTGTCAGCACTGTCAACTGACACCAGGGGCCCCAGGCAGTCCTCAACAAATAAGGGGATCATTTTTTTTTACTACATCTCATCCAAAAGTAACTCTATGACAGAGAGCTAAACTACTGAAACTATAGATTCCATATTCTCTATGTTATGAAACACCCCAAACAAAGGGCTTATCAAATGATGGACTCTGGGACAAAATGCCATTGATTCATAATATTACTATAAATACCTAAAATACAACTATAAATACTTCCATTCTGCTGTGTTCTGCATTTTAATCAATGAGGTTTTAATACAATACTGTGTAAACTGAACTGCCTTAAACATCATTGCAAGCAGTTATAAAGAAATCCTTTTAATCACAGTTTCCCTAATATTGTATAATGTAATGCTTAACTTTATCTAGATGTAATTTTTTGCTTTGAGAAAATACCTCTGTTGGGTGGGTTCTGCGAAAGCTCAAACATGCTCACACTTGACTTTCTGAATTTTTCTTAACTTTGAACATTATATTTTCTGTCAATTTGGGATTGTGAGGTGACACCACAGAGTGTGTAACAGAATAACGGAGTAAAAAAAAGGGAGGAGAAATTTCCTCCCTGCTTTCACTGAAACATACAGATGGCAGGCTCAATCAATGCCATCGACCGGGCTCCTTGCAGCTTCTACTCACCATCCATTCAGTCAGAGCGCGGGCAAGCTTTATACTCTCAAAGGCCCCAGCTGATTACTGCTTTGATGTAGGGAGGACTATTGCTAGCACAGGCTAAAGCTAAAGGTATGCAATCTCTCTCACTTCGCCCGCTCCCCCCAACCGTGCCCCCTTTGTCTGAAATCAAAAGGTTGGTCGCGTAAACAAAGACAGTAAAAGTTCAGGCTCTGGGGGTTGATGGTTGTTATTGACCGCTCGGCCATTCTCTCTCTCTCTCTCTTGTTCACTGTGTTTCTCCTCCTCTTTGTTTATTTCTGGGCTGTCTCTCACAATGTCAGGGTTAAGTGGCATGGTGCAGCACCAGCCGCCATTGATGGAGTGTTATTATGTGGTTCCCGTGTCTATTTGACCTGAGGCAGATTGCACTTATTTCCCCTGGTCCTGCGTTCATCTGTCTCTGACATATACCAGCCTCTATTGTGCATGTGAGTGTGTGTGTGAGTGAGTGTATCTGTTTGAAACATAATGACTAGAATTAGGTCAGCAGCTCGGGCACCTGAACTCTCATCTCAGCCAACCACTGGCTTTCTGTAATATTTGCCCGATTCATCCAGTTGCTGCAGACTTGTCTGACACTAATGTGTATCTCCCAGTGGAACATTATGACGTGAGGTAAATGGCTTTTGGACAGAACTAAGATAAATCTAAATGAAAGTGCTACAACTGTAATATCTGTCTAAATTGTTAAAGATGAAACCCCCATTTGGGGACTTCGCGGATAACTTGTGATTGTGTTTACCTTCATCCTTGGCTTAGCAGCACTTGTGACACTTATATTTTTTGAGCTGTAATCAAAACAAAATCCAATAAACTGAAGCAGACAATCACGTCAAAAGGCCACAGAGGAGCCATGTTTACAGTACCTTGAGCACAAAATTGTCCTCAGCCTGTAACTTTAAGTCTAGGATGGACTCCTTCACATGCTTCTCAAAGTCAAGGTCCCTCTTTCTAGGGACGTCCAGAGCAGGAAACAGGTCTCCAATCAGCCCCATGAACACGGGCATGTCATCAGTCACTATCTTGGGGATGTTGAAGTCTCTCAGGGCTCGCATCAGCACCTGATCCTCTGCTCGGCCGGGGTCTCCTCTCTTCAGAGAGCCGGCCACCACCAAGACTGACTTGATGGCTCGGAGGCCCCAGTCATAGTGGTCCTTTCAATAAAGGCCAGAGAGACATTAATGAGCAGAGACAAAAATGCACAAGTTTTTAATTCATAGCAGTATATAAAAAGCTGAGAGTGGGATTAAAAAGGTATAGCTAGTAATTAAATATGATGAGCTGATTGGATGATCATTCTACCATCTCAGTTACTAATATCATAAACCTTATCAACTGATCTGGTAAATTTCAGATCACCTTTAAGATCCATCAGTAAAACTAATATCTCCCTTCAACTGCAGACCATGTGAAGAGAAACACTGGCTTTGTCATTTAATATAAAAGGAATGTGTCCAACATGTCACCTCAGTGTCAGCATTACATGGCTTTTTCAAACAATTTGTGTACAAATGAGAAAACAAGGCCTTATTAAGAAGTTGTGGAACAGGAGTGGAAGTGCACTGAACATCAGCATACTGGTATTGTTACTGTGATGTAGCATGTAGTGCTACACAGCACAAAGCACTGCTATAGCTAACTACAGTCTAACACATCATAGTTTCTGGCTTATGAGTAAACTCATATGGCCCTGACAGGCACAATTCGGCAAAAGCACCACCACACTCAGAGTTTAACTAGTTTGAAGTTTCTGTTATTGTAAATATACATTTAACCAGGTTGAGTTTTGTGATAGCATATATACATTTCTATTAGGTTGAACTGCCTTGTAACAGTACAGCTAAATATTGTGTCTGATCGTGCATTTAATCTTGTTGATTTACCAGACAGAATCAGTATAATGTAGGAACTGTGAAACTTTGCATCCCAACCAATTGCACTCAAGGATTCAGAGGATATTTTGGTGAAATAACTCAAAAAACACACAACCTGAAACTAACATAAAATACAAACTTAAGATTTAAAGCCCTGCATAAACCTTACATTATATTCATGTCTGGAAAAAGAACTTTTCTGGTAGGATTTGGTGATTTTCAGCTGAAATTACTTTTTGTTTAATATCATACAATATAAACTAATATTTCTAAAGCAATTTTTGATATGAATCTGTTGTCATTACTAAAGAAGTAAAATATAATGTTCTATATGCACAAGGAAAAGTGTCGCTTTCATGCCGCTGTGTCTTGGATGATCACTGTTTAGCATGAAATTTTCTGCTGTTGCTGCACTGAAGACAAAGTACAGATCCCAGCTAAACGTTGACCAGGAGTTGAGCGTTGCAGTATCATGCTTCAAACCTCGCTTCGAAAAGTTGTGCAGTGCAAAACGCATTCATGGTAGCCATAAATCCTGACTTCATCATTTGGATTAAAAAAAAAAAAAAAATCAGCAAAATTTGTTTTAATAATTTTTGTTTTGTAGGTTGAAGTGTTTTCTATGTTGTGCTCCTGAGGTAATGGTGCTGATTAATTTCATTTATTATTATTTATTCATTCATTTGTTTTTCAGTATCAAATGGCTTAACTAGTTGGTTGAAAATTGTTCATAGTTTACATAAATTTAAATCTTTTCTGGTTCAGACTAAAAAACAAGGTTAATAGAGATATTCTTTGTTGCAAGTGGAAATGTGTTTCTTTCTTTTTTCTTTTTTTAGGGTTTTCCTTAATGTTAATAAGGATACAATGTTATGCAAATGTGTACTTGTAACAATTTTATGGACAAATGATACTATTTATAGTCGAGGCGGTGGGTGGGGGGCACAAAATGTTTTCTTCTTCCTAGGGGGGCTTAACAGAAAACAATTGAGAAGCACTCTACAGTGAGTTAATGATAGATTTCTCCTATAATATAGGCTGTATTTGGACTGTCGTGTAAATCTGTCACCTGTCTGTCACAGGTGTGACAGGTGTTATTGTTGGTTGAGGGGCAACACTGTAGGCAGAATATTCTTAACACACCAGGACCTACACTCTTAGCCTAGCAGTGTGGACCTGCTCAAAGTGCAGAACAAACTGCCACAGCATTATCAAACATAATTTTACTGTCATTAAACCAGAGGCCTCAAACTTATTTACACATTATCTAAGATCCCTGTACAGTATGCAAGCATAAATTTATTGCACTGTGCTCTCTGCTCACTAGTTAGACAAACAGCAGAGTCATCCTGAGCAGGACTAGAAGCAGAACTTATGTAACATTTAATCTAAAATTATGAACTACTTGCTTAACTCAAGACAGTAGTTCTCTGAATCCACACTTTCTATTGATTTGCAGCCCTTGTGAATATAGCTTAGAGAAGCAGTCTGTTCATTATCATTTGACTTCATTGCCAATAAGTTGCTAATGTTGAAAAACTTGCAATGAAACACTGGCAAACAACCCCCAAGCAGCAAAAAAAATGTAATTAAGGTGATCTTATAAAATGTTTGAAGAAGCAAAGCTTCATAAAACTCCCATAAAGGGAAGCAGTGAAGTAGTATGCTTTGATACTTAAATGGGCCTGTGGTCATGGGAAATTCATCCAGAACTAAGGGTTCATTAAATCGCTTACCTAAGTCGAGGAGCTGTACTGTAGCTATTAGTCAGCACTGTCAGTGATTTTATTGCGTATTTAAATAATTAATATAATGACAGAACAAGTGAGACAGAACTAAAAAAAGAAAGAGAAATTTAAATGGAGTAACATCCAAACTCCCTGCAGGCTCTTATTCAAATGCGCGCAAGACGTCACACAGACAGTTAAGTCAGCTCCTGTGTCGTGCCCAAGAGTCATTCCCTATCAAAAGCCTCAAATATAAAAAGAACATTGTGTCAGTTGTTCAGCTTTGAAGTGGAAATGTATCTGGATTTTTCTGACCATATCTGATCTGGAACTTTGAAGGAAGCAGATAGTACCTGTTTGGACAAAAGCTCTTTACACAGTGTGTAGAGGGTGATAAACTTCCTAGCAAGTACACGAGCTTCGATGAAGCCCTCGGCCACCAGCATGATTTCACAGATCAGCTCAAAGTCTGGCACCACCATGGCACACGGTCTGTGGAGAGAGGGACAGAAGGCATTACAAGGAGCTCAGTTGCAGTTCATAATCATAATCTGGGATAAATACTTGTTTTGTCATCTATAGTATACATAATGCACTCAGTTTCTGTTGACATTTTACCAAGGAAGCACACTCAGCAAACCTCGGAGTAGAAAAAACTGCAACACAAGTCAGTCAATGGCTAAAAAAAGATGGATGATATGACAACTTATATTACTGTACAACATCACAACAGTTCCATTGCCCCTGTAGCCTGGCTACACGATCGGTCATAAATCTCACTCCCTCCAATATAAGCAGACTAGACATGAGCCAAACTGAAAAGCAATAGAATAGGTCACATAAACTTTCACCCAGGATAGTGTCTGTCTGTTTAAGTAGTACTTTTCACTGCAGTGTTTACACAAGGCTTCCCTTTTCTGATAAGTGTGGCTTTTAATTAGTTATCTGATGCTGACAAAAAAGGGCCATCTGCCGATCACCACTGCGTACACTCTGGATCCAAAATACGTCACTAACACAAAATAGCCTGTGTCGATAGCATTTTGACTTAATTTTTGCCCAGTGGGAGGAGGTGAAGACGGGTTGTCCATCTCTATTTACAGTTGGTGGTCACAATCCATCACAATTAACACATTAACCTTTCTGTTTTATGCGCTCCATTTCTTCAACCAAACGTTTCTTAAACTCTTATCCCTTGAGGGATTCAGTGCTCACATAACATGCTCTCTCACATACATACTTGTCTGCAGGCACCTGCAGCCCTCTGGCTTTTGTGTCAGGTGGAAATTCAATATGAAGCATATCATGTTTATATGTTGTGGCTTGGATCATACCTCATCTGTGCAGTACTTCGAACAGAAGCATCAAATAAGTCATAGAAATTTAATAAAGGTATAATTAGGGATGTTAATGAGGATGTTATTCTGCTATGTTTTATAAAATCATACAAACATGGAAAAAATTACCGTGGCTTCCCATAAATTTCGTTTGTTCACTCAGAAACAGAAATGTGTTGAGAATGATACAAAGTTAGGTTAACAAGATGTAGAAAGACCTGTTCACTCAAATGACCAAAAAAAGAAACATTTAGTTAGATCTTTTTGATTATATTTGTTAATGTTTTAGTCTACAATGAAATTAAAGGAAAGATGTTTGTGGTGTTCACTGATTTAAAAAGTCACATTTTAAACAACAAACAGCAACATGTGTGTTGCTGTGTGAAGACCTGTCAATGGTTTTATACAGAAGATCATTCTCCTAAAAACTTTTTTTCCTAATAACCCATATTTTTGCAGTATGGGCAAAATGACCCTTTAATATGTATATGTCTGTGTGTGTGCGTGTGTGTGTGTATATACACACACATATATGTACAAGTAAATTTTGATGTATATAGGTTACATAGATGTATATACATTGGTTTTGTGGAAAATATTTTTTTTCCTCACTTTTGTATTAGAGTTTTTGTCCCTGAGTTTACTGATGGAAAACATGAACCAATTAATAGAAATCAGGAAAAAGTTGAAAAAGACATTAAAAATAAGACGCATTGCCTAAATTTGTATAACTCAATGTGGTCCCTTGGCCTACCTAAACAGAGCTTTGAGGTTTTCAGGGAGCTCAGTCCTGCCGGCATAACCTGGATTCATCGTGATGAAAATTCCAACAGACGGGCAAAGATTCACGTCCTCTCCCATGAAGTTAAACCTCTGCTTCTTATCTCGAATAGCATCCTGGATACTTTTGACCTGCACAAACAAAGTGCAAAAACTCAATGCAGAACAGTACAATCATCTCTTCCATAAGGCCATGGTTACAGATAGCTGGGAAAGTCTTTTTCAAGATCCAACTTAAATTGGCGAGACTGCCTCATGACATGCTGAATCCACTGCTCATCAGGCCTAAGTAGTTTCAGTGACCCAGCAAGAACAAGCTAGCACATCTTGGTCATTTGGAGTTTGTTGTGGATATCTGCACGTTGATTTGTCATAATGTGATCATGCCATGGATCTTGTCAACGGTCCACTGTGTGGTCATAGTGACCAGCCTTCCAGGACAGGGTCATCTTCCAGGTCGTCTCTGTCATGTCTAATTTTAGAAGCCCACCACTTCACCTTGCTGTAAGAGGGGGCAACCTCCCCTTATGTTCCCATCATTTCTTCCCCTTAAGCTCTTGAGACGGCTGTAGTGGACGTCTGTACAAAGGCTATTGTCCATATTCTTGGACAGTTCTCACCTACAGTTCTCAGATTTCCAAAATTGAAATACCCCAAATATTACCGACTTTAAAACTTCTGCATAATTACCAAAAAAGTTAAAGCTGCACGTGCTTGGACTGGAGAACACATCCCTTCCTACCTCATGGACAGGTTTTGGAGAAAGTAAAGCAATGTATTGGCATCACTTAAAAGGGTGGGAAACCACATCTAGTCCTCATCACTGTTAATTAACACTCACAAAAAATGCTGCCTGAAAAAGTTTGGAATCAGTCATTAGAATATCATTAATATCACTGTGCACACACCAGAGGCAATTTGTAACAGCCTGTCACATTGTTATGCGATATGCACCTTTTTTTGGACACAATTTCATCAATAATATGAACAATGTGAACATGCTATCAGCCAGGGTTTACTGGATGGATGAACTGCCAAGGCTGCGTTTGTCTACATTATGATTGAATGAGATATCAGAAATGAACTTTATGTGTGTGTTAAGTGTGTGTGTGTTTGTATTTGTGTATGTGTCCTGGCCTAAAACTCAGAATCCCAGCCTGTAAGGAGGTTTATGAATTTAACATGCGTGTGGCAAAAGAGCGTAGCGAGTCGACAGCTGGAAAGAGGAGGAACATCTCTTCAAGGATGAGTACTCGGCTACAGATCACTCAGTCATACCAACACAACAGGGAGAGGAGGGTAAAAATGCAAAAACAAACAGTGCAGCCGAAGCACAAAAAAAGAGAACAAAAGTTTTCATGAGAACATCAGTGGAGCTTGTTTTTTTATCCAATATGACAGCGGCCCGCCACTGCCGTTCCACAGGGACAGGAAGAGAAGTAAAACACCAAAAACACATTTTTAAAAAAGTTCAAGAACAGACACTGTTTTAAAGAGTGTGATCCAGTGGGGTCCGGTCCACTCTTTACTGTCTCTTTGAATGTTCAGACTAGAACCAGCAGTATCAAAGCATCTGCGGTCCAGGCCTGTGTTGGCTGGAGCAAAGGCAGAACTTCACCAATTTATCTCCATGTTGTTATGTCAGGCAGCCTTCTGTTTGTCTCTGCTTTATCTAATGTAGAACCAGTCCCGCCACCTGTGTTAGCAGACCCGACCGGCAGCCGAGTATGTCGCTGTGCGATTTGCTAGCTGCTCTCTCTTTAAGAGGATGGATTAGGTGTGTGTGCCGCGGTGAGAGATGGCTCGGCTCTGGCTCCACTGAAGCAGACTGAGCGCTGAGCGAGTTTGATGCCCCTCTGTTCTCAAGGTCTACTCCTCCATGTATAAGCCACCGTGATTTATTATTCATTATGCCACGCAACACCTATTCATTCTTCTGGCACTTTAAAATTCTTTAAGTACTGTAGACTTCCACAGCTTATAGAAGAAGGCAGCTTGACTTCCATTGTTGGAGGAGAGGGAAGTGTAGAGAAGTGTGCATTAAGCCTAGCAGTGAATAATGATCCTTTGAGGAGCTCTATCTCCATTATCATCAAGATCATGATCAGCATCTTTATCAAGTGTATACATTTTTACTGTGGCAGTTCAGCACATGCATAAATACACTGTCTGGGGCAACTGCATGGAGGATTTGAATATACCAGAGGGACTGAAGAAACCACAGAGAGAGGCTGTGTTTGATCCAGGATAACAGAATGCAAGATAGCAGAAAAGCTAGCATCAGCTGAAACATACAGAATATAGCTTATTCCTCAAAAGACCCTCATAATCAAAGGGCTAACTGTATGTAGTTCAGTGCACCACTCAGAGTGCTGAGAATAGAAAGTCTTTTTTAACTTCATGTCATTACACATGAAGTGGAGATGACGATCTCAGGTTATACTGAGATAATAATTTTACTCATTTAAAATTCTATATGTAACATTTCCAGACCAATTACGGTAAAGTTACTGTATAGAGGTCAAACTTGTTCTGTTTAGTATGCGTACTGTGTGGATGTCTAGTTTAAACTGTGCTGTGGAAGCACACAAGTATTCGAGTGCATGTGACAAATGCTGACTGAAAGAAATTGACACTGTTCCCGTATAACAATTGGAACTCAGGCAACCTTCGCGGGGATCAAAAGGCCTGACCAAAATCATATGAGACCTGTGCTGTTTTTGTTAATCTGGGAATCTATGAACAGTCTAAACAGGTCATATTTTTCAGTAGTAATAGATGCAAACTACCTAATCTGGCAACAGTCACTACAATGTGTTTTTTTATTCTAGACAGACTACTTTTCTTTTGATAGTTTCCAACTTATCAAGTTGAAGATAATGCAGTTGAAAAGAATTCTGGGCAGCTTGTGATAATTTTGTGATCCTTTTTTTCACCCTTTGGAGCAGGTTTACCCAATGAGAAAGTTACAGCGACATTTCACTGGATCTGCCTTGTCTTATCTAATTAGAATGGCTGAGACTGACAGGGTCACTGAGTCAGCCTGCCTAATGAAATACCTGATAACTGATGACAGAAAAATGACATTTCAGTTCATTACAACTAGACTGGATCTTTTTTTATTCATTTTAATCTTGTTCTGATTAATGCTATGTTATCCAAGATTCTTACAGAGAAAAATATTCATATTTGTGACCAACGATTTCTCTGAATTCCTTTCCAGCATCAGAAGGAAAGGATCAATCCCAGTGGTCATTATCATTAATTACAAGATTATCAAGTTAAATAGTTTTCTGTTTGCAAGTTGCAGGTGTATTTGCAACCAAGATGCTTGTACATGTGTAATTTTGACAATGTCATCAAAACCCACTGTACACTATGGGATGGTTACAAAAACTCTCTACTATATAAAAAGAGATTTAGGTCTTTTTTGATGTCAACAGACCAGGTATAGCACCCCGTATTTGCATTTGGTGTCATTTAAAATCTGGCAACACTGGAGGAAAAGTTTGCAACTTTGCAAGACAAGCAATTTGCAAATTACAAGTTCAAACAATTTGTTAGATGTACACATTTGCAAGTCAAAGATGTGCAAACAGAGCAAATACAAATTCACCCAAATTATTGTGGTGCATCCTTTGAGAGCTTGGAGTTTGTCCATTCAAGGCTGTTATTAGTGCTGAAAGATGTGAGCATCGTGACCATCTCTGCGGGCAAGCAAAGGAGGCGGTTTTCCATCCTTGACTTTCAAATCAGATCAGAGAAGACTCCAATCATGAAAAAAAGCTCTGCGATGCAAAGGTGCAAGCCTTGGTGGATTAATCTTCTAGCTGAGGCAATTTCGGCTTTCAATCAGTGATGAAGAGGCTGTTTACTTCGCAGTGCCGTTTCCAAGGGCTTACTTTCACCACAACCTGATTTAGATAAGACCGCTTCTTAAATAAGATGAACATTTACACATTGTCTCCACTACCTTGTTTGGACATTCGCACAAACTGCCCTCGCAATAAAGTCTTGACCTTGGGGAGTACCTAAAGGCTGAGGACCCAGATTTGTTCTTACCTGTACAGCCACCACAGACAGCACCTCCACAGAGATCCTGTTAAATTCGTCAAAGCAGCCCCATGCCCCAGTCTGAGCCAGACCTTTGTAGATGTTCCCACAGGACTGGTGGGCAGAAAGAGAGACACATATTCAGAGGGACAGAGCATGACAGGAAGTGAGTCAGGAGGGCTCACAGGTTAGGCAGAGAGAGCTTGGGAAACCCTCTCTGACTGACTGACACAGAGCGTGGTGAGGTAGTCAGACATATCGCCAATTAGACAGAAGATATATGGAAAAAAACATTCAGTGAATTTACCACAGAGCGGCACTACGGCAGACTGAGAGTAGGCGAATAATAACAGGATTATACATAAACAAGGCCTCGCACTAATAAAACAAGGCGTTGATGGCAAAAAGAGAGAGAGAGAGAGAGAGAGAGAGAGAGAGAGGCTAAAATGTCTCCCACCCACATTTTAGCTCTCCCAACATCGACTTGAGAGCAGGTGAACAGCCCTCCAGAGAGCAGCTGGACCACGATGAAGCAGGCAGCTGACTTTTCTCTCCAATTACAGGGCCGAGGAAACCTTCTCTGACGCAAACCGGGGCAGACTGGAGGATTGATTCAGCTCCAGTGTGTGTGTGTGTGTGTGTGTGTGTGTGTGTGTGTGTGACTGAATATGAGTAACAGTGTGGAGCTGGTGCATGTGTTCCTTCCGGAGTATATTAGTGCTTTTCTCCGACACCTTGCTGCCGTGTGTATAGCCGCGGGTGCTGTACACCTCTATACTGAAATGATGCCCCTGTGAAGCCGGATCACAAGATGAAGTTTATGTCTCCTTTGAGCACTCAATATGCAAAAAAAAAAATGTGTGTGTGTGTAAGAGTTTACAAGAGTGCATAATGAAGCAAGGTGGATGCCGGGCACATAGAGGGCATTTTGACAAGGTTTGGTGAAGAAATAACTATCAGAGTTTAACTAATCAGTTCTTCCTTGAAGGAGGAAGCAAGCAAATGAAAGATGAAAAGAAAAATGATGAAAAGAGGAGGGCATAAAGGTGGGCTGACAACTTTAATGATAAATGCATACCATATCGCTGACAAAGGCAAAGATGAAAGATACATGCGTGTTACGGGTTGCTGTGAATGCACATCCACTACGTGCACGAATTTAAAAGCATTTATGTGCACGCATGCACGCTCGCTCACCTTGTAGTCCATCTGCTCAGAGCAGTTAAATACGTAGACCATGATGCCCAGGGCTCTGCCTAAGTCTTTTGTAGTCTCAGTCTTCCCTGTGCCTGCAGGTCCTGCTGGGGCTCCACTCATGGTCAGGTGGAGGGACTGTGTCAGGGTGATGTAGCATCTAAACAACAGGAAGATGAACACAGGCTTTATCTTTTAGGACTGGTGCATCACAGTGAGCAAATACCTGACTGCTCTTTCACTTATTTCAATCACTCGCTTCCATTTTTTTTCATAATGAGAAGCTTTACAACCTAATAAATACATGGAATAACGATCATGTAGAAGTTTTGATGGGGTAACTTTTCTTTTATGAGATCAAGCGACAGTAAAATATTTAGGGAAACATCCTTAATTTCAAAGAGTCAGACGAGAAGACCAGTGCCACTTCTGTGTCTGTGTCTGCAGCATAAAGAGCCAATTAGCTTCACGTATAATATGGAAGAAATAGGAAACAGTCAGCCTGGCTCATCCTGAAGTTGAAAAAAAAACCTGTCAGCATGTTGAAGTCTTGATGTAGCTGTATTTTTATCTTTAATCCGAACACAAACAGAAAAACAAAAGGAAAACATAAATGTCTGAATTTTACTTTGATCATCTCATTTTTGTGAAGAAAGTGAAAAATAATAGTCCAAAACGCTGGCCATTCCTTTAAAGAAAGAACAGGGAACATTGTTTCAACATCTATCCGTTCTGTTTTTCCGGTTACAATTTATTAATGCACCATTTAAATGTTTTAAGTCTAAGACATGAGTCCATCTGTGTGTCAAAACTTTTTTAAGAGCGAGTAGGCAGAAAGTTGGGTGCAACATCTGTAAACAAGAAACTACACAGATGGTTCAACAGACAACCCGAGCGCGGTGTGGCATACAACAGGTGCGGCACTGAATGCTTAAAATCACCGTAACATTACATCTAATCTCCCGTGCTTCCAACCACTGAAACAACATGCTGATTTGTTTGCACACATTACATGTAGAAATTGAAACGATAATGTGCTAAAACTATAAGATCTGCACGATTGGTAAACACACAGACGCACTTATAAACAACAATAATTGTTCAGATACAATACCGCATAATCTAATAAATATGAGAAAACCAATTTAGAATTGTGACCTGCAGTTCTGCGTTTCAAATTGAAACATCACTCATGGCCAGAAGTCCCTTTTTTTCCCCAAACTTTATGATAATATTTCCCCAGAAATAAATGATTTTAATACCACAGTAAACATTCCATGTTTAGCATGTAATGGCTCTAGAATTGACAAACTCTCCATGAAGATGCCCTTTCAAATGATTCTGACTGACTTTTAATAAATGCAACGTAGAAAATGATTTCATTTCTACAGCAGCATCACAAAAAACTGCACACGGCCGTAAACAGCACAAATTACAAATCCCGAGTTGACGCAGTCTCGTAAGCAGCCCTGACAATGTCTCGATGTCGGCTCAGCTGCCATCATACATAACCTCATTATATGATAATATAATCTGCTCCTGTGCTTTGATTATCACACAGGCTGATTAGCGACACCAGTGATTGCTTCTCCTGCAGAGCCTGTCAGGACTAACAAACAGTCTGCCCATCTAGTATCAATAAAACCCAGCAGCGTCTTGGACGTGAACTTATGGAGACAATCAGGACTTTATTGATCAGGGCATCAGACACAATGGTTTGCCTTGAATATCCATACAGAAATGATTTTAATGAGCTGCTGGTTAATAGATGATGTATGGAGAGGCAAAATACAGGAAAGCATAACAAGAGAAAGAAGCTCAGAGGAGACAAATGATCCCGTCTGTATACAGTGTATCATCCCTCTGCCAGTGCCAACAGGCTTTATATCTCTCCTTTGAAATATGGCCAAAAATCTCCCAATCAGTCGTCTAGGAGGCTGGATAAGGATGTCCTGCATGGAATAACTAAAGCCAGATAGAAGACAAGAGTGTGAAGCTGAGCTGGGCGGCTGTGACAAGGTGACTTGTTTTATTACAGAGTTTTTAAAATAAACAGCTATATATCAGTCTGTCTGTCTGACTCATTCTCCCTCCATTCCTCTCTCTGCTGGTCTGTTTGCGTGTGCGTGCGTGTGTGTGGGTGTGTGTGTGTGTGTGTGTGTGTGTGTGTGTGTGTACAAACTGGGTAAAATATTCCTGACATTTTACATAATGATGCAGCTTTGGAGATTCTGCAGAAGTATTGAGTGCATGCTAACATTGTGCTGATAAAAGTCCTGCTGCTACAGATTAGCGAGTTGATTCCTTGAGCCTAATTATAGTGCTGCAGAAGGTGAACAGACCATAGTAACTATAGAAAACCCAGTAGTGAACAAGAACATCGAGTCCTGCGTTCAGTATACAAACTGTTCAGCGGTTGCACATGTATGGCTAAACACGTCTCATTAACATCCTTTTTTTGTGTATTACTTAATACAGTTTGATGGTTTCAGTCAGGATCAGGACTCCAACAAAAGGTGAGTTCAGTCAAATTGCAAGAAGAGTTTTTAGCATTAGAAGTTAATTAATGACCCTGAGTTTCAGTTTTTTTGCAAAATGTTTCAACTTAAAGTCCACAAATGGATTTTTTAAAGGCTTTCAAACACTGGTTCTCATTAGCAATGACATGCAAGACAAACCAATGCAGGACCGCTTGTTGTCACATGACACTCTTATACTTTCTCTGAAGGCAAGCACTCATTCAGACAGTGAAAATCTTCATACATGTGGCCAACAAATCGAGTTGCAACTACTAAATTCATCTTGTTCCCTATAAAAGCTAGCAACAATGCAAACTGCCATCCTGTCTCTCTCTCTGACTCTGACCACTGACTGGGCAAAGACGTAGCCCACTGATTAGTGTTTTGCTACTTCAGAAAGTTTGTCAATGTCCATCACTGATCCAGCTGTTATCAGAGCTGGCAACCAGAATTCACTCTCTTCTGAACGCCTTGTCACAGACCGTGCACGGTGTGTGGTGTTGAGCAGGGGCCTTCTTTGCTTTGCTTACATTAACTGTGGGGCCACTGACAATACTGGCTTCCAGTCTCTGCTGGCTGGTCAGCAAATACGAA
Source organism: Acanthurus tractus (assembly GCA_029783725.1). Taxonomy (NCBI): domain Eukaryota; kingdom Metazoa; phylum Chordata; class Actinopteri; order Acanthuriformes; family Acanthuridae; genus Acanthurus; species Acanthurus tractus. The sequence continues at coordinate 16,312,039 of JAQNCA010000017.1, read as the reverse complement.
GTCACAGCAACTGCAGCATGAAGAGAGAGCTGATTATTTGGAGAAAATATTCAGGTTTTGCACACAGCTATCCACGAAGGCCATCAACATTAGCGTGGTGGGCGTTTTTAGTTGCACTAAAGCGGGCGGAAACACCCAGTACACTCCCTCTCTGCTAGGCAAATTGATTTCCACGGTCGCTCCATCAGCGAGTTAAATGATGAGATTCAAGGTGTTGCTGCAGGGCGTGTGATGTCTCAAGCTACTGTAGGCTGTTGTCATATTTAGTGCTGGGACTCGCCGCCCTACAGAAAGACCAAGATCAACTCATGGGTGCTCCCAACACAATAAAGGGCTGTAAGGATCTGTCTTACTAGTGACCCAGTGGTTAAAAGGCTTGAAGAGGAGAGAACAGGCCTGCCACTTGCCTCTGTTTCCTTGCAGAAAAGACATGAGGTGATTTTTTTTTTTTTTTTTTTACTTACGTTAAGCATTTTTGCATCTTTATATCTGGGTGGAATAACCCTTTAAAATCCTACAGATTACACTAAATTTTGCATATTGTCAGACTAAAAATTAACCTTATTCTCTAGCAAGTGTGACATTTTGTGATATCCCCTTTTTTTCCCCTCACAGCATCAAGATGTATTCTTTTCTCGCTGGCTCTGTTGCAAAGAAAGTTGTTTAACAATATCATGAAGTAAACATGGTTTCAGCCGATTTCTCAAGTTGTGGATTAAAGGATCCGACACCCAGCCCCTTGGCCCGTGGTCCATTGTTGATATGAAAGCCAGTGGCAAACTGTGTGAGTTGCAGCAGGCTGCAGTGAGGGCATGCACCATATGGTGAAGTCTTGCTACACGGCCGCTGATCCGCCCATCAAAGCCCATTGTTTCTGTTTGTTCAGGCTTCAAAGGGAATACTGGTCAGTCTGGAAAACCACACAGTCAAACGCTGCAGTTTGCCAAAGGGCTCTTGGAGGCAGGTATTCATCTCTGTGTATTTAAAACTTTATCAGGAATCCTGCAGAAACATGTGCATGTGAACAAACAAGCTGCTGGCAAAGTGCCTGAGCTGAGTTGTTCTAAAAGGTTTCACTCGAGGTGGGTGTACATAATGATTCAAATGAAGATCATTGGAATGCGTCAGATTGTTATTATTAGATAAGAAGCTAAATCTTTTAGTCAGCTTTTCAATTACAGGAAAAAAAGACAAATTTCCATCATTACAAATGGATTTTGAAATTGTTCTTATAATGGACTTTAAATAGACTTCAATTAAACTGGCCCATTTGATAAACCTATAGAGGACAACATGCAAGATATTCTCGCTATTTTACTCATCCTTTTTCAGCGGTGAAGTGTTTGGCCGAGCTGCCCTTCCCAAAGTTTAACCGTAACAAGGCGCAGCAGGCCTGTCAAACTCTGGATTTCTCCACATGCCAAGGCCGTGTGCATGGGACTGTGGTAAGAGAGATACTGAGAAACTTCTGAGTTTAGAGAATTGAGCCATTTTTTTAACCTGTGCAAAACCAAAAATACAGGAGCAAAAGTCTCGAGAACTGATTGAACTATGTTTATGTGCTCCGATATAATACAATCATTTGCATAACTAGCTAACTGGTTTACTGTGGAACATGATACAAAGTTACTTTCAGCACCAAGAACCATTTAAGAGGCTAACTACTTCTTGTTACATCTCACCTTAAAGAAGCCCTGATCACAAACATCAATCCCGATTTGCCACATCTGAACAGTGTGTGGGTATCCAGTCCAACATGCTGCTATGTCAGCAGTGTTTTTGGATTTAGAGAAGTACACTCTGGCAACTCCACAACAGCTCCTCTGTTCCTAAACGCAATCGCCAAGTCTCTTCTTTTGCAACGTTAAAAGTAAAAACTACTGTTTGAAATTCAAACAGTAAAGTATGAAATCCAGTCTAAAGCAATTAGTGTAATAAGTGTAAGTAATAGGTGCGTTGTAAACACATAAGCTAAGGAGCCAAACATGGTTTTGACATTATAACTTTTTATTTTTCCTCACATTATA
>JAQNCA010000017.1:16298311-16309912 GCA_029783725.1 Acanthurus tractus | reverse complement strand
GGTGCGTTGTAAACACATAAGCTAAGGAGCCAAACATGGTTTTGACATTATAACTTTTTATTTTTCCTCACATTATAGCAAAGTCTGTAGCAAAGCAACACTGCTGTTACTTGGTTTCATTGTCCTTGACATGGTGAAATTTGTGAGGATGCCACCTTTTTACCTGAAACATGTAGCTTCAGCCTCAGTGTTTGGAATAATATCTAGCATGTAGCAATCAGGTGAATATTTAGAACCCTATTATATTAAAGGGGGTTCTGTTTTAAAACAAATCAAACAAAAACTTTGTAAGTCAGTTATGCTTTCATCCAACTCCTGGAGCTTCCATCACCTTTGCTACCTGCAACTCATCAAATTAGTGACACAAGTCATTCCTGTAAATTGAGGTTTGCTGGCTAAAAGTGTGAAGCTCTCTTCAGTCTACGAGTTCCTACATTCAAGGACCCACTGTTTTGAGAATTTTGATGGTAAATCTGCCAATACTGACTGTCACCTGCACATTTGACGTGTGAAAATGCAAAGTTCGACTGATTGACAGACAAGTGTAATAGCTTTACCTGTCAGCTGACAAGCGATCGTGATGTTTTGTCGTCTCTCAGCCTGAACAAAGACATTAAGAATGATACCTTCTTACCTGTCTGTTAGTGGAGTGATGACTAATCGTGGCGTGTTGCCCAGGTATTCGTAGGAGTAGAGAAACTGTGCATCGCAAATGTTGGCAAAACAATGTTTCTCCTTCTCATCCCATCGGTGTCTCAGCTGGGAGAGCCACACAAAGGCCTGAGAATTCTCCACCTTGAGAAAAAAAAAGAGAGCACCCGGGCTGGAGGTAAAGCCAGGAATAATCTCAGCTTTTCCACCCTCTAATTATGGTAATGACATACCTTGCTTGAATATCTTGAGTGCATTACTCACTGGTAATAGCCTCTTAAAAAATACAGCAGCAATCACGATGTCTGCATAGGAATTCATACAGTACAGGTTTCTGACCAGATTTATCCTCTGTCCCCGGCTCACCTTCTGAGCGATCATCTTGGCCACTACGTCTCTGGCGTGGACGTCAATGGTGCAAATGGTCATGACCTTCTGCCGATCGCCCGGTGTGAGCTGTCCAATCAGCATGGAGATGAGCGTGTTGAGCTGGGACACCTGTTTCCTGTAGTACTCCTTCATGGCATTGTCATAGCCTTCTTCCAAACGTGCAAACGCCATACCAACGTCAGACGTCCACCAGATCTGAGTGCAGGTCAACGCCACCTGAACCAGAAGTAATGAAAGACTTTACAGGCAGATTCTGTAAAAAGTATAGTTTATAAGATTTATGTAGGTGGGTCCTTGAAAGTAAGATTACTCAGATTCTCTCTGCTTGTTTTATTTGGATCCAACTGAAGCGAAAGCATCTAAATAAAAAACTAATGTATGAACTGAGCCAACTTATGAATATGTATATGAACCTATATTTTATGCATAAAAGAAGCAACTCACACAGCTTTCTCTCTGTGTGTACTGCTAAATTTGGATTGAGATGCAAAGTTTACATTTGTCAGCCACAGCTGTTTTTGCTGACCAGCGTGAAAAGTCCACTTCAAAGAACACTGAATGGGCTGAGCATGTTTTATGTGGTCTGGCCCTTAATGGGTATGGAATTTGTGAATAATCTTGTTAATACTACTTTACCTCAGAAAAAAACAATTGAAATGTATATTTTGCAGAGAGGCATTATGTCAACTATAGATAGGAGGGAGTCATCTACCTCACTTATCAGAATCTTATTCTCGTCCCTTTCTCTATAATTCTTTCACTAAAATCTCAAAATAGTATCCTTTTACTGTCCAGTTATGATCCACACAAAAAAATATTATACATATATATACAAATATGCATATATGTATATATATACAAATATAACAGCAAACAACCTTATGTGCACAAGTGAAGCTTATACACAGCAGTGATGGAAGACCTGCAGACACCAGTGAGGGCTACAAAATGTACACAGACAGCTTTGAAAACATGGGACCTGATGTAAATACTGCAGATACATTTGCAAGCCAAAACTGCGGTGGGAAATTACAAATGTGACAAGCAGTGTATGGATTTGTCTGGACATAGTCGCCACCTCACTTGTCGATATATTCATTAGCCTCTTTTCCAGAGTGGAATTTTCAGCTGCACAGAAACTGACGGGTCACAGATTGTGGTGCAAATGAACAGACGGGAATGTTTTTAAAGGGAATGGAACGCACTCTGGGCCAGGTTTATTAAGGCTTTTGCTGCTGTTTTTACAGGAGCAGATGTGAAGCATTCTGCCCCAGCACATGCTGTATTTATCAAGCAGACGCAGCAGGCTGGAGTCACGCTTTGAGTGTTCGTCGCTCCTCATTTCATATGAATTTAGGGGAGGATCGTGCAAATAATAGGAGGAGACATGTTAACAGGGGCTGATTATGTTCTGAGTTCACGCTATTTACAACTATCAGGTTTTTTGTCTGGCTGACTGTCACTGATTATTAGAAACAAGTAGTTAGGCAAATACTCATCAGCACAATACCTGATTACTGTGTTGCAAACAAAAAATGGATGAATGATGTTTGTGTTCATTTTAACTTGAATTTAAACTTGATTATATCAACATCAACATCACTACAAACTGTGATTAAACCTTATTTTTTGTTAAGACATTTAGAAGTGTGTGTGATTACATTTGCCTCAATATTAACAGCCATTTTTTTTTAGTTTACCATGAGTGTGCTTCTCGACTTCGACTGCAACTGGAATTGTTTAGTGATAATAATTTTGGTGTATGCTGATGTTTATGATATCATAAAATGACAAGTAATGGTGATAGTTTTTCGTAGGAGCAGCAGACCAAAGCAAATATAATCAGAATCATTAAGTTATCGTTCTGAGTTCGGTGATCTCATAGAATTCGCACCACTGACTTGCTCCTATGAGCCCTGCTTCAGTGGCAGAGTGCGTCTGGAGGGCAGTTCCAGGATCAGCCCAGGAGCTGACTGCATAATGAGCTGCTGCATTAGTAAATCAGACACTGAATGCACACACATTGAATACATATGTTTTTTTCTGGCCCTCAGCAGCAGCAGCATCTCTAACACTGTTGATTTAAAGACCGACTTTAGCAAGAATTCATGTTTTTATTTCATATGCTGTTATTTAAAAGAGAAAATACTCAGGTGACTGACAAAAAGATTAACCTTGGTACTCTGCTGAACACGTAGTGAGTTATATTTATTTTGAATATCTTTTTTCCGCATGTGTTTTTATAAAGCGACCTTCACTTCTCTGTGTGCCACTTTCAGCCAGTTCCCAATCAGTTTCAGAAATACACAGTTTAAAAAAATCATGAGCGTTTCCAGGTAGGGACAAGAGCTCCATTAATACAGACACATTCCCATTATTTGTTCTCAGAATCTACAACACCCTTTCTCTCAAAAATACTCCACAAAATCTGGCTGCAAACTGTTTCTGTAAAGCATTAGTGAGTGTGTGCACTGGGCTGTGATATGTATGAGAGGCATTTATAGACACGACTTTGGTTCCAATCTATCTGATGTTGGACATGGTGACTATGGGAAAAGTCCCCAAAGTGAGCGGCGTCAGTTAAATCTATAAACATTTTCCACTGAGTGTGTTTACCTGAGCTGGATAGTCAAACAGCCACTGCTCTCTGGGTTTGTCCTCGTAGGCCATGACAGCCTCGGTCATCTCATGTCGGACCGTGGAGCGCATGGTGTCTAGAACCCGGTTCAACCACACCTCCACCTTACACAGAAAAATAATGAAAAAAAACATAGAAACATGAGACAGACATATGAATACAAATGTGGAAAAACATTGCAATGTCTGTCACGTGAGCACCGACGGGCTTTCTTATCAATGGACCCTAATGAGGTCATTAATAAGCATTAGAGTGGAAGTTGAGTCAGGCAAATACTATGGTATGTAATGGAAAATTAATGGATTTATAGGCTTTGATATGCAGAACCCCAGGGGCAACGACAGACTCAATTCCATTCGTCTCCTTTATTGAGGGGCTGTGATATCTATATCTGATACACATTTTCTTCCATTACAAAAAAGTTCAGGTAAGTGAATATTCTCATCTATCTCATTTATCTACAGATATTACTAAAGTTCACTGTCAGCCCTAAGCCTAAATGAAGATAATAAATGGTTCTAGCGTTTAGCCTGACCTGCAGTCGTCATAGCACCAGAAATTTAAAGACCTGAATAAAAGAAATATGTTTTACCTGTCCAGTGCAGTCACAGGACTGATTGAAGGGGACATACTCCTCCTCTTTGCTGTACATGCCAAGACCAGTCTTAGAAGAATTCCCTTCTCCATCTGCTTCAAATCGCATCTTAGCCATGTTGTCAAACAGCTTAGACAGATGCTTCTGGACCTGAACAAACACACAAACACATTTAGCTCACACTCAGTTTACACTCAGCTCATGGTCTGACTGGTATTTTCTTTGCCACCACTCCAATAAATAACGTTTCATTACTGTTTTTCAGAATCGTTTACAGAAGGGCAGGACCCATGTTCTACAGCATGGCTTCTAACTTCCTCTCAGAGAGATTTAGTGGCAAGTTGTGCTTAACAGTGATTTATTTCTCCAAGGTGGAAATGCATGAGGCAGAGTCCTGATGACGGAGGCTGGAGCAGGCTGCAAAAGTATGAGCCACATTGCCCCCGTGTGGACACTGGGGGTACTACAAAAGTTAACAGCACTCAGTAATGGAGCTAAGTGGTGCATCGAACATGGTTTTAAAAATGGGCAAAAGCAAATTGCAGAAAGTGCTATGCAGGGTACAAAAACTTTTTTACTGACTCTGTGAACAGACCGAAGCATAACACTCATTGCTTCTCTTAAGGCAAAAATCAGTGAAGCCACCTGGTGTGGGTTAGTCCCATTGGACAGGATGTCTAGCAGGTCAGCTGAAGAGATGAAGTAAAATCTTGGGAAGGCCAGGCGCTTGGTGTCCAGATACTCTGTCAGAGCTTTTTCACATAGAGACAGCCTGTAGAGAAACACACAGAGTCTGTATGAGTGTGTACATCCATGTGTAAGAAGTATAAAGAGGCATAAGCCCTGTATGAGAGCGCCCCTGGTTGGAGACATGAGGAGCAGAAACAAAGTGGTCTCTCACCTGCTCTGGATGTCCTCCAGTTTACCAAACAGACCCGGTTTATTGGTGGCCTCCACCACGTTTGGCGTTTGATGCATGGTGTTTGCCAGTTCTTTGAAATCAGCATCAATCCCCTCGAAGCGCCTTGAGTCCTGCAGAGGATTTCACAAGGGAGCCCGGCCAGTAGATTTAGGTTAGCAAAAGAGAAGACGGGGGAATCAGAGGTTTAATAGCAAACATCTGGGTTTAAGCACATCCTGAACATCGTGGGAGCAATTAAAAAGTCGTGTAATCTCAGCTCCTAAACTAGGAGTATGAGCCAGCTAATGTATTCTTAATTAACAGCTATTTCAGCCAAGCTCTCTGGATTCACATGGCAACAACAGAGGTGCAGGCTAAGGTCTGCATGCATATGAGCTCCTCAGTAAATTACACCAATAAGCTGGAACTGACTGTGGGTGTGCATGTATGTAATCCTTTTGCTTCGGTGCGTCACCTCAGGCAGCTGCGAGCGGATGTCCTCCGAGCCAATGAAGATGCTTTCCAGGTGGGTCCACGTCCGCTGCACCTCGAACCAGATGGAGATGACCGAGTCGGCCACAGACAGCCTGCTCTGCCATGACGACACTTCATCCAGGAAGTGGGCGATGTGCTTGGATGACATGAGGTTCTGCAGCTGCACCTGGTTATCCTCCAGCGTCTCGATCAGCTCCTCGTCTGTGCGCAGCAGAGGCACCTGGGTCCGGTGGTGGGGCTCATACTGGAACTGCATACCTGCGGGGGTTCAATATACTCGGCCAAATAAACTCTTAAACCCTTCACAACAGGATGAAAAACAGTCATTCTGAAAGGAAACCTTGGTGTTACCAACAACAAAAGAGAAGCGCGGTGTCAGCAAAGTGTCCCTTTCCAATACCTTTCCATGTGGAGTTGAGCTCGGAGAGGACTTTCTCCATTCCCATCTCTTTCACAGCCTTGTCCACAATCCCTCTCACCTCCTCTTCGAAGCAGTGCAGGTTCAGCTGCAGCAGGTCAGCCAGAGTGGTCCCCTGCTTACAGAACACCACATTAGTTCTTTACCTACAATTTGCTAAAGCTGCGTTACGTAACATGATATTATTAGTAACATACTACTGCTGATTGACTGTGATTGCTGGGTTCTTTTAAATGACACACAGTGCCATTTATGTAAAGTAGGAGAAACTAGCCATTATAATCCAACTGCAGAGTTGCAGTAGCACAGTGTTCCCTCTCTTCAAGCAAAACATCACATTTTTTGAAAATATTAGCAGTTTTTCTGACTAATATAGTTACTTCAAGGTCCGGTGGGTAAGATTTAGTGGTTTCTTATAGGGAGGTCGCTTATTGAAAGAGAACTTCTCTCTCTGCTCATCCTCTGAGCCACTGTTTGGTTTGTTTACTCTGTGCTTCTGTAGAACCAAAGTAATGCAACATCGCAGACTCCATGGAAGAGCACATGCTCTCTCTACATAAATTTTCACTCTGAAGTAACAAAAACAACAATTCTTGTTTTCAGATGATAATAAACTGACAAAAAGCATGCTTCTGTATATTACATCCCATTTCTGCAAATAAATCTTTACACCCTGGATCTCTATTTTGAAGGTATTTGAATAACTTATTAACCACATGCCTGTATTTCTGGTCTACATAGTACCATCACATTAATATTAAGTGGAAGAAGACAGAGATAAAAGTACATCCAAGACAAACCAAACAACATGCAGGTGGTTTTTGTACGGTATGGTTTCATTCGGTCAACTCAAGATTTATAACCAGTTTGCTATGACAAACTAAATTTATTTTAAATCCAAGTTGTCACAATTCGACAGTCCCTTCTTTCAATGTACGATTTTGATGTGAAACTAAACTGGTGCTATGAACATGAGCATGATCATGCAATATACTTTACACGCTATCTTTTTTATCATTGGAGCACATGAAAGAAAAACCTGTTGTAAAAACAATCCAGGCACAGTGTCTTGTAGAGTTAACACCTAAAAGCTTAGAAACATTCTGCTTCTTACATTAAAGAAAGTCACAGATTAACAAATTCTTGATGATCTGACCAGTGTCATAACAAGAGTAAGTAAATGTAAGGAGCTGTTGGTCGCTTTAATGTTTTGCTGTACCAACCTCAAAAGTGAGACAGATTGTAAAAGATTAGACAGCAGAACCTTTAACTGTCTTTGCCTGTAGGTTTGCTGCTCTTATGTTTCTTTATTATAAATGGAACAGATATAAAACTGGTGACTATACAACTTCTGTAACATACTAAATGTGAATCAGTGAGTTTGTGAGTACATTATAGCAGCAGTTCTCAAAGGCCAGTTCAGGCCTGTTTTTGTACAAACTTAACAACTGGAGCAGGAAAAAAAAAAGTGCAAATAAGCTCAGCAATGATGCAGGTAGAGCTGAGAAAAAAGAAAAAGAAAAGATACTGACAAAAAAGATCCCTTGTGCATATGCAGATTTTAATTGCTGCCCTTATTTGTTTCCATTTGATTATTACAACTGTTTGTGTGAGATATTAAAGATAAAAGATTCAGAACTTGTACAGCTTGTAAAATCAAACCATGACATGAACAGAACTTTGTATATATTTTAAAAATGGAATCAGAAACCTGGTCCATAGTGAAGCGGACTCCTGTAGTAGCCATCAGCTGATGCCAGTGTCGGGTCCGAATGGCCGGGTTTTGAAGCTCTGCCACGGCCCGGAGGGAAATGAGGAGATTCTTTACCCTGCAGTCCAAACCTGTGAACGCATCCCAGGCTCTAACCTGTCAGAGACAAAGGCCAGGAGTCAGTTCAAAGGCTTTTGCCAAAGACAGTGGCACTTGAAGGTGCAGGTCAGTATTTAATTGGAGTTTAATTTAGTGCAATGGCAATTACATTCTTGCATTTTCACACATTTTTAAACTTGTGATTCCTATTTGCAGCTGAGAGTAAAAAGACAAGACCTATTTCTCCTCTCTCAGCAACCAACTATTTTCTTAGCTTTGACTTGTTTATTTGTTATATTAAAGAGGGTCTTAAACTTGCACTTGATGGCCACATAAATGTTATAGACTGAAACTGAGGCTAGAGTAAGTTGTCACCAGGAAATGTCGGCACCCTCACCAACTGATTATTTATTTAGCAGACATGAAAATGTAGAAACAGTTCTGTTCTTGTTTTGCAGATTTTTATCACCTTAAGTACAAAGCTATCTATAGGCTATAAACAAACAACACAATAATTGCATGACTTCCTCACCACAACTATGCTTCCTACCACACTACACTGTACACATTACATGTTAGCAGATCAACTAGCTAGAAAGTTTCAGGTGGAGTAGATTGCAAGAGAGAGCGTATAAACACAAAGAAACAGGAAAGGCAAACCAGTGAGTAGATTAGCTTCAGTGTTCAGAATGATGATTTTTTTACCTCCCCAGCAACCTCTGCACTTTCATTTAACAATTAACATTTAACTCTATGTCAACATATTGTGAAAGTCTCGTAATCTTCTTTCAAAAAACTCATTTCAGGCATTAAAAAAAAAGCTATTCAAAAAACCTACTGACCTTGAGAAGAAGGCACCAATGGGACAACAGTGCCAACTCGTTTTGAGGTTTTAGGACTCTTCCTGGTCTGCTCTTTAAGTTATCTAGATAAGCTAACAGTTGCATATTACATAACGAGAGCAAACATGTTGTTTAATTCATTACTTAAATGTTTGCTCTCGTTATTTGCTTTTGAAAATGCTAAATCAAGACACTGCTGTCTAAATCAATCCTTCCTCCCTCCTTGTCTCTTCTCTCACCTCTTTATCCAGCCCTCGGATATCTTTAGCAAAGCGTTTGCACTCCAGCTCCATGTCCTCCACATGGATCTCTCTCCAGGCAGTCTTCCTCCACGCCACCATGCTGGATTCCACCATGGTAATCATGTCCCACAGCTCCTTCAGCAGGCCCACCTCACGCCTTGGGGATGAAGAAGGTGGACAAAAAGAATCGAACCAGCATGAAAAGTGGAACTCTTCAGCCGCTGACTGACTCTGAATGTAAAGGAGCTTCTCTGTTATAACGGCTCATTAGTTTTTGAATTTGGCACAGTCTTGTGGTGTTTTCTCCTTCCAGCTTTGGGCTTTACCTGCATTGTCGGAGCTGTTTGTACTCGGAGACGGTGACCTCGAACAGGCTGGCAGACTCCACCAGGGAGGCCATCACTGCCTCCCGCTCCTGGATCCGCCTGTGGAACGCGTCCAACATCTGGTAGGGGCTCTCGCTGTCAAACCTGGACGAATGTATGAGCCCACACAGGCGCCCATCAGGCACACACACATTTGCACAAGCCCAGTATAAATCAAGCTGTGTTTAGGTAATGAAGGGCTGCAGTTATGCCAAGCCTGACTTGGCTGCAGAATAACCAGACCAGAATCTCCAGCGCTAAATGCACACTGTGACGATTAACAATGACTTCCATGACATTAATGGGAAAATAATCACCAGGTTATTAAGAGACCAATTACACACATAACTAATCTGACAATTACAAATTATGACGAAGCATCTCTACCTATGAATTAATTATCATTATGTTAAGATTCAATTAGCCTTGTCGGATGTGAGAGCCTCGAGATAACTATTCTCTAGCATTGAGTGAGAAGGCAGAAAGGTGACATTCTTATCTTTTTCAAAGCCACTCAATGAACTTAGAAAAGGAAACTATAGGGAGAATTAAAGCGCTCCTATTGGCTCCACTGACTTTGTAACACATTTTGAATTATAATAAATATATAAAAATTTATCAAAATTAATTTAATTAAATTTAATTAGTATGTCAAATATATTCATATTTAATATAAAATTGTTCAAATTATTAACCTCTCCTATCCAACATTAATATCACTAATTATTCCTAAAACATCACAGAATTGCTCATAAAAGACAATAATGTAGCTGTAGCATGATAAAGGCTCACAATAAGATACTACTGATGCTATCAATTTGAAGAAAACATGAACTGCAATAATATTGGGGATTCACATGTCTCATATTGATGAATGCAGTGAATTTAATTCATACAAATTTGCTCAATCCTCATGACAACAGAGCAAATTTTGTCCACTGATAAAAAGCCACAAGAGATGGCTCAACAAACTTAAGCTTAACTAAAATTTAACTTAATATATCATCAAAGTGTTAACTGACAATATAGTTTACTTGTATTGTTCAATGTCTTATTTTGAAGTACAATATCTACTTGCAGCCACCAAGTCATGATCAGTGTTTCTTCTGTTTCTCTTTAAGTGGATCTCTCACCTTAATTAAACCTTTAACAGCATCTCACATCGAAGCATGTTCGTTAATGTGTGTAATATTGTATAATAAATCAAACATTACACTATGTTTACTCCATGGGCCCTATTGTATACCTGGCACAAATGCGGTGCACCAGTGGCACAGATGTCATTGCTAGCGTACAACCAGCGCAAGTGTCATTTTTGCCATGTGTACAATAGCAAGTCCACTTGCACCAGGTCTGTGTGCCATGGGGCAGGAGGTCTGAGAATTAAGGTGGAATGGAGGCGTGACCTGGCACGTTTGCTACCGTACACCCTGCAGGATGAGGTCAAATGCACCAGGAGTTTAGACCAGTCAGAAGCACGTCTAAGTGCAGGGCGCAGATGTAAAACAGACTGTACTGTAAAATAGCGCGCAGTTGGCCAACGTGCTAACACACTTCTCCACAATCACACACACCGTTCTTTTCTGTTTTTGCCTCTTGGCAGTGTAAAATAATTAAGTGTGCTTTGGACATATTTAGTAAAGTTAGTAAAGAGTACTTTGAAAACATTTTTCATCACAAAGTACACATTTTGAAGTAAACAGTGTGGGTATGGGAGTGTGTGTATATCGTGTTTGGCCAAGACGCACACACCCCTTTCATTTATGTGACAGATTTTCCCTCCTTACATTAATAACAAATTAGAAATTATTGTAATCATAATGCCAAATTAATCTCAAAGGACAGGATGGGATCAGTCATTGACAGCTGGAGCAACTTGCATGTTTGTGCCGGTGTATTTATTTGATCAGAAACACAAAGATTAAATTAGGGATAGACTGATTATCGGGACCGATATTCAGCATTTTGACGCATATCGGCATCGGCCTTTTATTAAATCCAACTGCCGAAAAGAAATCAATTTAAAACATGGTTATTTTGGCTCTGATGCAGTCGCGCCTATTCTGTCTCCAGCATTGTCCCGCCCACAGCACCATCTGATAGGTTACATGCAGAGCCAAGGCATGGGTAACAGCCAATCAGCAGTGAAAGCTGTGCCTCTGCTGCTCCTGGAACAAGGTGGCAAAGGTTGACCTGGAAACTCCCCTAAATAAATTAAAACCCCTGCGGCATGCGGCATGTGGCATGCGGCATG
>JAQNCA010000017.1:16268882-16298211 GCA_029783725.1 Acanthurus tractus | reverse complement strand
GGCATGCGGCATGTGGCATGCGCGCTGCGCTTGCGCTCGGCGAAAGTATACAATAGGGCCCCATATGTTACAAAATACCTTATCTAAAGAGTCACAGCTGTAGATAAATAGATTAATAAACATTTATAATTGTCCTTATGCTGCAAATATTTACAGTTACACTTTACTGTGTACTGCTTATAAATGTGACATAGCAGTTTTGAAACTTAGTGTTCCCAAATAAACTCTTAGTGGCAAAAAAGCTGCCATTTACTATACCTAAAGGGCCCGTTGGTGCGAAAGTGCTCCCTGAAGGTGTGCTGCTCCACATCAAACGAGGCGCACTTTCGACGCAGGCTGGCCACCTCGATCGCCTGCAGAGGCGCCACCTGCTGCTTGACTAAGACAGCCTGCTTTCTCACATTGTTCCACTTCTCTGGCAGCTCCTGCAGATAGACAGACAGATAAACAGGTAGATGGTGAAAAAGGGAGATGAAGAGAAAGGGATAAAAGCAAGGCAGCAGAGTGAGCAGATGATGAATAGCCAGGAGGGAGAGCAAAGAACAGAGATGGGCGGTCGGAAGACAAAGAAAAAAGTTAGATAAATGGATCTGTCTCAACAGAGGAAAGAAAATGTGCAAGTAAAAGGAATCTGGAGTGATTGAAAATCAGTCCTTACCTCTAACTGTTTATGGACCACATCAGGAAGCTCCTGCTCGTAGACTTTCAGCAGAGCAATGGTTTGTTGCAGGGGCTCAAACATGGCATCTGTGGTGTTTTGTCTTTCCTTGACAGCCAGCAGGTGACCCATGACCCCTATCAGGCCACCATAGTCGCCCTCCTCCACCTGCTGACCCAGGCCAGCCTTAGCCACGCTGATAAACTTATCCAGATCTGACAGACTGGGGAGTGAAGGCAATGATCATTAAATAGGCATTTGATGTGAAAATAGCACGATCAAGAGCAGCTTTTCTCAGCTCAACTCAGCCTGTGATAGCAGATGTATAATGTCTTCTAATGTCTTCTGTGGCTCTGTGAGGCCTGAGAAAATAACTCCAGATGATGTCATCAGATTAATCTTCGCTGAGGGACCACAAACTGGAGGTAAAATGTTTGCCAGACATATGTTTACACAGCAGGGAGGGTCAAATGGTGAGGCATATTTCATTATCAGTATTGTACGATATTGTGTTTTTGGAGTCCATCCCATACTGGGGACTTTGAGTAACAATATTGCTCTTTTTGTTTTACATCAACCAAGAATATTGTAATGTAATGATCTTCAGTTGACTGGCTACAGTAACATCAAGGTGTACACCACAGTAGACCTGCACGATTCAGGAAAAAACATGAATCTCGATTTTTTTTAGCTTTGAATTGAAATCACGATTTTCTACCATGATTTTTTTTCACATTGGACTGACTCTCGTAGTCTTGTCTCAATCCAAAGTAGTTCCGCACCACCAAAGTACCACCTATTTTCGGAACGAGGTCGGTTTGGGTGGTGGGCTGATTCACGTCACTTTTACCTGGTTATTCAGCAACATCCTTTCTTTGCATTCATTTTTTCACTGAGTTTTCCTTGCGATTAACGTTATTTCGGCAACACCGCAGTCCCCCCTCAGAAACTTTCAACTCAACTATTTGATTCTGCGTGCCGTGGATCACGTGACCAAAAGGCGCTTTGCCATGGCCTTGGAGCGCTTGTTTACAACTCTGACACATGATGTCGGCTCTTGGAAAAAAAAAATCGAGGTATTTTAGAAATTAAATCAGTTGTAGGGGTGAATCTACATATATACATATACACACACATACACCTTCTGTCACATAGCAAACCATGTCTCATTTGCGAAACAAGTTATACTGATCAGCAGGAGAAAAACCCTGTCAAAACTCACCAAAGTTCCCTCCTCTGTAAGTAACCCCATTTATTACAGTGATTTCATTGGAATTAAGTGATTTTACCACAAAAATAAGCTATTTCAAACATTGGTGTGTGCAGGCCTCATCAGCACAGACAAGAGTCAGCACACTGACTCTTGCAGCCCCTCGCAGTAACACAATAATATCTATTAAAAAAATGCTGACATCAACCACAATAAGCCACTGATCATATCTGACCAATAAAGGCTGTAGCAGTTTAACCTCTAACTGTGATAAATTGTACTTCACCTGTTGGTTACATGGTCGATAAGGTGCTGTTTGAACATGAAGCTCCACTTTTTGATGATGTTGAGCAAGCTGCTCTTCAGGCTGCGGCCATCCACCCTCATCCACCCACGGAACACATGCACCGACTCCAGACCCTGTACTTCCTCATAGATCTTCTCATACCTACAGAATGATGACAAAAAGATTTCATTCAGGTATTAAGGAACTAAACCAAACCGTTATCCCTTTTTTAACAGTTCTGAAATGTAAACTTAATCTCAACCGTGTGTTTATGCAACATTTTAGAACCACTTATTGAAGAAATTTTCATTTTAACTCTATAGCCTTTATACAAAAGTAGCTAAAAAATGTAGTCAAATTTGCTTCAAAGAACTTGAGCCATCAGTGTCTGTGATGTACAGGTACCAAATGGTTTTGCACTTCTTACTCAGGCTGCCCAGGTTCAATCCCTTGTATACAAACACAACTGATATGATCTCTGCTCAGAAAATGGGCCATAATTGATGCTAAGATGTTTCAAACACACACAAAACATAAGTTCAGGCTCCACTTTGTCGGTACTCACCCGTCCACCTGCTCTCGAAAGTTGTCCAGAGTTGGTGGGCTCTCTTGGACACAGTCATCAGTGAAACCCTCCGTCTCATGGCTGCTAAGAATGTGACCATACAGAAGGAACTGACGCATGAACTCCTTCCTGTCGTCCACATAGAGGTAGCTGTAACGCTCCAGAGAGCTGCGAAACTCGCAGCATGTTGCCATGACCGCCTGCACACGTTCCATGAGTAGGTGGCGCATGTCTGCCAGATCAGCCATGTCCTCCATGTCCGCCTTAGGGGAACATGGCATGTTGATGTTAGTTATTTACATTTCAGATGTTGCAAATACAACGATGTTGGGGAGCCATCGGTACCTGGTAGTGGGGGAAGGGGCTGTGCTGTGCGAGACGTGGCACCAGTGAGGAGATTCTGAACACATCGTTGATGAGGCTCTCAACCAGCTCAAAGAAATTGTCTCCAGCTCCAAACTCCAGAGGTGGAGTGAACACCATGTCAGGAACCTTCAGATCCAACTGAGCCTCAAATAAAGGGGCCACAGACGCCCTCTGGTCTAAACCAAAATGAAAGAATTTGAAACAAGTGAGTCTACAGTGAACGTACAGATAGTGGTAAAGAGGAGCACATGAGGATTTTTTCATCTTGTGTTACTTTAAAAATTCAGAAGAGGATTAGATTCGGGATAAAATTTTCAGTTTGTCTAAAACTTTCCAAGATGGGTTTCCCGATCTGAAAATATCACCGTTGTTTGGTTAATAGAAGAAAACAAAAAAGGAGGACAATGTAAAGAAAACCAAGTGGAATAATAAAAGGTTTTGAATTAATCTAAATATTGCACATTATTATTATTTTTTTATTAACAGCTACTTTTGCTCATCGTTAATGTTATGAGGTAAAACATGGTATGAGGTCAAAAAAAAAAAATCGATTGAAAACCAGGCATCAACATCATGTGTCCTTTTTAGCTGTGAGTGTTCAGTGACCAGTGGTGAACATGCTCAAACATTTCACCTGCTAAACATCAGCATGATAACACTGTAACTGTTAGCATGATACACGCTTAATTAGCACATCACTCAAAGTTTTTTTAAGGAAATAATAAAAGTTTAAATCAAATTAAACAAGGTGATGTGAAAAAAATAATCATCTGGTTAATGTCATAAGATACATGGCTCTCCCCTTCGCTCAACACATCACTCTCTCTCTCCCTAACTCTCTCTCTTGTTCTTTTCCTACACACACACACACATATATACATAGACAGACAGATAGACAGATCGATTGTAAAAATGAAGCGATTCCTCATTGACTCTGGTTCATTTTTAAACCTTAAATCATAGTCTTTGGAGCAAATATCTTTGAATGCAAAAAATCTTTTACCATTAAATAATTCATAAAAGATGGTCTTGTATTTTTTAAGCCAAACAAAAAACTGTGAGAAGGAGAAGAAACTGAAGGTTCAGTTCTCAGCCTCCTGGGGATTGCTGTGCTGAGATATTTCCAGGTCAGTTCACTCACTACAGAACCTTCCTAATCATGAAAGACTGTTTGAAACCACACAAGCAGGGAGAAAAAGAGGAACTTTGAGCAAATGAAGACGTATAATAATGAGGGGAAGAAGACCTGGACACAGTAGCAGCCTGGCAACAGTCCACCACATCTTGAACTACATCCCAGTCCGTCTAAACTGGTTGACAAAACTCCTGCCAGCAAGTAAGTCCAGACCTATTTCATGTCTGCAGCCAATACAGGCGGACACCCAATTGACATTAAAACCCCTGAAGATGTTTTGCCGAGAAGCTGTCCAAGTCAGTGTTGGCTGGAGGATGATGCTTTTGGTTTGCTGTACAATAATGGCAGCAGGGCACAAGTTCTGGACGCCACTTTCAGGGTTGGCGGCAACGTGCTGGCTTCAAAACAGCAGTAATAACACCATTATCTCTCCAGAAACTACTTATAGTAAGTGCAACAAATCGGATTTTTCTGTGTATAGTTTCTCATTAACATCCTCACCAGTGTTATCCAGGAAGAACTTGAGCGAGCACTCGATGCTGTTGAAGAATCCATCAATGATCATGTCGTCGATGTACTCCACATAGGCCTTCCACTCCTCGGAGGTCTGCTCGCCTCTGAACAGCTCCAGATTTTTCTAAGACGTGACAAAGCATTATAATAGTGCTGACTCATCAACACCACATTTAAGAAACCAGTGTAAAACTTTCAAAGCAAATCAGAACTGCTGACTGTGTAACAGCCTCCAAAAATGATGAAATGCAAGTGAAACTTAGAGCCAATTTGACATGTGAGGAATTTCTTTTAAGTACCTTAAGAAGGAAGTGGATCTTTTCTCCAGAGGACCGAATCAGACTATAAAATCTGTCCAGCCTTTCGGCCCTGTCCTCCAGACTAAGCAGGGTGTCTTTTTTTCCCTCTTTCCTGTCAAATACGGGGCTGGCCCAGGACCTCATGCAGCTTTGGATCTCCTCCACGTTGTCCTTGGTCCTCTGAAGTCGGCTCTCCAGGTCACAGACAGAATCTCGCACTTCTTGGATATACTGCCAAATATCTATTGCAGAATGGATAATGTAAACGGTTTTTCAGAGCTCAAAAGGAGAGAAATAAATGATAAATTGAGGCTAAAAATGGGACCTTGTGACTAAAATAACCTTGATCGCCCAGAAAATCTCTAAGAAGATTTGTGTCTGACTCTCTCTGACCGTTTTGGTGCATGATACTGCAATTCAAACACAAACCTCCATTTTTTGTCTCAACATGTCTTTTCTGTCCTAAACATGTTTTACATTGCAACATACACATTAATTGTGTACTCAGCAAACATTCTGCCTGCACTTAATAAACATAGCAATTAAGATTAGATTGCAAGTGATCAGTTCTGCACCACAAAAAAAGAATCTACCAATCCCGTGTGGTATCGTACAGTATTTTGTATGATATCAAAACAAACATCCGTATGTCGGGTGTCAGCATGGACGTGTCGTGGCAGGTCGGTCGAATTAAGGTTGAATTATAATTTGTACACCTTGAAGGACTAAAAGGGGTTTTTAAAGGTACAGTGGGACATGGATTGTCATTGGACTTGTTAAACTCACAGGCCTTAAAAGTCAGTGTTGATCCCTGTTAAATCTTCAGCAACAAGTAACAACAATTGATATGACCGCCTGCAGCCCCACAACAGCTTCTGACCGCAGACTCCTCTAGCATCAGGTGTTCAGTGCAGTGCGGGCAGTAATATTTACCAGCACAACACAACACAACACTCCACATCACGGTGACAGGCTGAAAACTGTGAACATGTTATCAACTCAGAGATTGTACGAATACTGTGTTTCCTTACACATGGGAAGTTCACTTCAACAGAATTTTTTACTGAGTGTCTCAGTGGTCCAGTGCTGTCAGTGCTGTCAGGGCCACAAGATGTAGTATAGAGAAAATGGCCAATCTATGCACTTTCACCACATAAATCTAAAGCAGACAAAAATCCTCACAAGCTTCCCAGAAGAATCTGGAACGCACACACACACGGCGCATTTTAAAGCAGATAAGTGTGCAGCTACTGCACGTTCTGCAGAGGGACTGTGAGTTTATTCCCATCGACAGTTGGGTGCATTGGCTTGTACTGTAAACACTGCTCTCATTTCTGCTCCATTCTTCTGGGAACCACGGAGTGGGAAAAGCTACGAACACGCCTGCCAGCACAGTGTCAAGCAAAGCTTATCAATGATTGAATACCTCTCCTGCTCTTCTTTTATGTTTTTTAAAATGCAAAGCGTCAGTGTACATGTCACATTTCAGAGCAGCTCGCTCTGCCATAAGACTGACAGGGATGGAGGGCAAACACCAGGACCGAGGAAAGAATCACTATTTCTATGGTAACCTGTGAATTTTCACATTAAAAAAATATGCTTGACCACTATGTTGGTGTTTACATTCTACACCCTTTTATAATACATGCACACAAACATTTGTGACATGACTGTATGCTGCAGCGCTACAGCAACAGTATGTGAGCAGCAGGAACATTGACAGCCACTCTGACTTTAACAAGAGAGAGAGAGGGAAAATCATCACAGAGCTGAGACTTACACTCTAAGTGGCAGATTAGTATTCAAAATAAACTACCATTAACATGTAGAGATACTCTTATTTGCTTTATTCTAAAAGTAAGATTTCAAGATTTATATCAACTTCATGTCACGCGGCCATGGGGAAATCAGTTTTTACACATAACAGGCCCTGTTTAATGAGAATTAATTATATTTGACACTTATTTGGGCATAAGGGTGAACTAAAAGCTGTTATTTTGACCATCTGTAGTACATACATGGTCCCAGTCTCTTTGAAAATCAGAGTTTAAAATCAGAATCACTGATGAGAAATATTAAAAGCAACAGAAATCTAAGCACATTAATTTTTTTGTTTGCTTTGTTTCTCTATTTACACCATCTATTTTGCAGACAGACAGTTGCAAATGGCCACAGATGGAAATAATTTGATTCAGCATGAAGCCATATCAAAGCCCAAATCAGCAAACAATAATACTATATAAAATTAATACTTCACACATATTTTTCTAAAGACTTGTCTATGTGTTTCCCAAAGATGGCCTTTTACTACATTTATCTAGAAAAGTATCAACATTTAGACTTAACCCATCTATATTTCGGCTATCAACATCGACATGAACAGTTTAAAGATGCCTTTGGGAAAGATTTTTTTGTCCCTGTGGCTTAACTGATAGGGAAAATGACACATTTAAATGTTTCAAAGCCATATCTGGAGTAATCGGTTAGAATCCTGACCTTCGTTGTTCCAGGTTATACTCCCCTCTGCCTTTTGGAGCTGAGCGTTAATGTCCCTGAGCTGGGCCTGAACCAGAGGCTGCTCCACGTCCAGCACTGAGTGCATCACCTGCAGCCAGACAGTGAGAGAGAAAGATGGGATGCTGTTTTTGGAGCCCATCAAGTGTGTAGAGATTTAATTTTAATATAACTTCTGTGTATGTTACCAGAGGGCAAAGAGATGCACAGAGCATCAAGACAAGATGTCATCCTCATTAAAGTCACTTTATCCCCATCATTTTCATATTGCTGTGATTAATTGGACTTAAACTTATAACCACCTGAAGCAACGATATCCTTTATTTTTAATATGTGATCATGTCACTAAGGGCGCAGCAATATGTGTGGCTAAGCTTTGTGAGAGCTGTCCTCTGTGGGGCTGAGTTAATTACATCACTGATTGCTCCTACATTGTTTAAGTGTCATTATTAAAACTGTCATTTTGCCACCATGCCCACTTCCAATTAAGACCAGCAATGGAATTAAGTGTTTGATGGTGTCTGCTGCAAACAGAATCGTATTTTATGCACTAAATTTAATTAGATAAATACAAACACACACAGTGTAAATCCTCATTAGCATAATTTGAGAAGAAAATCCTACTGTCTGTTTATTGGCTTTCTGCATAAACAGGAATCACCGTAGTTCAGCAGAGCTGGATGTAAGCGATCCAAGCCATGATGCTGACATTTCTGGAATAGTATTAGACAGCAGAATAAAAGCCTACAGCATTATAGAAACCCCTACAGACTACAGTGTTCTCTAAACACCAGAAAACAAAACTGATGGATGAATTAAAAAAACAGACAGATAACATCTCTCACATTAGATGTTTACAAATCATGTCCTGAGGGCGGAGCTACAGGTGAGGCTGGTGTTATAAGATAGTCATCAGATCAAGACATATCTCAGATGTTTTGGATCCAGATGCAATTTTTTTTTTTGCATTTATGCTTTTTGTTCTGTTCATTTGAAAAATTACATCAAAGAACCGAAAATGTGGCCAGAAGGTGGTGCTAATAACTAGAGGAACTCAATCAGTTGGACGCTGAAATTAAACTGAACTTGTACACTATTATATTACATTGTTTTATTAGGAACTAAAGTGTATGACAAACTGTAACTGTGACCTCATGGCTGGACTCCAGAAACATCAGGCTCTACTTAAAATAAGTAATATTACTCCTCTGTGAACAATGAATTCCGCACCAAATTTTTGGCAGTTCATCTGACAGTTAGCTGCACTGACCAGTGGATGTTTCCATTGAAGAGGTCTTGATGCTCGCATAGCTTAAAAGTCTCACACTTTCATCTGTTTTTTTCCTCTATTGCCTACTGTGACAGTAATATTGAATGATCACAAAAGTATTCACAAAGGTATTTTGTGATTTATTTACAGAATAAATATTCAGTCATGTAAGAAATGTATTTGTGATGCAAAAACTAGTATTTCTTCTTTTAAATCAAAGTTACTGAAATCCAAAAATACATATATTTGCCATTTTTATCAAAAACATAATTGCACGTTGTTAGATTTATATACAAACTGTTCAACTTGTACTTACAAAGTGCTTCTCTTGTGTGAACTGTATTTGTGTGAGGATGTTTTGAGACTTTCTTGCTATGGCTCGATTCACAAATCCATGTTATTTTATTTGTAGCCAATTAGATGTCTCCTTCCATTTCAGTGCAGGCAGGAAGTTACAGGACAAAATAACAGAGTCAAATACAGAGTGAAAGCCTATTTGTGGTGCTGACATGCAGAAGATCTATAAAATAACAATGTAATCAGAGCTCTTAAATGTGATCAGCTGGAAGTAAACATGCAGACAGATTAGTTTGCTAGCATTGGTGCTAAAGCTCAACTACACCTGTTTGTCATGTGACCTTACCCTTCATTCCTTTGGAGTTCACGGCTTTGACATCAAAGAGTAAGGCTGAGTGAGTCTAAGTGACCTATAAAACCCTGTCTTCACTGCTTTTAGCCTAATCAAAACCAACCTTGTTGTATTTGCCAACAGTAAGTTCCAGGTTGGCCACATACTGCCACAGCTGCCCTCTTGTGGTGTAGATCTGCACTGCAGTTTCAGGTATTGCCTCAGTCCGTCTGGCTTCCAAGTATTTCACTTCCCTCAACACAGATGCCAACTAAGAAAAGGTGAAAACGGAGAGAGAGACAGGAAAAGACATTGGACACCAGACTATGAAACTGGAGTTTCGAAATCTTTACTTTTAAGCCTTATTACCCCCCAGAAAAAGACTTCAGAAATAATACATTCAGAAGTAGAATTTGGTGCTGATGATAAAAAATGTTCTTACTAAAACCCAGATTAATGACAAACAGATAAGCATTTCTTAAGGGCAGTGTGACCATTATTGACTTTAAATGAAAAATTTTAATACCAATCCAAGTAATTAAAAAGATGAATGTGCAGAGAAAATACAAATGTATGTTTATACTCTCTTTTAAAGCTGCAGGTGCGTGTGTGACACTTACATTAGATATCACAACCAAAAACTGAAATTACTCAAATCCTGACCACTGGTATTGAAGGCAAAAGGATCACAAGCAGCAACACATCTACCAGCCTGTCCTGGATCAGTTTTTCTAGCATGTGGGCTCAGTGTAAAAACCTGAGGGCTGAAGTTGACTGAGATCAGCTGGGTGGTCAGGTCTCTGCTGATTAATGGCAGGTTGAGGTTGTATTGAGAATTCTCGCCCACCGTCTCTGTCCATGTCTCATATAGGCTGGTGGAGTATCTGGAATACCAAACACAAACAACACAATGTGCACTCACAATCAAACAAAGCTCAAGTCCCAGAAAAACTATTCAGACCTTTTGTACAAAGTTGCTTCATATTCCCATTAAAAGGGCTGGGGCTTTTATTTCACAAGGCCACAGGCGCGGAAATGGCTCTCATTCTGAAAAATTATCATAAGCACAAAAAAACCAAGCAGTTAAACAGCATATGATTGAGCATTTCCCAGTCCTCCAAGGTTGTAAACACAGTGAGAGATGTGAATCCTTCGTCCATATCAAGCAGACAATAAGGGCAGAGCCCTGAAGGAAGGTTAGATGTGGGCATGGGGGGGTGATATAAGGATAAATGCTGATTCATCTGGCTGAGAACAGAGAATATGTCAAGGCTCGTACAGCTATATCAATCTGTAAATAGCCGCGATTATGATGAGAACTTCAGCGCGCACTGTGTGCTCCTTATTGGATTTCTGCTGTGAGCTTCATTTCCTGATAGTGGCACCGCAGACGCAGAGGCAATCAAATGTCTCAGTCATGGCCATAAATCACGCCGCATTTTTGTCTGTGGGGGTAATGAGTGAGCATGCCCATCCTGTTCCTGACTGGAATATGTATAATAATGGCGGCGTTCATCAGAGGCAGCAGCAATGATTATTACAATATAACAAGGGCTCTAATTTCTGATGGGAGTAAATTGAGGGCAAAGAACTGGTGTTGTTCATCATTCCATTACTCTGGATGAGGGGACATGAAGTGTAGAGGTGATATGAAGCGTGTGAAGCATAAAGGATGGCCGCTTGTCAGGGTGTGTGTAGCATATCTGTGTGTGCACACTGCAATGTGCATGTCAGTCATGAAAGACTTGTTCCCATACTTCTGTGTATACTGCAGACACACACACACACACACAAAAGAACTTCAAAACTCGACAAATGATCATTTTCTTATTAAATCATCTGTCAATGTTTTCACAATCAATATATCACTTGTTTAGTGCATACAATTTACAAACCAGACAACAAACAAAGTTAAAGATACAAATATCTTGATAATATCGTAATCATGAATTCTTCTGGGCATGATGACGGCTTTTAAGTTCAAAGTGGTGTATGACTCTTTCAGGCTCCTTTTTGGGTGTATGCATTGATAATAAATTAGAGGCTTTAATAAAATGATTTAATGTCACTTCATAACAGATATTTTTATCTAAAGACCAACTTTATCATAACATTCAAACCAACAGCTTTAATTGTGCTTAACTAATCCTTTTAATACAGATAAAAGCCAACTCAAATCTGAAATCAGAGTCTGTTAAATTTCATCAGTGCTGTCTCAACATTACATTTTCCATTCTCAGAGCACAGAGGAGACAGCTGGACTGTCACATGTAGACGTCTGAGCGCACCACAGCTGAAAAAGCTGATTTGTAGGTGACAGAAATCACAAAAGTCTTGCCTGATTTTAGCGAATGAACTGAGTCCTTTTCACCTCAACTCCCTCAACTCCATAAATTATTACAGTCTGTTGTAAGAAACCCAGATAACTTCATACAGTATAAAGAATTGCAGTAGAATCGTTCTGCATTAGTTTTTAATAATATCTTCTATTCTTGTGCATATATCACAAGTACAGCTTTTTCTTCATATAGTTTTTGTGTGTACAATCCATTCGGTGAATAGACTGTGCTGTCAGGCACACAGAGCGAGATGGAGAACACACAGCGGCTGCCACTCACACAAACACACACTGCCTTCTCCAGTCATTTCACAGAGCACATCTTCAATGCCTGCATAGATGGAATGTGTAAACTAACAACATCTGGAAACAAATCCAGTTGCATCGGTTTCACCGTAATTACACCCCGTTGCCTCACTGTGTGTCCCTATCACAATACAGGCCATGTTCGGCATAACAAAACTTAAGGAAATGAACTGAGTTCACCAGTCGTCTTCCATTTTCAAAATAATATCCAAGAGTGAAGGATACTGACACCGCTGACTGTCGCGATCATTTTGGCAAGCTGTCAGCAGTCAGTCTGATTGCTGTAAACGTATAAATACAGCAGTGACACTCATGTAATGCTGCATGATGATGAACCTGTCAGAGAAATTCTTTCTCCTGGTCCTCCTCTCTAGTTGTGTCCATGATTCACTACACAGAAGCATTAATCTGCAGGCTAATTTCAATGCACCAACATTTATGATGTGATTTGCATTGATCATTCATTGTTCGATGGGTGAGGAGGGCAGGACGTAAGGCCGAACCACTGGGCGCATTTCAAGGTGGTTGTGACTTATAAAAAACATGTTGCTTGCAGTACGCATGGCTTCATTAATATGTTTTTCTGGGGGTTTTTTTTGGTGCACACCATTTTTGTCCAAACAAACACTTTAAATATGGATCCCACAAAATGTTTTATAAAATGAGATCCTAAGTCTCCTAAGCACAATAAATCACAACAAATGACCTGTAATGATGATGCAAAACAACTATGATCCAAAAATGTCCAAAACATTAATTTGGCAGATATTATTCTTATATTGCTGCCAAAATCAAGTTGTAACCCATAAGTGCAAATGCAGCAGAGTGAAAACAGACAAAGCATGTTCAGAGTGGTATTTTTCTCATCTTTAGGGACATTTTTTCAAAGTATAGAAAAACACAATGTCTGTGTGTCTCTCTTTATCTCTCACACAACTCAGTTTGATTCCATACAAAAAGCATTTCCCCTCCAATGGGATACTTTATCTTGCAGGTTTTGATGTTGGATGTGGTCTAAAAGGCCATTTCTCACTTGGCATCAGAGAGCAGCGACAGAGCATATGGGATTATGGGAGTCCTGCAAAATAATCTGCAGAGCAGCACCACAGTAATAAGAACATAAATCATGCTGCGAGCTGCATGTCTGCATGCTATTCCACAGGGGCCCCTTCATAACTGTTATACACTCAACTTACACAAACGTTAATGTTCCGTTTAAAAACAGCGTAAATGGGAAATTACAGCAAAAATTCATGTCACAGACAAAGTTAATATATGATTCATGTTGTCGGCTTTTATATTTACAGTTCAATAAGATGCAGTCCTATTCTGTCACTGTCTGTTTTGTTTAATCTTCCTGTTCTTTCATACCCTAACACATACATCTAAGCGTGATGACATCTCATGTAATACACAGACTACACTTAGGTCCACACATACCTGTCCAGCAGTTGCATCATCTCCTCATACTTCTGGATGACCCTCGCTCCTTTTGCAGACTCCAGGCACCTGCAGAGCAGATGAAATTTTACAACCCATGCAAAGGTTATATCCAATATCTTTCCAGTGCCCGCTATACTAAAACATCCTTTATATGAGGTCTTTAAAAACAGCTCAAAGAACGATTAATTCACCCTGCAACCACTGGAGATGCATGACCACACAAAATTCATTTTTTAATCTGCCGTGTTGGGGCCAAGAGACACTCACGGATAGCAGAGGTGTCTGAATTTGGAGAAAGGGGTCTGGATGCGCTGCTGTAACTCCTGAGCCCATCTCAGCCCACCGGCTACTGCAGGCATATTCTTATTCACTGGAGTCCAACCTGAGGAGGTAAAACACATCATTATGACAAAGTCAGCAGATTACTGAGCTTTGAACTACACACAAATTATTTCACACATGGTTTACAAAGAGCGACTGCATCAGGGTAGAGTTTAGATAATGCATATTGATTATGATTAGTTTAACACACAATATTCTGCCACTAGATGTCTCTCTTTTAAAGAAGCAAAAATTAAGGCAGTTTAATGATGTCATGAAGTAGCACAGGATCATGGGATTTGTTTAAATCATTGTTAGCAGTCACTACTTCTTTGAGTTTAAAGACTGTTGGAAACATTTGGGATAATGCAAGTACACAACTCAACAAAATGTATACCAAATACCAAAGATTTAGCGTTTTTTTAGATATTTGTATGTGAAAATGTAAAATATTTCATATATTCAAAGGCCTTGCACACAGCTCTTGATGCCTCTTGCTAATAAGAGCTTAAGTCTGACTGAAGTTGGGTTGGAGTTTCGCTGGAATCATGTGTGATAGAAAAGTCAGAGTACCAACAAGAAAGTTTTTGTGTCCTAACTGATGCAGCCAAACTCAGAAGAAAGCAAAGAAGCTGTCT
The DNA here is from genome assembly GCA_029783725.1 of Acanthurus tractus. Lineage (NCBI taxonomy): Eukaryota > Metazoa > Chordata > Actinopteri > Acanthuriformes > Acanthuridae > Acanthurus > Acanthurus tractus. The sequence goes on along the minus strand of JAQNCA010000017.1, from coordinate 16,283,721 downwards.
ATCAACTCCAACCTCCCATACACACAGTTTGGACAAGAGATCTAATGAGGCAACATACAGTCAGTGAAAACACACTGTGTCACTGTGGGTGTGTAGAGGCTTTAGGGGTTGACTTACAGGCTGCTGGATTTCAAGGATTTTCTTTATCTCTCCCATTTTAATTAATACATTTTAAATAAAGACCATCCTTAAAACAACCAGCGGGCCTTTTCAAAGTGTCCTTGAGGCGTTTCTATAGATCTCACTGTTGAGAGGAAAGTCACATTCCCATTCAAACCTTTTGGGGGCAACCTAATCCGTTTTCAGCCTGTTCACAGTAAAGAACTGGCAGTAAACAATTAGAGGAGGAGGCGGGGAACTAAATGCAAAAAAAGGTCCCAAGCAGAATTCAGTTCATAGACCCTGTGGTTCATCCTCTGGGCCTTTGACCTCCACCACCTGGATCACCAGGGTCCCCCCTTTCATCACAACCTGGTGCATCTCAGTCTATTTTCTCCATATGTCAAAAAGTTAGTTTTGATTTGATTTCTCCAAGTGTTGAGATATTACTCTCGGCCTCCATCTCAATGCAATGGAATAAAATAGAAATATTATGATAAAAAAAAAAAAACCCATTAGTGACTAAACTTAACAAATGTGCAAAATGAAGGCATTGGTGTGACTCTCACCCAGCTCCTCTGCAGTTTGGATGTGTTTGTTGTAAAGCAGTTTGCAACAATCCAGTTCTTTGTGAAACATGGAGACAAGGAGAGGGTATCTGTCCAGAGCATCTGTGGCCACTAAGGGGCGCTCCAACAAGCTACCGAACATATCCAGAACCTAAAGAGAAAAAAGCTTTTAACAAATGTGTGACTGTAGTGTCTTTGTGTGCATAGGTGTGCATATGTATGTGCGTGTTCATGTGCGTGCATGTGTGTGTGTGGAAGGGTGGGGGGTGCAGACACAGAGAGAAACAGAGAGAGAGATTAACTTCTCAGACCTTGAAGGCGTGCTCCAGTCCAGAGGCGTCCTCAAAGGCCTGACAGAAGACAGCTCCTAGTCGTCGGTCTGTGTCATCCACCTTAAGTTTGAACTCCCTCACATCTTCTTCATACTCCTGCAGTGCAGATAGCTCAGCTAGACGACAGCCAAAACACCACACAGCAGCGCGAGCTAACACAGAGCCAGCACAGCATATTCCTTTTCACATCTCACTGACTCAAAGCCGTGCAGCGGGGAGTACTGACTGGCTCTTACAAGCAAAGTAAATTGCTTTTCTGGCTAGAACGCAGGGACATCTTGGTTAAGCAACTAGATAGTCCTAAAAAAAAAGTTTTCCTAGGCAGAAAAATGATTTGCTTCACAAACACTAGAGCGACCAAACTGTGGTGTTTGCCAGCTTGGTGAAAAAGGCAATGAGCTGAGAAGCAGGGTAGGAATTACAGGGTAGAAATGATGGCCTCTCATGTATTTCATGAAAGTTCTGTGAAAATGAACTGACTTTTAAAATTTAAAAAAGAGAAGTGAACAAAACCTTCACGTGCAATTCTAATATTTCATACCTTGTTGTTGAGGTCCAAGCAGTCGTAAGGTTTATCTGTGAAGACTTTGTATGTGTCCACAAACTCTTGATGGAGCAACTGGACCTGCAGGCTGAGGGCTCTGCCTCGAATACCTCCAATCTCCAATTTTTCAAGCTTCAGCATGTCTACAGCTGTCAACAGGATGTCCTACCAGGAAAAAGAATTTGAAATTGTGGTCATTAAAGCTAAAATCTCACTGTAGAGAAAAGTCTGACGTCTTACATTCGGCAAATTTATGTTTAAAAAAATTGCAAATATTTTCAATGATGCTGCACCTTATGATTAATGAAAAAAGTTTTCACGCTCACCTTAATGGTCTTGAGTCTGTTAATGAAGCGGTCGAGTCCAGTGAAGACCAACAGTGGGGAAAAATCCCAAGGCCTCACCACACTCCCGTTCCTCTGGTACTGGCTCAGATTGGCCCTACGGTCCTCGTAGGTGCTCCTGAAGAGTTGCAGGATCTCCAGGCTCGTTTGCACCTTCAGGAGACTCTCTGAAACCTCTCCTCTCAGCACCTCCTCTGGAACTAGATACGACAGTGCCTGGTGAAGGAGAACAGCAACAGCTTTGCTCAGCTTGTGCCATGGAGACAGCAGTACAAAACCCCTAACCCTTTTTCATTTCATTTTTTTGGTAAAAACCCTAAATGCTAGCAGAGAGAGTGACTGTATCGGGTTACATCTGACTCATTGTGGTTTTAGAGAGCAAACAGCTACCCGTAAAAGCTGCCTTCCATTAATATCAGCACTCTGTAATTTGAATGGGCAGCAAAAGGACATAACTCCATGAACACGGCTGCTTTTAGCTACATCCAATCCTACGAACAACCTGTACCACATATTACAGCTGGCAGCTAAACACTTTCTCCAATCCCATCATTAATCTCACCATTTTTTACAGGGATCATCAACTAGTTTAGATGCTAACTTCTTGCCTGGAACACGGAAACAGTTTTTTATTACATTACATTCCTCTGTTTGTTTTTCTCATTTCAGCTGATGTTTAGATGGTTAATATTCCTCTTGGTTTAATCACTGCAAGTATTACAGACTGACATAAAGGGAACAAGGCAAGATCACCAGCTGACCTCTTTGGCTTTGAGCGAAGTACATTGACATTGCCATTTATAGTCTGCCATGCGTCCTATGGGTACTTTATGCCATAACACATACACATTTTTAAAGAGAGTGAGGGAGAGGCCCAAAATGGGTTAATCCAGCCATGAACGATAATTCTTTTCTTGGAGGGGGTCTCTGGTTCACTATACATTTTGGAAGGAAAAACCAACTTGTACTTTAAAAATTCTAAAATAACAAAATAATAGAGAATTTGATAGCATCATCTTAACAAGAGTTCTACTAGATTCAAGATAATTATCACAGTACCACCCACCCACCCACCCACCCACCCCTGCTTCCTTTTACAAATAGGTGATCTCTGTCAAGTGCATTTCAGAAACACCACAGCAATGACTACTTAACAACACAGAGTGTTACTATAAGATAAAGAACTAAGAAGAACACTCGTAGGAAGAGATTGCCACTTGACATGGAGAGGACACTGAAGCTGACCTGCTGTATGAGGAGGTTGCAGATCTCCTGCAGCAGAACAATGAGGCGTGTTGGGGCGTTGTAGTATTTGGAATTGGTCCACACCAGGCACACTGTGTGCATCAAAGGGCCTATCTGACCGTTGACATCAGGAAACTCTGCGTTTTCCATGTCCTCAAGCAGACGCTGCAGGGGGCTCAAGTAGGTGCAAATGTCCTTCGCCTCCTCTAAGGCTGGTGAGTGAAGATGTGATCAAAGTCAGTTCAATGACAAAGAACTACATATGAGAAAGTAGAAGTACCTGCTACACTGAGAAATGAGTTTAATTTCTTTGCATTATCGGGTATATAGATCGTCATTACCTGCCAGGACGTCCTGCCGCATGTTAGTAAAAGCAGGGAAATAACTGCTCTCAACAGCCTCCAACAACATTGCCATCTTATTCACCTTAGAGGACTTTAACTGGGAGTGGATACACTCTAGATCTCCATATCTTTGAGAGGAAAAAAAAAGAGAATAAAAAAGATCCTATTACATCTGTGGACCACTGGAGCAGGCTGCACCAGAATACTGTATGAACACTGTCCAAAATGACCTCTGTCAAAATTTGCACTGTTACACTAGGTGAAATCTCTGAGAACCTGAAATCTGCTTACTTATAGTTTGTATCATGGCCACATCTGCATGAATTCATGTGATACATTCAAGTTATGCCAGAAAAGTTAGTCTATCAATTAACACAGTGCTTTCAATCTGGGAAACTTAACTTTTTAAAATCAGTAATAAAAAAGCATTTAAGAAGCTTAGCCAGCAAGGGTAACTGCAGTCAAGTGAGTCATTATTTGAAAACCCAAGTCAGCTTAACTGCTGCTTGGATGTTGATGGCTAAATATTGGAATGTTACTTACTGATACATGGAATAGCCAAAAGATGACAGACACACACTTTCTGGTCAGAAGCGTTACAAATATTTTTTGTTATTAATGTGATCCATCATGAAACTATGGAGCTATATATATTTTATGGTTGTATATTTGTTACATTGTACTTTGCATTTTAAATATTTGCAGAAAAGGAACTTATATTCAGTATAATTGGTAGTAAGTTAAAGAAGCCATAGGTGTTTGCGCCCAAAACCCCCCACCATGTGTGGCACATGTGATTTGAATTTCTTTTATTGAAAGTGAACAAATCTCCTCATAGTACACAATAACACTATAATTGCGCAAAGTTTAAACTTATCAAGAACCTGTGCAATCAGGTGGATGCTTTTCATATTGGCATGCAACTAATGACAAAAGTAGTGATTTGGCCTTATAAGGCATCATTTTGCTGCATTAGAACAAAAAAGGAAATAAAAAGAGAGCAGTGGGCTCCAAATGACATTTTTCACTTGATAGCACAGGTACTGTGAAACTAGAATATTAAGTAGCACCAGCACAAACTTCTAAAACAATTCAACTTTGAGGTCCTATAGGGACAAGTTATTATAACACAATCACAACACTGGAACAAGTGCTTTTCAGAAGTTGCCAATGGATATGTAGTGTCTATTATAACAGAGGTGCTGACCTGTTCTTCCAGAAGAGCAGCTCTGTGTGTGGTGTGGGGTTTTTGCCTTCCAGCAGAGCCTCAGAGGAGTCTTTCTTCAGGACAGCGTGTATCTGATGGCTCCACTCAATCACTGCTGACTCCAAGGAGTGGATGATGCTTTTATCTGCTATTTCCCCACTGTGAAGTTTCATAAGTAAACATTTTTTTTGAATGTAGACATGGGACAAATGATGCATTGGTATGAACTTCCATGTCTCGTGTTGATTTACCTTTTGTCTGTCTCCAGGGCAGCTTGCTCTACTCTCTCTGATCCTGCAGGGAGAGGCAGCAGCGTCTTGCCTTGGACTTGGCCTGACACCACAAACACATTGGTCCTGAGTGAATGGATGTGGCGTCTGACATCCTGAGACACTACCTGCGGCCATTCAGTGTGGTTCCTACTATTAGAGAGCAGTGGGACAACAACCTGGAGGATTGCAAGACATAGCAGTTTTCTCAGCATGGAAAAATGTTGGCTTTAAAGTAAACCTCTGATGCAGAAAGTGGAAAAATTAATTAGATCTTTAACTCTGGTGAAAATAGGCAGAGCAGCCACTGCATTCAATTTGTAATCACTTAAGTATTACAAGTAAAAGTACTTGTTATGCAGCAAATGACCTTTGTCAATGTTATATTAAAGTCTTATACCATGGAACTCATATTTTTTGTATGTAAAATCTTCATATGCACAAAGCAACAACAGTTGTCAGAAAGAAAGAGTCAGGTTGGCTTGTGTCAGGGCCCCAGACCTCTTGTGGTTCCACAGGCCCCAAGCCACTGTGTGGTAATTAGTTTGTGTCTATCTGCAAATTAGAAAATAGTTAACTGTGGGCCTATTTTATGCACCACCAAAAAGTAGAGGTCAATGTAATGCAATCTAGTTAAATCTTTTAGGGCCTTAATTTAAAATTTAGATTTAACTCCAATTCTTCAAACAATATCATGCAAATTACACCTTTGTTTCTGTTTTCATTACACCTTGGTCACTTTATTGGAACAAGATAATGTTACTCATTTATACTTACAAGCTAAATGTCAAACTAAAACAAGTAAAATCTGACTGAATGCCTCTTTAAAGCAGTGTAATGTTAAATGTAATAAACATGCTTTGTTATTATGTACACAGGTGCACATAGTAAGTATTCAGTATCTCAGCTGATCACAGTTAAGCTAATATGCTTGCTAGCTAAAACTAGCAAATAGGCTTAACTTGCATGATAGCTAGCTCCCCTTTCAAATGTCATAAAATATAATATTTAGAAATAAGTTGCTCTACCAGTAACGGTTTGCCAATTAGAAATGTATAATTTAAGCAGAAAATAAGAAAAATGTATGGAGGGTGATGTTGACGGGAGGGGGGGGGTTGATCAATTTGCCCCGGTGTTGCTCTCCTGCTAACCGGCCCTGGCTGCAGTGGCGCTCAAAGTTTAATATAATATAAGAATGAAATGAACTGTAAGTAAATTTCAAGTCCGTTATTAAGTACCTACCAAGACTACTGGAGTACTTCGACCACAAGCAAGCTAACAATTGTGCTACTGATAAAGTAAAGCCACTCATCTCCTTTTTTTAAACTTTTCGCTCACAGCTCTGCGTAAGTTAGCTGTGAATGGGAGAAATGAGTGTGGTCGCGATGAGCCAGCCCTCTATGCGCCTAACAATTATTAACAGATTCCGCTCTGCCGCTTACCTCCTCAACTAGAGCAGAAAACTGCTCCAGCGGAGCGTAAGACAAGTCTCCGTACACCAAGTTATCCTTCATGGAGTCTGGACTGAGCGCTGCTTTGTTTTGTTTCACGAAGTACACCGCCTTGTTTTTGGAGCCGGTGGCAGTGAAGGCGGCGGCGGGCTGCAGCTGTCCGGCCGCGGTCACTGACACCACCAGCGTCCTCTGCTCGGCTCTGTCCACGAACTCCTGCAGCACCTGCCTGTTGTCCTCGCTGGACACACACTTCTGCCATTTGTCCTGTTTCAGTTTCAGAGTCCTCAGCACGTAGTCCGCTATGAAGTCCAGCCTTTTGTCCTCAGCAGGTGACTCCTCCATGTCGCACGGCGCTCTGCTGTCCCGGGTCAGTCCCGACCAGTGTATGAACTGATTGTGTCTCGGCCTCCATAGTAACGCAGTGTTTGTATTAATCAGGCCGTTGCTTAGGGGACATAAGCGACCTACGGCTGACCCGGGACCAGGGCATCCCTCTGTGCGTCCACCTGCTGATTGACACCCATTGTTCCCCCTCAGCCTCGTTGTTTGAGTTTCAAAGGATGCCCTGTGTGGCCGCCAGACGCTTAGGTAATACAGGACCATTGTGTTGAAACTACTGTGAAACTTAAAATTGCCCTGCATTCATAAACGCATTTGGCGTACTGTTTTTATCTATGTGTGAGGCAGGGGTGAGTTCAAGGTCAGTGGGAAACTTGAGAGCAGCTTGTTAGCAGTATCTCGGTGATTAGTGTGTTTTACAATGATGTAGAAACTACCTTTTCAAAAGAAAAGACATTAACGAAAAGAAGAAAATAAAGACAACAACAAGAGCAGACTACTATAACAGAGTTTTATGTCCACCTCATAAGAGACATATTGGGCATGACTACACATAATGGAAAGCAGTCAAGCTATAAGTTATGATTTCCAAAAGTTTATTGACACAAAAAGCAATAATCTGTCATTTCTCTGTTCTTTTTTTCTCTGTTCAACAGAAATGAGCCAATATGTATGAAGAAAGTATTTTTTTAGGTACTTGCATGTGAGTTTGCATTTTTAACTTGCATAGTTTTTGAAAGATGGCGAATTAAGCATCTGCACAAATTTGGCAGGATAAAATAGCACATTGCACTGTAGATGACACTTGGCCGTGGGAGTCAGCACCACAGGACACAGTTGCCACCAGGTGGTACTAACTGTTACTACACATGGCAAGAGAAGTCACACACAGTAGGTGATGGTCAGTTCATCTTATTTAAGCTTTTAAATGGGCCCTGGAAAACAACTGTGGCATATTCTGCTTAAAAGAAATTAAACATTTTAGGAGAAATTGCATTATTGCATTGCATTGCACAATTGCATTACATCACCTCATCTAATTCTAATAAGTCTTACACTATAGCTGCTGAGGATTTTTTAAGCTAAAAAAGCATGATATTAAAGCTATTATACAATTTAAAGCTAAATGAATATAAATTAGTGATTACTAAAGGCGGTAAATCTGTAATGGCATTTAACCTGTAAAAGTCCACCAACTGTAAAAAGTGCATCAAAGGATAAAAAATATTTTTTTAAAAAAAACTTTTTTTTAACTTTTTTCTCCAACACTCTTTCTGTTATGCTGTTAATATGGTAAATATGGTTTCAATTGAAGAGAAATTTAACCCCTTATAAAATGAATAAAGAATTAAAAGAATGTAGTGAAGAAAAAAGTAAATATGATTTTTTTCTTAAAAGTTTATATAAACAAAGTTTTACAGGCCCTTAGAGACATTCTTTGTCTCGCCCACGCTCTCTTAGGAGACGAGGAAAAAATCCCCCAAAGTGGAGAAACCCTGAGAAAAGGCAATTCAAAGAAAGATCCCCTCTCCCTGGATGGCTGGGCGAGCAATAAGACACGTAAGTGGTAAATTGGGATGGGGAAGTGGGAGTTGGGGGTTGAATTTGGGACATATGGAATTTGGATTGGGGTTTAACTTTGAGGATGAAGACAGTGGAAGAAAAAAAAATCTCCTGCAGTTCATTTTAATGACAGGAGAAATCTTCTCCTCAGAGTGGGTCCTTTGGGCTTGTTGTCAATCTTTTAGGTGGACAGTCCTGCCCATCACATCGCTCTTGTCCTGTTGATTGCACAGCTCTCTCTGTGTCGCTGTCAGAGCAGTCTCCAGTTTGTCCTCCTCCTGTGTCTGCTGTGTCAGACACACGTCTCGCTCTGTCTGATTTCCTTTTAGCCTCTGAGGAGACCTGCATCTTGTTTCTTGCAGACAGCTTCAGCTTCAGTGGCCTCTTTTTTCAAAAGCTGAAGGTCCCTGATCTTTCTCACTCTTTCCAGTTTAGCGCATTTTTTACCGTGTTGTTCCTTTTTTTTACTTGGTAGTCTGCTCCATCTTTCTGTTCCTGAGCCTGAAGGTGCTTTCAAAAGGGTGTTTTAGGGTGGTGTTTAAAGCTTTTCCCCCTGGACGGCGGAGTTTTTTCACTTTCCCTTGGAGGATGCTATACGGGCACCAGCTTCAGAGTGCTTCCAGGTCCTCATTCCATATTTGACATTTTGGTGAGAGTGTTTTTTTATGTAAAAACAAATAAAATCATGCATTAAATAATGTATTAAATTCAACCTGAAAGTTTTTCTTCAAGCACAAGAGTTTTTTGTGTTAATGGCCAATTCCAACAACAGATGTGCCCACCAGAGAATAAAAGCAGGTCTTGATTAGTAAAATTTTACAATGTGAGCGTAATGTCCCTCCTAAAACTCCTTTTCTCAGAAACTGTTTGATATATCTGAATGTTTTTCATGTGCTTAGGCTTTTGAAAGTCACGTAATGCTGCAGGGACATTGATCATTCATTTATTCTTTTTTTAGGACCAAACGTTTTTCAAATGTAGATACTAAATTTGCTGTCTGTTTTATACTTTTTACATATTTGTATTTGAATAGTCATTAGAAGGCAGAGAAGAAGGCAAACACCAATATAATATGTGACTCCAAACTCTCAGCATAGTGTTCAGTATCATTTCCCCCAGCAATGCGGACCACTGACTGCACTCAGCAACCAATGTAGTTTATGTAGTGTGAACTAAATGAATGGATGGATTAAATACAAAATATATTTACAGATAGTTTTAAAGCTAGTGTCCCAGTTTACTTACATAAGTGTGCTACTCAAACTGAATGTTTTACTGTAGTAAAAGTGGGACTGATTGTATTTTTAAATCCATATTGTACATTCACTTTTACTATAGGCATGTTAATGTGGACCTTATTCAATGGAAAAACATCACTTTAATTGGACTTTAATTGGACTTTTGAACTCAGAAACAATTTTCCAAACTGCCTTACTCACTGATAATACTGCAATTTGAAATTAAAAGGCTGTTTCCACATTCATTTGCTAAAGAAGCAATGTATGCTGTAGAAACATCATCATTGCCTTCATCATTAGCACAACTGGCGTGTTTTTGATTACAAAAAACATGTCATCAAGCAAATGATAGCCTGTATTGTTGCTACTATTCATCTACCGATTTTTTATTCTGGTGGTTTTGTGGGTTCTAATACTTTTGTCCATTTTTTCATGCATTGAAGGTGTGACCTTCATAGTTGGCCACAAGGTGGCGCTATGGTACTGGACACATGTTGAGGGCATTTTTCATCAGGCAGATATCTCTTATCACTGATTCCAAGAGAGACAAGACACTCTGTAAAAATAGATAAGACAGAATGTGTTGATTTGGTCTTGTTTTTTTGTTTTTTTTTTACTTATGCTCAATTTGAAACTGTACAAAGACCAAATAAATATTTTTTATCCCATCAACTATATTGATTTTAGTAAATATATTTATTCTACATTGGATGCCAGCAACACATTCAAAACAAGTAAGGAGAAGCAACAAATGACCGGTAAATTTGTGAAATGCTCTAAAAACACTTTTATGGAACATTTCACACTCCAGGTAAACAGGTAATTGGTAACCAGTGATGATATCCTTGTTTGGTATATGAGAGGCATCCTCAAAATGCTCAGTGATGAGGCGAGGTTTGTCACACTGTGAAACACATGATCACATTAAGGCTATTACTGCGAGGTCCGGGGCCCACTTTGTAAAGCTGTAGTTGTTGAACACAATGTATTTGCAAAAGCTACATCCAGTTTCTATTCACTTTACCGTGTCCAAACTTTTTCGGGGGATTTGTGGTTGCAGAATGTTCTGTAGAAGAGATCTTCAACCATCGTTGGTACATGTTTCAGTTTTAATAGGTTCCAGGTATTACTCAACAGAAATATTCAGAACCTCAGTAAATCTGCTTCTTAGAATACATCTCATGTCTGATTTAAATTTTTTAGAGCCTCTGAACAAAGAAACAGGAGGTGCGTTCATTGTTCAGACTGAGTCTCAGTCGCAATGCTGTATTAGAGCAGACCATCAAACTACTAACTCAACTCAGAAAACAAACCGATGTGTCTTTGAGGTATTTATCTGTACTTACCCTTTGATAACTTATTAAACTTCACACATGAAGTCCACATTCACTCCTTTAGAGCTGCTTTAGTGGAGATTGGCTGTGGCAAACACAGTGTGTGTGTTGTCTGTTCAGCAGTCTGATGTGGGATGAATAAGAGTATTATCAGCATCCAGACATCAAATGCTTACTTTGTCGTGTTTTGTCTCATAAAGTTGCATATCATGGTGGTGGTCTTCCATGAAAGGTAGTGTCTGCATGTGTGTGTTTGCGTATGTTAATAATGAATATGCATGTGTGTGTGCAGACCAGACAGTGTGAGTCACTCAGATTGTCCAGAAGAAGCAGCAAGGAGTTTCAGTTCCTCTGAATGACTTTGAAGATTAAGATGACAGACCAAAGAGAACCAGTGCAGCCAGACTTTCCATTTTGGAATCAAACAAGCTGCCTGGTCACTGATATGATGGAGCTGCTGGCTGCATCTGGCTGGGTGGCTGCACTCTGAAATACATAAACCAGGAATGTTTGCCTCGCTATGATCTCTAGATCAACCCGAAGAATTAAAGTAAGACACAAAATGGCAGCAGGGACTTTGGAAGTCGCTGATCAGCCCCAGACACTCAACAAGTATTTCACTACGGACACCAGCCATGAAGTTGAAAAAATTGTAACTGAAACAAATTTTCATGTTTGTTGTTACCAGATCAAGAGGTCTAAACAAGTTTTGTCAGAGGTAAAAATCAAAATGTGCTGCACAAACTGTTAGACAAATCCAAGTTCCATTAATTTACATACACTTACTTTACATAAGAAATGATTCAGTCGTCGCACTTTTATTCATTTTGTCATAGTTCATTTTTTTCAAATGGGAAGTGTTCGCTAACATCCATGAACTTTTGTCACACACATGAAATGTGTTCACCTTAACTGACAGGCACCAAACTATTGATTTTATGTTAGAATGATGCAGCTGGTTACACTTGCATTTTTAGCAATGGCATTCTATGTCACAATAAAAAATATACTCTATTATTCTAGTCTTGTGTGTAATTGAACTTTATCAGACTGTCATTACATTTTTTAGATAAATGCAGCATAATGCAATGCAGTCTACTCCACAGCTGTGCAATATGAAGGCTCAAATGTTCAGCATTTGTTGAAACTGTTTGATCTAACTGTGTCACTGCCACTTTCCATATATTTTGCTTATCACATTTATATCAAACCTTCAATGGAGAGGGATAAATTATTAGAAAAGTATGATGCATTATAATCAAAAAGCAGCATGAATTGCAGCCTGAAATCTAACATGAAGTTAAAAATCCACACAAAAGATACAAAGTCACTGAAAACAAAACTCTGTTTTTGGTCATTGATTCAAAAATGATGAGGTAATAAAACATTTTAAAATCTCCGAACTGAAATGTTTTATATTAAACAAAGTCAGAATGAAACTGTATTTCTTAAAAAAAAATAAAAATGTTGCCTACCTTAAATTTCAAATCAAGGGCGACAAAATACTCCTTTTATCTATGAGAGAAAAATATTACATTAATTTCGTCCTCCTTTACTTGAAATATTGACATTTCATTGAGTATGTTCAGTGGATCTTGAGTCTTGCACATCACTGAAAGTCCCATTGTTTAAGTGCACCGTCCTTTTTTCAAAACTGTGTGGATGTAATGACCAAATCCTTTGACCCCATTGCAATAATATGGCACCCTCATCACTACTTACCTTTTTTTTACCTTTTTGAGCTCTTTACTGGAAAATTTATCAACAGGAGAGAAAAGTTGTCTAACGATTGATGAAATCCATGCTGTTACACTTCCCATGTGTCACCAGCAGATGTCAGTAAAGCTCTTAGAATATTTTATGCCCCTAGTATCAAGTATCATGTAAGGAGTCCACAGACTGATTAAAAAAAAATCCTGTTGTTGTATCATAAAAATAATATTTAAAATAACTTTTTCCTTTTTTGATTTGAAGTGTTCTTTGTAAAGGACAAGAACTTCCACAGAACCATCCGATCACAAGCATCAAACACAAATCTGAGTGAGACAGATGCAGTCGTCTTGTCCTCAGGTCCTCTGGCACATTTTCATAACATCTGTTTCCATGTTAACTTGAAGTGGAAGCATAAATATGGATTAAAACAGAGTGTAATAACAGAATATTTTGTGTGCAAAGAGTAAGTGAGGTATTTCATACCTATGTTAATTAAGTTTTTTATAGTCTCTTTTGTCAGTGACCTGTCAATTCACTGTTTCTCCATCAGACATCAGTTCACTGTGTAAAGTTCAGCCTTCTTCAGCTTCAAATAAGAACTTGTAAACAGTAATAGTATAAAAAAAAAGGTATTTATTAAATTGTTAAAATTCTTCATTCAGCATCAAAAATTTGCCGGTCTCCCTCTCTCTTTCTTGTTTTATTGCTTTCAGATGTGTAACAGCACCAGTATGAGAGAGCTGAATTGGATTCGGTTCAGGAGAACGAAGTTAAACTGAGTTCACAGTTTGGAACGCGGCCAAGTATCAAAAGAGCAAACATGTACAAGGTTGTGAGTCACTTATGTATTTCCATACATGTTAGCTTACTCATACAATGTCAACAGTCCTGGATTTTGCAGACATTCCTCTACGTCTAAGTGAGGTTTCTAAATGACTTGTTCTTGATCCATGTCCAGGTTGTCTGGTTTGGACTGCAGCTACACCTGGTGATCAAACCTCTCCTTCCTCTTCTCTTTGTGTTTTCTAATTCAGGTAGGAGACACACAGCATGCTTTCACAGCTCGATCCTCGATGAGACACACACATGGAGGCCTGTGTGCCTGACACTAATGAGGAAACTGTGCCTCTACTAGAGGGGCAGAGTGTAGACCTCTACCAAGGTCAATAGTTCACTCTTCTATGAAATGCAAAGCTGCTCTGTACACTTCAACTTACTTCTGAAACAATTAAAACTTCACATTTTTGTGTGTGTGTAGGAATATAAATAGTTTTATCGTGTGTGTTTAAAAAATCATGATATCTGTCTGAAAGAAGAAGCAGAAACATGTTTTCTGGTACCCGTGAGTGTGGATTGTCACATGAAGTCATCTCATCTCCACAGCGGGCTGTTTTGTCACTGATGAACGATCTACTACCTGCTATCACTTGTTCATGTTCATTCAAACTTAACAAAAAAGCAGCTACAAAACAGGATCAGTCAGACAACCACACATTTTTGAAACAAACCCAGGTTTAAAAAAATCATTTGGAGGAAAGAACAAAGACAAAAGTAAAATTATTGCGGAAACTTTGTTACAAACATGCATGGCAGTAGTTCCAGTAGTCCCAACTTTCTTATTTTCTTATTGTGCCTGTGGACTGTTACACTTTTCTTTTGCAATGGAAGGACACTGGTTTACTCATGTTTTTAGTTTAACCTCCAAATAAACTGGTTAAAACAACCTGGCATCTGGCTCAGCCATTAGCTCATCTGAAACCTGTCTGATGGAGTCACAAAGTCCTGTCCTGTCAATCCTCTTTTTATTGATGTTGCGATGTTTCCAAAAAACAGCATTAAATTATAACATCTAGATTTTTTTTTAATTCACAAAAGAGAAAAAATCCTTTAAGATGTGTCTGTCCCTTGGTCATTTTTCAGCTAAGGTTCTACTCTCAAGCCAGTTACTGTTCTAATAACATCCTTCACTCAGGTACGCTTTGTCGTTCTGTATATGAACCATCAGAAGTGTTTTTATAGGGTGCAAACACATTGGCACATACACACACAGACACAGTGCTGCACCAGAACATAAACCTGTGGCTTGCTGGATGATGTGTAAGCCACACTGCTAGCACTGTCAGTTACAACAGGAGGGGGCTGCAGCATAACACACTGACAGCTCCTCAACACACACACACACACACACACACACACACACACACACATACATTCCCTTTTCACACACACGTCTGTGAGACAGGCA
>JAQNCA010000017.1:16246282-16264397 GCA_029783725.1 Acanthurus tractus | reverse complement strand
CTCTGAGTGATGGATCATTTCCTTCACCCCTCTCTACTCACTAAAAAACCCACTGGATGGTGTGTACTTGTCCCAAACTTGTCCCTAAATTACTGCTCACCTTAAAAAAAGTATACGTTTTTCTTATTTTTTCAATGACTGTGTGTTATGTTGGAAAGTTAGTTTTGCTTGTGATCGTAATGAAACTTGTTTGGTTTCTTTGGAAATTGTTCGACAAACAGAAAACAGACAACACAGCTTGCTCACATAGTTTCATGAGTAATACAGGGATTTATGAAGAATTCTTTGGGCACAGGTAGTCTGCAAAACTGGTAACCTGCACCTCCATCTGGATAGTAACAACTTGTGTTCAAAATACAAATGTCATTAAACAAAGGATGACTGAAGATCTTTCCTCACTACTTGAGACCCAATAAAAAGAATCAAACAATGATGCTGTATTTTGTTATTCTTAGGAACTTTAGACAATAAGAAACACATAGGAATAAAACAAGACAAAGCAATGCTGTCCTCGAATGAACGACCTGTTATGACAGGTGACTGGTTTAAGCGAAAAAGCTTTGATAAACACACTCCAGCCTGAGCTACTTGTCAAGCTCCAAAAGACAGGTGAAGCTAGCCGCTAGTTAGTGCAAAAAGTCAAAAATTTTGCAGGTTCCTCAATTGGGAGTTGATAGCAAACCAGAGAAGAAAGGACTTAATATGTTTTTACACTCGATGGCCAGAAACCAATTAAGTCCAAACCTCAGATGTTGCTGCATATCTTTATTAAGCGTAAAGAGCAAATAGTACGTCAATATGTTAACCGGTTAGCAAGCTATATCTTTGCCCAAGTTGCCAACAGATCATTTAAAGCAGCTTTAATAAGCAAATCAGACCCAAAACATGTAACCTCAGTTGCACTCTTTACCCATATCTTTTTATTTTTAATCAATTCAGGTTCAGATTTCTCAACTCAGGTTCAAAAAAAGTGCAGCATCAGGTAAACCTTACCTACAGTAAATCACGTTTTTTTTCTGCATTTTATAGTGTATGGCCGATGCAGCTTTACACTTTCAGTTTTAAATTTGTTGGGGTGAACAGCATCGAAAGAAACACATATCATTTTCATGAATCATGCTGCTCGAGCCGTGCATTATTAGTTACAGGATTAGGATTTGTAAATCAAGCTTGCTTCTAAGAGCAAGTGTGATAGTTTATATATAGCCTACAGTATATAACAGGGACATAAAAACGGTTGAATATTTTTGAAGTGATAATTTAAGTTACCATATATAGTATTTAGTTTTTGAAATTCAAAGGTCTTAGAAAATAGGAAAAACAACTTTACCTGCCTGTTGGCTGGAACATCAGGAGTTCGCAGTGTTTCTCTTCAGTCTGAAACTACAGAGTCAGACGAGAAAGGACCCATAAATTAGTTTGCCTGTAATCTTTACACCCTGGCTGGCTGTCCCAAGATGTCCTCCTAGATTTAAAAGCAACAGTGTAATGTTTATGTTGGCTGAAAAAAGGAATATGCATCAAACTTCATTTGATGTATTAAAGAAGCTCTGTGTTGGTTACACGTGCAGGTGAAAGATCGGTGGAGAAAATCCCATTTTCTCTCTGTTTGATGTCAGGGCTTTGAAGGTGAAAATCAATCTGGAATCAAGATAAGAGTTTTAGGGTCTTGCATTTGTGGCATTGCTCACCATCATATTGTAGAAAATTCAATGAAAAACAGGCTCTAAATGTCTGATAGTATATAAGTTCATAACATTTTGTCCTTTAAATTTCCCATGGACCCTTGCATCTACTTCTCATTTTCGATCACAGGGTCAAAGAAACATTAGACAACAAAACAACCCAGTGCAAATCCTCTGACTGAACTGCATGTGTTTGAGCTCTTCAAGCCCCCAAAGCCCTGCTTCATGGGAAATGGGAGCATGCTTATTTTGAAAGTCATGCCTGATGTGAGTAGCCCACTGTGCCTCCTCTGTTTCACTTGCGACTCAAGTCATGAATGTGATGAGATTCCTTTTGAATGCTCATTATACAAGATGTTTTATGAAATATTCATGTCATTTGTGGAACGTGTGAACAATGTGTGCTATTAAAAGATTTTTTTCTTGTTTTCCTGAAATTCTTCCACTGAAACAACTAAGGAATCTTGACATGAAACAGCATGAAATGTGCACATTGTACAGGTTGCAGAAAGAAATACTATTAACATAAACATGGCCTCACTGCACATGTTAACATTGAATTCTTTCATGCTATTTAAAGTGTGAAATGTGGTTAAAGTGATAGAGGTGTACCATAAAAGAAACAATATTGTGTCGCAGAACAAGACCTCATATATTATGATATATATATCGTAGATGTCGACAATGCATTGACTCTCACTCTATTTTCACACCCTGGTATATAACCTGTCTATAACATGGAAAGATGCTTTTCATTACTGGATAAAACCTCTTGTGCATTCAGGTCCAGTGAGGATGAAAGGCATTTTTTATTGAGCTGTGTGAACATATTAACATACAGTGAGCTACTTGCTGTGCCCCCTCCTCATTTTATAAGCATATTTTGAAAGTCAGGTGGGTTCTATAGGGGGAAATGTAATCCAGCATGAACTTGAAAAAAGATAAGTCAGTGTAGTGTTTTGAATTCATTTCTCTTCCCTTGAAAGTGTGAACAAATGAAACCTATAAAAAAACAAAGCCAAGTGGAAAACAACTGATAATGTCGACAATGTTCTTTGATGCCCGCAGCTTTGTTGCAGCATAGAAAGAGCTGGTTTCTCAGGAATCTTCTAGCTTCTGTCGTCAGAACTGTTCTTGATATACAAACACTGGGTTCAGTCCCTGCTAAAGTTATTAATACATACTGTGAGAGATTCTGCCATCTGTATTTAGTTAGTGGGTTTGGGTTGAGTTTGTGGGAGGCTGCATGGTTCAGTCAGTGTAAGGAGGAACATAAGGGTTCCAAATCCACACGGTTAAAGGATAATTATGATTTATTACAACTTCAGTCATATTTAAATAGTGTCGGCCATCAATTCCATTGGTTATGATAACATTAGTAACCGCTGAGATCTGGGAATGCGGCAACAATGTAACGACAAAAGCCGACAAATCAAATAAGCAGTCACACGTAAACGAGCTCATAGTTCAAGCAGATTAACAAAGTCACTTTATTTATTCTCATTGTACAAGAAATGTGTGCAACAACCACAGTTAGTAGGAAAGGTCAGTGTTGATGGATGTTCACAGCTCACAGTGTGGCCAACAATTTTTGTTATTGGCTTTGTTTTTTTTAAATTTTACCATTTTTTTACCAGATTTCTTTGGTATTTCTATTTTATTTGATAGCTGGAGAGAGACAAGGAAGAGAAATGATGTCATGCACCAAAGGCTAAACAGTCAACCTTGATCAATGTAATGGGCTTTACCGAGTGAGATATTGTGGCACACTATCCAAGTGCGGCTTTGTTTAAAAGTTGACACTGCCACTTGCCCAGATTTCAGCAATGAACCATACTGATAATGGCAAACAAACTAACAATTACTTATATTTTTTTACAAGGCTATATTAAATGAGCGACCCCTTTCACATGACACAGTCATTTGACCCATCAATAGAAAAATATTGATTTAAGCTGCTTTGAGTGGTCTGATATGTGGTTTTATCAAACATGCCTTTTCTGCCTTAAAAAGCAATGGTGTTGCTGTGCGAAATGTTTTGTTTTTTATTTCAACTTAATGTGAACAAATGCTCTTGACTTTGAGTTTATGTATGTATGTATCCTTTAATTCCAGTTAGGTTCAGATACAGTAACGCCTCAGGCCCTACTTTCTTATGCATACCTTCCCTCACATGGTGTTAAGGACAATAAAGTTACATCGAGTTGAAGGCTCAAGAAAGGTGGATGTCATCATCTCTTCTTTCTTTCATCTCTTAAATCCACCTGCAGCTTGTAAAGTGGACTCGATGTACTGCACTTTATTCACAACAACAGGAACATTTGTCAAAATGCAAATAAAGATACATAAGTGAAAGAGAGGCTCTGAGGAAACCCAGACCACCTGGCCCTCTTTACCTCCCTGCGTGAGCAGACCGGCACTAACATGAGCATGTTTTCAGTTTGCAGCAGTGGGAATAATATGTCTGGATGTGAACATTTGTGCTTGTTTTACCATTACAGTCCAGGCTGGGCTCAGTTCAACATTACAATAGTTGCTATTACGACTGTATGACAGCAGCCTCTCTGCCCAGTCTTCAAGCACACCGCACTCACTCAAAGCTCCACGGCTGAGGTAATGCCTGGGTCGCAGGCCAGAAATCCACGCTCGGAACAGGGATACGAAATCAGATCTAAATTTAGAGGATTGTTAAGTAGACTCTGTAACAATTCCATCAATCAAAGAGGCTGACTTCTCCCCCTCATGTTTTACAAAAGAGGATTTTCTACATTTTATTGCCATGTATCATAGATTATGTCATGGCTGCGGCTCACAGGCAAAGAGTTCTGTGGTGTCACATTTTTAGATACCTAACCTCAACGTTATGTTAGGTATCTAGATTTTACCCCCCAAAAATTTGGGGTTTTGTTTTTTTGTCCTTATGCTCTGCATATGTGTGTGCTCCACATGACCAACAGCTGAACCCTGACAGGTAAAAGAGCCGTATCCTCGGAAGAGAGCTGAGAAGCAGGTTCATTGCTCATCCTCAGAATGTTTTGATACTTTGGTCTTGATCTGAGGTGAACGATACAAGCTTCTGGTAAATACCGAGCTGACTGTAAAATATTAGCCCTTCTCTTACAGGGTATCACATGAGCCTGCCTCGGGGCGTCGCTGAAAGCTCTTAATGCCTTCCACCCCGCTGCAATGCCACTTTTCCCAGGAGCTCGACTGTCTGTCAAACTGGATTCTTTGAAAGGAAAAATCTGAAACTTTATAGAACCTTGGCCATACGTCTGGAATCATGCATTAATTTAAACATGATGAACAGAAACAATACACAGACAGACAGACAAACTGCCACACAGACACACAGGGAGACAGAAAGGAGAGCACCTTCTAATCACAATGGAAAATTGCATTGTTAAGACACAAAGTCTCATAAAACACAAAATAAAAAACAAAACAGCTGGGGACATTGAGATGAGCAGGGCCTCAGCTCTTTGAGGGGACTGAGGTCATGTCCTCAATAACATTTACAAGTTGTTGGCAATCTAAGGGCAGGTTTTCTACAGTTAAAAACTCACAAGTCTTTTTTCTGGTCACTATGCAGGTAGCTTTCAGGCTTTCAGGAAAAGAAATAATTAAGCTAAAAATTAGAGTTCTAAAAATATATTAAAAATTTCTAGGAAAAGCTTTTGAATCTTGTAGTAATTTAAGGGAATTTGGAGTTGGTTTGCAGATAACCAGTGCAGACTAATAAAAAATCGTTTATAAACTAAAAATAACTAAGCCAGCTAACTAAAAATTAAGCTTTTGCCGTAATTAAAAGTAAATGCCAAAAACAAAATTAGAAATGTAGTCAAATTGTTATGAAATGTACACTTGACCATGAACTAGAGCTGTTGTGAGTTGGAATGATGACACTCTGACACTCTGCAGTTTCCATTAGCTCTAAACAGCATTTTAGTGTCTTTCAGCGCTTTATTTTGTTTTCTTTATGCCATGCAGTTTAACAGCTTTGGTATAGTCTAATCAAATGACAGAACCATTTGGTGGACGAAGTCAAGCTTTTAGCAGCGAAAGAGCAAGATATTGCCTGCAGGAGATAGTGAAAAACCAAAACAGAGCTAAAAGGAGTGTGAATCTTGGTCTAATATGGCTAAGAAGGAGAGAAACTTTACTCTAAATGGATGCCACATTGCTCTTTGTCTGCTCCATGTGCAAACAGTGACTCGTTTGCTAACACATCTACCATAACAACTTTACAAGGCCGTAAAATGTCAAACGTGTGGGATTTTTAGCTTGTTGATGTTCTCCGTGTTTGTTGCCTAAGTGGAAACAGAAAACTTAAAATGCCTATTTCACTTTCATCAGTTGCATCAGTAAATGTTTTTATCAGTCTGCTGAGATTTAATACCGTCATGTCACAGATTTAAAAAAAAATCCTAACAATGTCAGGTTAAAGCTACATGATGAATTCCTTAAATTTCAACAAGAGAGATGTTTTAACAAAACTGTTCCACAAGGAAACAAACAGGATGAGAGAAACGAAACATCTTTCACCGGAGAGTCCTTTTTTTCCCTCCTAAATCTGAACCTGGACTGGTGAACAAACAATCGGAGATCAAGGCAGATAAAATGAAGGAGTGGCCATTGAGCTACTGGAACTCATCAATTCCCCGTCAGTGCACGCTCGTTTTGTGGAAATTACTCTTGTCCAATGACCTCACTACTCTATCAAATAACTCAGAGATAACGTGCGGAGGTAACAACCCATTCTGCAAACAAAAACCTCGTTTATAAATAGCCTTAAGAGTCCTTCAGCCTGCTGGGAGGAGAGAACACGTTGCTTTACACACACAAACACACACGCAGAGTTGTGCATGTGGTGCAGCAGCAGGCCGGGTGAGGACACCCCCTCGCTGGATCAGGATTACCCCGCTGCTGTATCAAGCCTCCACCGACGACTCAGTGTGAGTTATGCAATGTATCTTCGCTCATCTGTCCTGTCAGGAGCGGACCGAAGCTAATTTATGACAGAATTAGAATACTGTATGCATTTGGCTCCTTTATATTCAGAACCTCGGTTTTATAAAGTGAAGCAATCTGGAATAGCAAAGTTAAAACATAAATAACAGTGAAATAATATTGTGCTGTGTCATTCATAAAGGATTGCAAAGCTCGCCTGTCCTCTGCTTGACTTGTCCAATTTGGAGTTCTTGTAACAGTTTTTGTGCTTCACTCCTACTTAGTGATCAAAGTGTGGTAGAAAAGGATGAAGATATTTCACTAAAGTATGCATTGTGATACTGGCTTCAAAGGCTATGCAGTATTAAGATTCATAACTGTGGGTTTTGGATAGGTAACTTCAGAAGATGATAATAGCCTGAGTAGACGTGTGGAGTGATAATGTAAAGGTGAAGTTGTTTTTCTAACTCAAGGGGAGAGGTGGCAATTAGTCTGCGTGTGCAGAAGAAAAAGTTTACAGTGAAGGTGAAGGAGTGAGGATGAGGGTAAGAGGAAAAAGAGGCTGATGGCATTGTGAGTTTAAGGCATTGTCCTAAAGATTTCTTTCCTACTCCACCGCTTAATATATAAACAGTATTTCTGTATTCCACCTCCAACATTCTGTAAGCTGCTCACATCTGCTGCACTGTTCAGTTTGTCAGTAAAAAATATGACAAAGATAAGGGTTGACAAAACCCTTTGCAATAGGGACCAATGTTGAAATGTATTATTTTTTACAATTACAAACTAAATAGTATAAAAGATAGCCAAATTCCAAAGCCAAAGTAGCCAATATATATATATATATATATATATATATATATAGCCAATATATATATATATATATAAATAGCCAAAGTCGTATGGTAAAGCTAAGTATCAAGCACCACCGAGAAATCTAATTTCATAAGTCAAGCACCTTGACCTGTTGCAACAATAAACCAAACCCTTTGTGAAGATTCAAAGTTAACTTTGTATGTTTTTGCAAACTGCAGACATGTTGAAACTTTGTGGTTCATTGTCTATTTTATATATTTTTTTAGTCTTAAACTCTTACATTACACTTACATTTCTGGTAAAGTTTCTGACTAAGGATTTAGGCACAAAATCCACTTGGTTAGAGTCAGGAAATGAGGATGTTTTACACAATTATATTTGGTTATGTTGCCAGGAACATGGTTGAAAAATCTTCCAGTGTTTCCTGCTGAAAATGGCCAGTTTTGGTTGCCATCATGAAATAGCTGTAAAACATCCTGATAGTTGGCAAAATTACCCTGTTGAAAATGTCAACACTGATGTGGTTTCAAACACTGGTCTGCTGTTTTGCAACTGTCTTGCCAAGATGTCACGCCAGCAGACCTATGTCACATTATACGGAGGCCTACTGCTGAAAATGCTATATGTTACAAGTAAAATGAAGTAACACACACCAATGATTTTATATAGAAATATCGACGTCACTTTAAAATTATCATTATTAACCAGAAAGTATGGCACATACTAAAGCAACCGAGGAAGGAGCCAGAATGCTACACTGGGTGACAAAACTATGCTCTGTACACAATAATAGCCCAACAACACAAGGCTCTGACATCTGAACAAGATGGCAACTGTGGTGGTGCTTAGCATGACAGCTGCAGGCTTTACAGTCAGGGGCTGATGTGACTGTTTGGTCTCAAATTACAAACGATGATTTGCTTTGGGTTTGCTTACATTGCAATTTATTGTGCATTTGGCCTTTTTTTAAATTATTGATCCTACATCATACAGTTGTTATAAATTACCAGACCTATACGATAATCATCGTACATTTGACAACACTGGCATTTATTTAGTTTTGAAGCGACCAGGCTAAACTGACATTGGTTTCAGTAATGTTGTCTCTGCCTTTAATTTGAGGGGGTTTTTTTTATTATTATCATAAAAAAAGACAAAAAACCCCAAACAGATTAATGGACTTAAGTGTTCTGTAATCACGCTGAAGGTCTGAACAGGATTGGCAATAAAAAAAGCTCTAACAAAACATGAAAACAGTGGACCAGCACATTAAAAAGGTAAGCTAGCATTACATTACTGAGATGTTGGCTTAAATTATGTTATCAAGAGCTGTGGATAGGCTTTTGTTTTATGTTGCTATTAGAAGCAAAGTGCGCAGTATTTAAGTATACTGTGACAGCACTCTTGTTGATAGTTTTCTGAGTGATCACTCTTCTCAGCTGTAGAGCAAAATGCCATGGTAGTGCTGGGTTAGCCACAGAAATGAGAGAAAATGCATCAAAGACTCGGCTAAAGTACATATTTCTCAATGGCTACAACCATGGCAAAATCTGCACTGTTTTCTTAAGGTAAAATGCTGTTAGCTGTACCTTTTTCTCTGTATGTCATCACCAAATACAACAAATAAGCGACACGGTGATATAGACTTCTCGGTAAAGCAGAGCGTCAGGGTCCAGGTCTGAGGCCCCAGTCAGCTCAAGAACCAGAGGAGGGTTGTTTATAGAAGCAGAGACGTTCAGGAGGAACGTATCTTCTGGGCTGATCCCAGGAGCCGGACCTAATTAGAAACAACTGGTTGAAAATTCACTTCAATGGCTACATAGATCTCTCTTTTTATGTTGCTTGGCTGGTCCTGTGCGTTCATCAGCTGCACCTCGAGGCTCATCTCCATCTCTTAAGACTCCCCTGGCTGCTGTGGCTGTTTGTGGATTTCATGGATGGTAAAAAGAAATTTGAAGCCCGCCACCTAACTCCCCAGCGTTATCTCTCTTCTCTCCCACACATGCGCACACACACACAGTTCTTGTCTTGAAACAACAGGCTACAATCACACTTGTCAGGTCAAATCTGTTTCCAATTGACCCTGGACTTTTATATGTTTAGACCTCGCCCTGTTGCTTTTGAGAAACATTACATCATGGACCTGGTTTACTGTAGCTGCAGTGTAGGTGCCTTACAGCGTTTTAATCTCTTGCCCTGCTCATGTTTGGAGTTTAGTCAGTTATCATTAGCGATGACATCACTGAGGGATCACGCTTTAGAGTAAGAAGTGCCACCACTAAACTGTTCCAATTTAGCTATGCAATCCTGACCCGGTGCACAGCATGATTACTACCATAATGTGCGTTCCATACAGTGATTATATGTCTGGCAATATTGGGTTTTGGCGCACATGGACCCAGACATGAACCCTGCCAAGGTTTCAAATCAGTCTAATCCTGTCGTCAGACCATCTCATGTGGGAGATCCTCATTCAACTGGCATCTGAAAGTTCTCTTTTAGACAAGCACTGGCAGAGGCAGTCATTCATATTTGAACCAGGTGATGGAGTTCAAATCAATATTTCACATAATATAGACTAAATAATCGTGGGGTGGACTTATTGTGCTTTTTCGGCACAAGTTCTGCAGTAGGGATGGTGTTACTGCTAAAAAATAAGATTTATTTTCTCACCTTACACTATTAATGGGGAGATGTCTGTGGAAATATACTGACAGAGTGAATGAGAAAATTTGAGAAAGGGCTGCCATGAAATTGATGTGATGTACTGTGAGTGTGAAGGATGAGATTGCATAAGATACATATACAGCACATAACAGGGCAGGCCTGTGCACAGCCTCAAGCCAGACATAGTCACAACAAATCAACCCTTCGTTGAAAATAAACGCTTCACTATTGACTACTGAACTGCACTGACATTGTTGTAACCATAATCCCCGGAATTTACTCTGTATTCCAACCCTATCTCCTAAAAAATACATTTATTTAGTAGTAATTTCATCTAGAGGAAACATTCTTGCTGCTTGGATTACCTCCATAGGCAACATTTTGTCCTATCCAAGAAGTTAGACATCAGTCATGGGTAGCACGTCATGATAGATGATCAGACATACAAATCACAGGACTTGGACTTGCTGTAATAATCAGGCTGCTAAAACACTTGGTTAATATTTAGGCTCAAATTACTAATACTATGTGTGCTTTGAAGGATTTCAGAGAAATCTTTCAGAATCTCATTTTTTGTAAAATTGTTTTTAGACACTTGCTGATGATGTGTTCGTCTAATGGTGCATTAGTACACAGTGAGCCTGCAGACAGAAAGAGTGGATCTGTGAAAGCACCCTGAACCAAGTCAGTATGGCACATTTGTTTAAGACCAAGAGGCAGTGATCATGCAAACGCAGTTGTAATTAACTGGAAAAGCAGTTTTACATTTAGTTTTACATTGGCCAACATGCCAAAACAACTGGACGGAACACGCATGGGGCTCATATCTGAATGAAAGTTTCCCTTGCAATGACAAATATAATCAAATTTGCATTCATCAGGTGTCCAGAGATGTTACAAAAATGAATGAGTGTTGGGTTAGTAGGCAGCTGTTAGCTAACACATTAGCCCTAACAACCTTAAAGAGAATAATCTTTCAATTCAACAACCATGTGGACATCACATTTTTATCAACCTTTCAGTAAATGTACCAGTGTTGTTGAAGAGTTGTTTTTTTGTCTTTTTTAGTTCATTTATTGAATGCTGATGTAAATTAGAACAAATAAACATTTTAACAGTAATGTCTTCCCTGATAACCTACCCAGATTTACCCAGCAGACAAAGAATTCTTGCAGCTTGAACACATATGCATGCAGAAACACATCCTAACACACAAAAGCCAACCAAAGTTGTATATTAAGATCATACTGAAAAGTGATAAAAAATAAGAAAACTAAAAATAAGACAAATAAGTAAAAATTAGAAAATTAGAATAAAGAGACAATTTCTTGCAATAATTTCATTATTTGTAAAGTGATGAAGTGGTTGTTTAAAAAATACACATCAGACAATGAGATCCCAAATGACAAAAGCAACATGCTCTATCTTGCTTTTTCAGTAGCTTGTCATTACAGAGAGCCATGTGCATTAGCACAATCAATATTGTACCTGAACCACAGTCGATTACAAGCTAACACGCAAACAAACAACACAGACATGTAGAGGTAATGACACTCCCCATTCTGATACACTAATTCCTGTCGCTAATTTCGGTGCACAACACTTAACCGAGACTTAGACATAAATAACTGAATCTCTCCATGTTTTCTCTAATGCCAATGTTAGCCATCTTGACTGACTGCTCTTTCACCAGTCAACCTTGTGAAAGCAGCTGTGGTGGGCGGGGCATGTGGCCTAAGATTGATAGATCCAGATGACTTGATTTGCTTTTTTGTATTTTTGTGTAAGTGTGAGCGTGCTTTTTTCATTACTTTTTGCTCAGGAAAAGTACGTTAAACAAAGCATCAATCACATCTGAGTTTTTTTTTTCATACTTTAAAACACGTCTGGAAAAGAACTTTAATATTTTACTAAGACAGAGATCTTAACCTCAAAAAAGCACTTTGAGATGCCAACACCATAAAAACACGGTTTACTTGCCAGGAACAGATATGGGAAAAACAAATTAGATGTGCTGACAGGGAAGCATTTGACATGTATGTTCATTAAAAACAATTTACATTAGCAGTTATGTTATCTACAGTGTGTATTACCGCAATTTTTAGAAACCTGAGCTGTGTATTCTTACGATAAAGGTGGAAATTTGGTTTCAGCTTGAACTGCCAGTGCTGAAAATGCCAGGCTCTGCTTTGCCAAAGCACATGCAGTTTTGTTGTTGTACTCTCCATACACACACGTCACTGTCAGCGCATGTTGTGGGCTAATATCCTGCATGGTGGATTTAGTCTGTTTTTGTAAGACACACATTCCTGCGTCTGTGTTTGGGACAGAAAAAAGATTCTAGGAAGTTGTTATAGCTGTGAGGCTTTTAAAGGCAAGTCAACCTAAACAGGGGTCTCTCTTTAAGTACAGCACATCAGCTGTATGTGGAACACAGAGGGAGTTAGTGTTGGGGGGTGACGGTGGTTGGGGTAGGGGGGGGCTATGAAGAGGCTACACGTGTCAGTTTCAGTAGAATGAGTAATATATTAATGTTACAATGATTCATAGTTCTCCACGTCCAACTGGACTGCATAAAAAGAGTCACAATGAAAAATGATATAATTCTTGCCCTCCATCATAATCACATAACACACTGAGGGCTTAGCTGTAAGCTTGAACGTGGTGTTCCAGGCCGAGGGGAGCTTTCCCAGACAAATGGTATCAATTTGCTTCCAGTCATTAGAGCACATTGTTGACTGGGATGACATACTGTAGAGCCAGCCTAGCCGGGACCCCAGGCTTAAATCAAATGTCCAGTTTTCCCACAAAAGGATGTACTCAGACTTAACCACTGGAAGAAGAGACTCATTTCAGACCGTGAATTTAATGGTTTTGTCAACTGTGAGCAGTTTGCAGGGATGATTGAAAAGGTTCCGGCTCCTTCCTGCTTTTTTCCCCAAATTTTCCCTCCTCTTTTGAGGGGGAAAGAATGAAAAACAAAACAACACATTCTCTCCCTTCCTCCCACCCTCCCCTCGCTAGCATACACACCCCCGGAGAGAGTGCACCAGAGGCGTCCAACAGAAACATCAAACAGAAATAGAGCTGCTATTTCGGTCTGAACTGCCTGTTATTTTTAGAAAAAGTGACATGCTCTACGTTGAATTACAACATCATGAGGTCACTCCATAGCCCCCCCCCCCCACTTTTTTTCAGCCCTCTAGCCTCCAGCCTATGACTCACCACAAAGTATGTGGTGACGTTACCCCATACTATCAACCCCTGTGTTCCGATCAAAAATTTTGATCGCCTCATTGACCTAATTCAATCAAAGAGGGGGGGACTCTTGCCATCCATAAAATGAGGCTTCTTGTTTCAACAGATGGTTTGATATAACCGTCCAGCAGGTTAAGCCAAGCAGTCTGATCAAGATGTTGAATGTGTTTAGTTCCGACTGGTTTGTCTTACGTTTGCTCATCATAGAGCAGCTCCATAACTTTTCCCCTTTACTTTTTTCAGCACATCATTACCATTTGTTTGCAGCATGTGAATGGAATAGAGCACAAACATGTAACAGGAAAATGTGGCTGCTGGTGTGCCAGGCTGAGACATAATGAAACATGCAGACACACATGCTTCCAATTTCTTACTCACTACAGTGCTTCGTCCAACCAGTGATGTAGTTCGAAATGAAAAGGTGGGTAATCTCCCAGCCTTGGTTGGTGATCACCACGAGGCAAAGCATCACTAATAAACAACAGGATGATCAAAGAATCATGACTGCAATCTTGTAATGGCTAATTTTATGGACACAGCTAAACTCTAAAATCATAGTTGACAAAATATTTTCAGAGAATATCATAAAACTCCACAAATGATGAAAAATAAATAGTGGAAATCGAAGAACTATTTTAAATGTGTTCAAGAACAAATAAAAGACATTTCAATCAAGGGTAAGACTATAAAATATGAACAAATACATGGGAAATAAAGATGATCAAATTTTCTGAACTCAATATTTTTCTGGCGGCAAATTCTACTCTCTGCAGGTCTTTGTTCATCTGTCTAGAGTAAAAGAGATCTAAAATATATTTAGAGCTTGTAATTGTTCAGCCAGTGACATGGTTCTAAGGATGTTTATATCAGTCAGTCCATTACTTTGTTCCTGATTAAAATATCTTTGGCACAAAATTTTTGTACAGACATTGATAGTCGATTCTGCGCTAATGTTAGAATGCCAATCAAAAGTATTGAAGACGGCTATATATCACCTGAGAACATGACGGCATGCTGGTGTTACTGTTCCGCTCAAAGCTCCATTGTGACCAATGGCTGTCTGACAGAACTGCATGGTAATACCATATCAATACCACACGTAATTAATGCTCATAAGAGACTGGAAGTTCAGACACACTTTTGCCATTCACCTAAATGAGTAGCTGTGTACTTTTTACAGGTGCAACATGAATTTAATACAACCCAATGCAGTGCTATCCACTTACATTCTAACATAATTTTACAGTGAAGGAATGAATTGTTATTAAATGGAAAAAAAAGGTCTTTGCAAAAATATCAGAAATGCTCCTTGTTTGCTCAGCTACTAAAGATGTGTCTGCGTTTAATTGACAGCTTCTGGTAAGTTGCCAGATAGCTGGTGTTACACAGTAGAGAATGAGACATAAAGTACAAACAAACTTGTGGCGTAGCATTCTTTTCTTTGGCAGACAGTATACTGTTCGTCAGGACGGCCATGTGTTTTGCTTGGAATAATGATTTTTCCTTGTTTGGACAGTGAAGTATGTTTGTAGCTATCATCTGTGAAATGAGGGTCATTGTTTGTTTTACATGTCTATCATTAAAACTTAATTCATCTGGTATTGATCAGTAGACGGGTTCCCTTCTTCTTCTGGGTCAGCTGCTTTTTTTGACAGCTCTAGTTGTCTCATCATGCTACTGGCAACAAGCTGATGTCACAGTGCTGTAGCAAATGCTTTGCTGCTGTCTTTATTTGATCATGAACTTGCCACACAGATTGTACAAGAGCTTGGTAATAACATGATAACACAGTGTATTACTCTACTACTGAATGCTGATAAGAAGCAAAAATATAAAGCAAAGCAAAATCTATTTTTAAGACAAGCTGCCTAAAATGTTATCTTTTTTAAAATTAAGTTGATTATATAGAAGAGTAAGAACCACACATTTGGTATAATTGTCCACTATAACTGCTCTTGTAGAACATGAAAACATGTATTTCAAAGAAACCTGAGAGGTTTGATGGTGGTGGCTTGTGGTATGATTTTTAATGTACAGAGAGCATTTTTCCTGCATTCTTTTGATACATTGTACACTTTAAGTACAATTTGCTGACTCTGCTAATCTAAAAATTGATTCTTTTCATTTGAAGAAAGCATCTGAAAATAGCATGAGGGCTTACTCAGTGTATCACTGAGCGTGACGGGGATGTCATTAACATGCTGTGTCCTTTGCTGTCACCAGATCTTAGCCCAGACCAGCAGCTGAGGGACATTATGCAGCAAGTCACGGTAAAGTGCATCTTTTAAAGCTAAGCTAACTTCATCCCAATTGTATTAACTATAAGTTTAGTGGTATTTGCCAGGACACTGTTTAAAAATGACTATGTTTCTGACAGCACTTGAAAGCAACATCCATTGCCTCTCATTCCAGTAGTATTACTTGTTTTCCAGGGAAAACCAGTGAAACCTCTGGTCAGTTGGGTCAACAACAGCAACAGAAATGACTATTTATAGTAAACTTGCTCATGAGATGGGACACCCACATCAGCTGAAATAAGTCATCTTGTAATCCCAGGATTTAACACTAATGTGTTGTGGGCTAATTCCAAGCCATGGGATTCTCTGGTGTCCACTGAATTTTGAAATGTTTCCCCCATGTTGTCCAGCTGTCTTGTAACATGGATTCTTGTCTTACCACCTCATCAACCTCATACATTTTGTCTCCTGGAGCTCAAACTTTTTGGGTTGTATGCATTCTGCTGCGCAACACTTATCAGTTTAGAATTAATGTAAACATTTGGTAAATGCAGTTAAATATTTCAGCCTTTGCGTGATACAATGTGAATGTAGTAGGTCACATGTATGTTTGGATAATTTTTTACACACTAAATACTTTTAGTGTGAAGCAGTTTTTGTCATCAAGTGGTTGTCAGCTTTGCTGTTTACCACTAACATCAAAGTGGGAGTAATATTTGTGTAAATGAGATGAGTATAAACACATGATGCACTGTTGCAGGGATGACACTTGAGGCAGAGTATTGCAAACACCATATCTTTGCAGTGAGAAGTGACAAATCCCACATCAGATTACATGCCTTGGTGATTGCAAATTGATATGTTCCCACATTAAATTACAAGACATTATTTGACCAAATAGTTTGCTGCTTTCAGTGCATCACTGCTCCCCTTTTTTATAACATTTTTTCGACTAGTGTTCAGACAGAGAGGCAAAATACTGTCACGAATTTTACAATAATGTGTTTAGGTGTGTTCTGTGTGTTGTCCACAGCCTGCTGTGTGTCATATTCTTTCCTCTCAATTTTTTCAACATTTGCAGCATCTCCAAGCAGATACAATTATAAGTCCATCTGTAAAATAACATCTGTATTTGTACACATGAAACATCGGCCTTATATTTGGTCAGGATGGGATGGCAATTAATGCTCTTTGTTGTGCAACACACCTACACAGATGGGCTGGTACACACACGTTTCTAGGGTCATATTGTGTTTGCAATAATCCAGCCTTTATGGATGAACTCTAGAGCTGTAAGGACATTTTTTATAAAGAAGTAAAAAGTACAAGCTCAGCCTACCTCCCTGCACCCAGTTGGTTCCCACGTTGATGAAATAAAGAGATTTTTGCCGTGTCTAGTATTAGATATTGTTATTTACAGTCAGAGTTAATTTGTCAGTGGCATGGGCAAATTATGAAGCTACATTTTTAATTGCAAAAGCTAGTTTGGCTTATCAACTAACTAACACAACCCTACCAGTACGGACAGGCATTGGAAAGGCATTTAATTTATTCAGTCTGACCAGAAGCAGAAATTAGACAAATCTCCACAGGGGATGAATTATAAATGACTTCCATCCTCCCTAGCAGCAGGCATTAAGAATCCCATTTATGGCTGTTTATGTGGCTGTATGGGAGTGTCGGCCCATTTGCAAATGCAAATTTAGTCTCTGTACTTCTTCGTGGCAAGGATGTTGAGCTCTGCATGGTCCAATCAGCTGATCAACGGAGGGTTGCAATTCTCAAAGAGTTGACTCTTTTTCAACCATGTGTTTTGTCTTTAGAACCTCCTGCAGTCCACGATGCTACTGTATAATCAGACTACTTGTCGAAGAATAAATAGAAGAACTTACATTTTCCCCTTAAAGCCTGATTTGGTCTAAATGGTCCTCTGCATTACAGCTGTTTCTTGCATCTTAAATGTCCTGTTATAACCCTATCACAGTCTGTGAAAATCCACAAAAGGACCGAAATGAAAACTTTGAGCTGATGGATACAGGAATTAAAGGTAACTTAGATAAACTAACTAGAGGAAACAGAAGAATAAGGTTGTACTCTCTGAGTTCCTGATGGTTGGTAGCCCCCTGCGATGAGAGTGTGAATGTGTGTGTGAATGGATAATAGCTGACTTATGTTGCAAAGTGCTTTGGGCAGTTAGAAGATTAAAAAAAAACAAACATGTAAATGTAGCATGTTTACCATTTACAGTAACAAAAGTGGTTGGGGAGTCCTGGTAAAAATAGTTTAGTCCAACAAAGAAAAGTCTCAATAGGCTATCCAAAGACAATCAATTGAGTGACCAGGAGCAAGCAGGAACACAGGGAGAAATTTTGTATTAGTATTCACATGTGCTAGCTTCACATGTTTTGTTTATCCTCAGTGAGAGCTGATCTCTGACTTTCAGGACAACGTTTATCACATCTATCAGCAGGAAACTCCTTAATGTTCTGAAAAGTTGTTGAA
>JAQNCA010000017.1:16229152-16246182 GCA_029783725.1 Acanthurus tractus | reverse complement strand
TCAGAGTTTCCCTCATTTCAGGGTTAACAAACTCAGAGTTTTCACTAAACCTGCTTTGTGAAACGGACCCCTGATCTCTGACTTTCAGGACAACGTTTATCACATCTATCAGCAGGAAACTCCTTAATGTTCTGAAAAGTTGTTGAATTAGGCGTAACTTAACAGACTTCTGAAATGTTGTCTTCAATTAGGTGAAAGGTGAAATGCAAATGAAAATGCAGGGAAGGTGGTTAAAAGGTGTAAACATGTTCTTCTTTTTAAGACAAACCTATCCTGCAGGTACAACTGAAATTTTGGTTTTGGTTTTTATCTCATTGACACATCAGCCATACTCCCATATTTGGTAAATAAACATGCTGGACATTTCCACAGCTAAATATTTGAAATTTATATTATAAAAAAAAAAGCTCTACTACATGTTATTAGAACTGCTTTAGTTCTTTTAACTGGTAGAAGGACAAGAATCCTGTTCGACAGTTTTATCAAACATATGCAGCTTAAAATGCTAAACTCTACAAGTTCTCTGGTGTTTTTGTCAGTTATAAAACAGCTGCAGATGCATTACCACCACCTCCTGAGGAGGGAGAGACAACCCTTATTTTTCTCAGGAAAAAAGACTGATACAATTTGAGATCTCTGGCTAACAAAGATGAACACAATTACATCTGGATTTTTTAAATGCACTTTAAATGAGAAAAATGAAAAAGGTCAAAGACACACCTGCACCACCAAATGATCAGAGACCTGAATATCATTTAAATTCTTGTTGTTTTTCTTGGTGTTTTATGCCTTTATTAGCTTGCCAGCAGTGGAGAGATGAATCAGTGGGGTTGAAGTCATCCTCTTCATTTTTATCCTCCAGCTATTTGGCAGGGAGTCCCACATTAGAATTTAGATGAGATAGACAGAGATATGAATTCCCATTTAAACTCAGTGTTACACTTAAACACATTACACATTATGTCCTTACTTTCCCTTCAGCTCTTTCTTTACCAATAATCCAAGGGACATTCACTCATTTCCATTGATAGTGACAGTAGCAGCAGGAAGGAAGTCACTGTCAGATGTGCATTATGCAAAGCAGTGTGGTGGCAGGCCATGTGTTTTGCATGCCATACAGTTGTTGGATATGGGAGCAGGCAGCGGTGGTGTGTGTGTGTGTGTCACGTCTCTCCGCTCGGTAATTACTGTAGAGGAAATTGGACGTAAAATGTTTGATAATCACATATCTGAGGTGAGTTATGGATGCAGCCTACAGTAGTGAAGTAAATTAAAACAAGTGAATCCAATTACTGTTTATGGAAAGCAGCTGCCCAAGCCGCATATGTTGGTGAGTGAAACTATGTGACTAATGTTGAGGTTTGGAGCTCTGCTTGTCTGTATAACATGATGGTTATTTAAGTTTTTCATTTGTGCCCGACTACGGATTGACAAGCCAAAAGACTTCAGAAAAACCTCATGTCGCGTGTTGTGTTTGGTAGAATTTGTAATATTGTGGGCCTACATTAACAGAGCTGAAGTCGACTGTCTTGCTTTTTTTGTCTTGGTTAACTCACGCTCCATGAGGGTATTCTGATGTCATAATAATACGATAACCCGCCTCTATGGATTTAGAGAAAAACAAGGTTAGTGTTTGCTTACAGTCGTGTACAAACCCTCTTATCCGTGTGTTTATTTACATGCACCGAATCAATTCATCTGTGATACAGCCAACAGTCATGTACTGGATAAGCTTTTGTTTCAAAACATTTGGATTTAATTATCATGGGGATATGATATCCAAACAATCTGGTTCCTTCCATTAATAATATGATTGCGGCATGGCAGTGCGAGCTAAGGCCGCAGCGTTTTCATATATTTTTGTGGATTTGGAACTTGTTTACTTACTATTATGGGCATGAGGCAAAACCCAATTTAGACTAATGATACAGTTTACGTTTTGGAGTTTTAAAAGATCTCTGTAAGGAAGTGTCTTGGTTCCACAGCCTGCAGTATCCCGACTGAAAAACAAACACTACCCGTGTGACTTTTCCACAATAATAGAATTCTCACTTGCTTTGGCCTTTTGCAGGTCAGCGCCTTAGATGCGAGGAAAAGGAAACAGGCCAAAGCTTTTGTGTAACTGATAACTGAAGCACTGAACATTGAGGAAATGCAAGCAGTGTGTTACCTTACAGATAAAGCATCGCAGAGCATGATGTTCTATTTATAAGCGTTAAACATGGTGCAAAGAGAAGTGTTTTTCTCCTCCTCCAGATTACAGCTCTGGACAGCAGGGCAGCATTGTTGGGAGCTGTGTTCATTTTGGCACCTGACTTTGATTTCATTTTAGTCTCATAATGAAAATGTGTATTAGTTTAGTAAAATTTTAGTCATTTGATCATTTTGAAGTCTACTTTTGTCATAAAAAAAAAACTTACAACGTCTAAATTTGGTCACTAAAATTTTTGTCTCACTCCGTCATGTATGTTCAATTTTATGTTTAACTGAATACAACTGTTGTCATCTTTTATGGTAATAGCTACTATTGGCAGAAGTAAAAATCTTGTTATTCGTCACGGTTAGAAGTTGAGGTCATGCCTATTATTGGCAGGTTTTTTACATTATGTCGTGAGAAAGTGACAAAAAGTGACTGTACAGTTATAGATTATGTTCATTCTTTATTGTGATTATTCAGTTATTTAGGTCAACTCTCATGTTGATTAGTGCTGCAAACAGGACTCAGGCTTTTTACTTTGAGGGCAAGCTGTCTCTGTTTTCGACTTAACTTTGTGCTCATTAGTTATCCCTCAAAGT
This sequence comes from Acanthurus tractus, assembly GCA_029783725.1. Taxonomy (NCBI): domain Eukaryota; kingdom Metazoa; phylum Chordata; class Actinopteri; order Acanthuriformes; family Acanthuridae; genus Acanthurus; species Acanthurus tractus. Next base: position 16,243,386 of record JAQNCA010000017.1, on the reverse strand, counting down.
TCGATAAGGGAATCAGCAGACTCTCTGGTGGGCTGGATTTCATTGCACTTCATCATTCAGTCCAACAAGGACAGGTAAACTGTTGCAAGCGTGAAGACAACATTGATTTAAAAATTAGCTTGTATGAGTAAGACACTGAAATTAGCATAACATTAGCCCCTAAACTGGCTTAATTTCACTGTGTGTTGTGAGCAACAGGTGAGAAAGACTTTATCCAGGTGATATGTATGACTACATTTCTTTGAAAATTGGCTGCTTAAATGAGCCACTCATTTACTTTGAGATACCTGCACTCTCCACTGCAGAGCAGTTGTAGAAGACAGCAGCTTAAATATTGAGTAACATTAAAGGAAAGCTATGGTTTACAACCACATAAATTTCCTACTTATAGCTTTGGCAATAGATTTTATGGGTCGTACAGCCTCACACATGTAACACATGCTGCTCCCAGCAAAAATAGATGAACAGTGTTCTATTGATGGTCATATAACCATGCTACTTGGAATATTACACCTTTAATTACAGTTTAAAGTTTAATTACAGTTTGTTTCCAGTTTAAATGAGGTTTAAACACAAACAACATGATGCATCTTTGTGTTATCCAACACATCACTGGAACTCTTCCTCTTTAAGTTCTTACACCTCAATCAACATTTGCTCGATTAAGATTTGTTGTGTCTACTCCCCTGAGTTGGAGCCTCTGTTTGTGTATTTTATTGGCAGTGATGCTTTGGTAGTCTAGTCCTATATTTGGTTTTATCCTTCACCTCTATAAATTCTATCCAGAAAATTTAAAACCAGGGAAAAATTTACATTTACTAAATGTGTGTACTTGAATGAAATAGTGGCCCAATGGGAGGCTTAAACCCAAAGTCTACATCCAGTGAGCCAGACCACCAAAACCTCATAACTGACACCTTCATAGAGCTAATAAGATTCCTTTTTTTCCCAACATTTTTGAGGCAAATATGTATATTCAATCATTAATCTTAAAAGCAGTTATTCACATCAAACATTTAATCATTTCCAAACATGTCTGCATTAAATAGTGAACAATATATCACTATATGAAGCAAATGAGAGACTTTGAGGCAGATTAATGGAATAAGGACAAGAACACAGCTGGCATCATATTTAAGGTGATAAAACATGTCAATTTGTCCTTTCATCACTCTTTCAAAGTATCTTTTAGTTTTTCTGTCATCAACAAAACATTTTACTATAGCTTTAATTTTCAAGGTTTGCTTTTGGTTTGTTTTGATCTTGTTACTTTTCATAGTGTTCTCCATTTTTTGCCAACACTGTGTGGGAGTATATGAGCAGCAGTTAGGGTATGTACATGCTTTTTGTATGCGTATTTGTGTTTGCTTGGATGTGATTTCAGCAGGACTCCCTACGGCTGCGCCATTCTCCAGGGGGTTGGTCTTTTAGATTTAGTGCCTGTGAATTCCTCAGAGTTGAAGTAACAATATTGTTACGCCTCTCATGTCCAATCCAGAGGGGACCTGGGAGACACTTGATTTAGGGCCGATATCTCTGAGCTAATTCAATAGAAGTTTTTATATTGTAGATATATTTGAGAAAAGGCTGATAGCCGTGTTAGGTCCTTCTTTCCTCTCATGTTGTGACCTATGGTAGATAAAAGCATGCAGCAGTCACAGTGTCGAGTTTCACCAGGAGGCAGATCACACAAATGGCAGGAAACAAATCATTTAAATAGGTAGCGTATATTGTCAGTTGTTAGGGCTTAGCTTGAGTGCTGTGCTCATATTTCAAAGAGCTCTCTTCTCTGAACTAGTTTTGATAATCAGTATCTATTGGAAGACCTAGTATTAAAAGGTTGGACCACTTTAGTCCACAGTCTGGCCTGCTGGTCACCTTAACCTGCTAATTTTGTCATGTTGTTTATTTCATTGGTGATTTTAAATGCTGTCCTTACATTGAGGTTTGTATTTTGACCTCCTGGTGTATTGCAGAAGCTGCTCTGTGCCAGAGAGGCCTACAGTCTGCCCTGTTATCCACCTCTGATAACACTCATTCTTTGGTTTCCCTCAAGACACACTTGTATTCACTTTGCAATCACATGTGCTGATGTTTTCTTTCTTGAGCATTAGTCTGACAGTGTATGGCCTACTGAGGGCTGTTTATTGAAGTAAAGATGAACTCAACCTGAGTGCTGTTTCAATATGATAATGGAATCAACATGGTCGTGATATATGGGCTAATGAGATTGATATACTCCATGTCAAAACTGCTCATTTAAATAAGTTTTACACATGAATTTGACATAGGTCACAATAATATTAGTCAGAATTTTATCTCTTATCAAAAAAACTCCACTGGAAAAAGTGTTTTTTCACATTAAAGTTGAAAAAAAAACAGATATGCGGATAATTTACAGAAATTTCACACTAAAAAGGAATATATATGAAACCTTATTAGTCTTTTAACTTGTGCAATTTTAGTAAACTGCCCCTTAAATATACAACATATTTTCCTACTCACACCTGTTGGTATATAGTTTTGTAGATGGTTTTGGTTTTATATTACCTAAGGGCTGAGGTATCTTAGAGCAGGCTACCAGGCTTACCATGTTAGTTAAGCGTGTTTGCATGCTGACATTTGCAGATGAGCACTAAACACAAAGTACAGATAAGGCTGTTGGGAATGTCATAGTAAGGTCACCAAGTATGGGACAAATTGAAAATTTTACCTGTCAATGGTGTTAAATACTGTTACAGGTTCACCAAAGTTATTACATTACCTTCTATGGGGAATCACCATTTATCAGCCCTTCCAATAGTTTTCAAGATATTTACTGTAAACTGAAAACATTTACCTCCTGGTGCTTTCAGGTGTAGTTTAGATGTTATTAACCTTAACTTAGCCCTAATGAAAATGGTTGATACTGAGTCTATGTATTATCCTCAGAAATGCAGAAACTATCTCGGACATCAGGCGTAAGCATATTATAAAAGGTTTTTTGCATATGGATGCATAGTCAGTTGTTAGTTGGTTAAACTGTGGTAAGATTGCAAAATGTGTGTGTTTCACAGCCTTTATTCCACCTGTCATTGACAGTTCGTGCAGCTTAATGCCACCCAGACTGGCTGCATGTTGCTGTTTTCCTCACAAATTAGTCCTCGGACACATCTCACCACATGTGTCCAATTAAAGGTCCAGTAAACTGAATTGGCACAGATATACTACATTATTTGGGTTGCTGAAATGCAGCCTATGGGTTTCCTATGATGTCTAATTACATTGTAAGACACGAGTAATTGGAACAATAAGTAATGTGTTTAGAATGTGCAGAAGTCAGTCCAGATGTAAAACATCTGTTTTGATCCTGCGGTTGTGTTTTTGGTTACTCTACATGGTATTGTGAGAGCTGCTGTTAAGATTGTTCATATCTCTTATGTAAATTTCAGGCTGTGAGAGTGTGCATGTGTTAATAGCCACATCTCAATTCCACCTTCTGTACATATCATAAATTCAAAGAGAAATGAATTGCATTGTCCCTTGTAAAGCAGGGAGTTCTTTTTGCATGTTGGCAGGATGGAGACTCACAGTAGCATTACTGTACTGTATAACAGCCATTGAGGTTGTTAAAAAGACCACAAAACCAACACATGGAGTGTTTAGATAAAAGAATGTCACCTGCCCAGTCAAGTTAAAACATCACAAGGGAAAAAGGATGATCCCTTTTATCAGCTGCTGTACTGCTAAAGAAAGGAAACAAGAAGACTGCATTTAAGATGGACATTTAGGGATTCAGGATCGGGAAGAGTAATAATATCAAACTAGAGATAATCCAGAGTGTCCAGAGCCTGACCTGAGCTAAGCTTCTGCAACCAACCACACAGGTATGTCTTCAGTAATGAACAAATTTCTTTTTTTAGTAAACTTACAGAGTATGGGTTTTTGTATCAAGCATTGCATGTTGAAGCTTGATATTTAGGTTGAAATTACACCCAGGATTATCAGTAACCTTTTGGTGTTTCATATAGGTTCTGACCTTCGATTCAAGCGATCGGATTTCATTGTGACAAATGAAAAATTTGCAATGAAGCATCAAAAAGCCCCCGGAGGAAAAGTTATAGACAAATCTGGCAGGTTAAGCAACACCTTTGGGATATTTAATAAGTTTATTCTGCTGCTGTGCACAAAATGGTTTTAAGATGTCATTATGAATTCTTGCAGCAGAATCTGTCTAATACTTTGTTGGGTTTGTGACATGGCTTAAAGGGATTGAGTTCATGAGATGTAATCCATGATCAGACCGAGATGCTTTCTAGTCTTTTAACCTCTCATTGAGCGCTCAGCATTCCCTGACCTTTACATTCATACCTGTGCAAAGGATTCAGCACTGGTTTGCTTAGACTTCAAAGGCTCAGATGTGGAGCAAAGCTGCTTTAAATATGTGCAGTAGATGGAAAATAATGTTCAGTTTAAAAAATAGATTGCGAGAACCTACAGGGTTTATATAAAAAGATCAATACAGTCAGCTACATTTACACTCTAATCCATCATGTTAATGAAGAACAGACTATTTGTCCAAAGACCTCATAAGTTTATGAATAAATCAAACTGTATTTTTGTTACTGAGATCCAGCCACTGATCATCCCAAGGCATAAAATATAAACCTAAGTCTGACACACTGAAAAAAGCCTATGCAGCTGGGGAGCTGGGACAGGAAAATGGTTTTTGATGATAAATCAGTCAACAGTTCATGTGGTTAGATTCTTCAGAATATTATCCCAACTATTTAGAATTTTTCAAAAATGTTACTACAAAGCAACACCTTCTGAGGTTAAGATAAAACATTGAAATGGGATGCACTATTTTTCATTTTGACTTGCAGTTATAATCTTTTTTTTTTCATATCATTAGACATTAAACAATGTTTTGATAACAATAACCATCAAATGCACTGTATTGTAATTACCGCTCAATATAAGCATATTGCAGCTGCCTATTGCATTTGGTTACTGTGTGCAGCCAAGCCTTGCTCTGGGCTAAGGGTATAGCGCTCATTGCAGGGTGTGTTGTCTTTAGCCACCGTTTGCTCTCATCTAGGGCTCACTGCCCTCCAAAGAAGAACGTCTTAGTCATCTCTTTTTGTGTCACTTTTTGTGTGTGACTTTTTGGTTCCATTTTATCACTGACAATTAAAGGAAGGGAATATGTAGCTGGGTTGCCAGCTGCAATTGGTGTCAAGTTCCTCCTAGCAGATAATACAGATGCCGCATTGCAGAATTGCAACAAGGTGACACAGACAGAGCTTTGCTTTGGCAGAGCTCTTATTGCAGCTGCCGCAGCCACTCCTCAGTTGACTCAAACAGAGCAGCCAAGACCCCCGTGAGACCACCCTGCTCACATCAGTCAGCGTTGACACTCTAATACAGAGTGCTGTTAGATGGCAAGTCTTACCATGGGACAATCTGTGACTCCAGGGTCCCAAAGCACATGTCATCAGAACCTCCTTATGGTAGAGTGACCAGTCTCTGTTCACAGATGCATCCCCACAGTGGTGGAGAGGGACCTACCTGGGGAGAGTAGTTGATGGAGTGTGGCCACTGATGGTAAGCACACACATTAACCTGCTAGTGCTTGAGACTGTTATCCTCATCCTCCAACACTTTAAACCACTGATAAAGGGGAAGCATATGTTGTTGAGTCATGCATGCATCTCTGCAGAAGTTGGTGAAGAGCCTGTGGCTGTTGCCTTCAAAGCACCTTCTGTCTTTGAGAACTCTCCACCTTATGGCAGATGAATGGCGGCTGCATCCTGATGGGGTGCATAAAATTTGGACTCTGTTCAGCAAGGGGAAAATTGACCTCTTTATCAAACAGACACTGGAGGATGACCAAAACTTGGAGGCAGATGTGTTTGCATATGTACCATGGCCAGAAAGGCTGCTCAACTCTCTTTTTCTTTATGTCTCAACCCTTGAAGAGGGTGAGACAGGGGCTATTGACAGCAATCCAGCAGCTCCAGACCACCAGTTGGCCACTATAGAGATTATGTAAACATTGGCAGCTCAGCCTTGGACAATCCCCCAAATCAGGAGGTCTCTTTTTTAAGAAGCAGAATAGGTAGCTATACTACATCAGCTTTTCAAGGCTCATTGGTTCCTAAGAGGTACAGGCTGATGTGGACTGGATAGCCTAACAGATCCTTTGCCTCTTAATAAGCAAAATAGTTTGGAATCCAATGTAGGTGGTGTGGGGTGTGTGGGCGGGCTCTGTTTACCCTAATTTGTCTAGGTGGTTTCATTTTATACTTTTTGCAGAGTGCCCTGAAGAAGGTCCTGTCTCATGCTATTAATGAAGTGCCAAGGAGGTTTTGTAAACAGATAAGTTTTGGGCCATCATCCTATTAAGTCGGTTTTATAGGGGATTAATAGACAACATCCGGTGATGTATGCTTATATCCTTCAATGGAAAGTGCACCTTGTACAAAAGGCTCTGGTGAAAATCAGTATGAGTCTCTGAAGTGCTCCTCTCCCAAGGCTTAGACAGCTGTGGTACTTGTTCTGACTTCAGGTAAGAGAATGCATAAGATACGTGTCCTGTTAGTCCACCTGCGTGGCATACTGCCTCATAGAGACGAGCCTGGCAACTAACCTGTAGATGGTCAGGATCAGTGGGCTTATCTAAAAGAAAATAGAGGCCATTGAGTCCAGTACAAGAAACCTGTTTGAGATAAAACCAAGGTTACAGTGCAGTTACCCTAGTTCTATAAGACAAGTGAAGGACTTTATGGTCCTTGCTACTCCTACTCCTACTCCTGCTCTGTAGGGGGGTTTCGGTAGCGGTACAATGGACAAATGTGGTGGAGACTCAATTTCTGTTGCTAACTGACAAAAGCTACTCACAAGAGTATATAAAAGTTTTATAAATGCCATATCATAGCCATTGATGTATTTGCAAACAAATAAACCCCAGTTAGATGCTCCCTTGTGCAGCATGGGTTTAACACAACACGAAGTGTGCACATTAGCACTTAACAAGTGTTATTTGTAAGAGCATGTGCAAAAAGACACATTTACTTGGAATCATCACTAATTATTGCAGTCTATGCCACCTTCCACTTAAAAAGTAAAAGCTAGCTAGGATCCGGTGAAGCAAAGAGTGCATTTCTTTGTAGAGATACCACATATAATGTAATGTATTGGTCTCTGAGATTAGTGTTGGCTACTTCTTTGTTTGTGATGTTATTGCTCACAAAAAATAGACATATATAATTATATGTGTTTTATGGCCGGGGTTGCAACACATTTCAGCTCAAGACCTTAAAAGAGACATTTGCTGTCACCTCTGAGCTTATGTAAAGAATTGTCATAACATCCATATTTTTAAACTACTGATAAAGAAAACAACAAAGTCATATTAAGAATTTCTCTGTTAGATGGCAGAGACAATATTATTATTAAAAGTCACCACTCTTACTTGTCACCACCACATTAGTTTCCCTTATACATATGCATACGCACACATAGAATTTCTGGCATTTTATTTGACATGGAACCTGATACACAAACTTAACCAATACATTTATAACACAAACATGCCTGACTTTAACCAGCAAAACAATCTTAAATAAATGCTCTTTGCTGCCTATTCACATGAGGGACATGCCTGTAGTCAGAGCTGGAATGTCATAATATCAAACACAGCATATGCAGCTATAAGGGACGAGAACTAAGATCTAACGGCACACTTTTAAATAACTAATAGACATGAAACAAACACTTCTGGTGGTGCTTACTTTAAAGAAGTCTTCCATGTATATTTGTTTCATATGAAAGTTTAATAGAGTAAAGGGAATCGCAAAACACTCAAAGTTACCTCAGCAAGAACAGGCAGGTTTGGGGAGGCGTCTTCACACTCAGCACCTGAGCTGAATTAGGAAAGTATACATATCATGTTATGATTTCATTTTGTGGATTGGCAACCCAATAAAATGGATTCCTATATTCAGCAAAGGCTGTTAAAAGATATATTTTCATTGTTTTTTATAGGCAGCTGAATTTTGAATGCAGAGAAGGGAATGTAAAATATGAAGAAATTACAGTGAGCTGTTACTTTAAAAAAAGACATGGGCCATTACAAACACTTACATTTATTTATACAATGCATACTGTATATACCATTGACAAGAATATTAAAATTATTTTCATATTTTTACTTTACATTAATCAATGGGTTAAAGTTTCACTTTCTGTGCATGTGTCTCTCACAGCTGCATAATCTTTTTTGCTGAGCTATGTTTAAGAAAGTAAGAGAACATTCAGTCCATCATTTATGTAACATATTGAAAATGCGTTTTATGCGTTAAGGTCTCTGTCTTTTATTGATTGTTTCTGTTTACTGAAGTAAAGTCTGCTTATTCTTGTTTTAAAAATTGTTAGTGCTGTAATGGTAACTAATCTCTGCTCTAAGCCATGCCATATTGGGTCCTTGAATTTTTGGGAACTGAGCCATGGAAGTCTTTGAAAAGTCCTTGAATTGGATGTTTAAGGAGATATGGGAACCCTTTCCTGCTCCCTAAGACTCATATGAATCATTTCAGACCAAACTTTGTACCAGGATAATTCAACACACACACAGCCACAGGTGTCTCAAAGTCAAGCAAAAAAACACAAATGACCCACAGAATTTCTTTCATCCCTTGAAAAAAAACTTGCACACAGAAAAAAGTGAAAAGTTAAGACTGCATAAAGTCTCCCATAATATATTTATCTTTTTAATCTAACATTATTTTCTTCTTTAAAATGAATCTGTCATGCATTGTGGTGAATTAGTATTAAACAGACTGCAGGCTGCTTTAACAGTGAAAGCATATTTGGCATAAAGATTAAATAACTATGACTTTACCTCGTTTTTGACATTAGAGTAGATCAATAGATGATATTCTCTTTCCACTTTAATGCACTTGTGCTAGTAATTGTACATATTTAACAGTTGCTGTCATAGGAATGTGCCTAACCACCTGGCCACAGTTAAATAAGCCGCAATGATGACGATCACATATGCTGAAAATTTATATACAATGTTTACAGTAGGATGTTTAGAGAAAGGTTCTAATTGGCCAGCGAGTTAACCTGAGTTTAGACACTGATCTCACTAATCAGATTTAGAGTTTCTATGAAAAGACAGTGACAGGCAATTATTTTCTATGACTTTTGTTATTTGAGTCTGACTTGGCAGAACATTACTAACCGGGCCTGATTAGACTTTGGGTGTTGTAATGCAACCTTTCCAAAAGAATGTAATGATCTCACACATCAAGCAGATGTTTTCAATCAATATTTGTTGACGTGAAAGCCCATTAGTTTGCTAATTACATTTGCATAAACATTTCACCATTCGCCTATTTACCATGCTAAATTGGTTTTCGCACAGAGTTTACATACAGTGGCCCTCAAGTGCTTACATATGTTTGGTGTAAATACTGTTTGGCCTAAGTAACAATGTATACACCTACATATACAGCCAACTGCATACTGTATGTGTGTGTATTCACAGCTATACACACATACACAAGCAAATTATCAACAGCATCTCGCACTAAACAGCTTGCATTCCCCACCAATGACTTGCTCAGAATAAACAAACATTTATCTGCTTCTCTAGCAAACCAACAGTGTGGTGGTGCTGTTTGTTTGGTGGACACCCCGGCCTGACGTAAACAAGTTATTGAACTTTGTTTAATGAAAGGTATGATTTGGACAAGTTAAGAGGATTTTTGTGCTCGTAGCCATGTGTAGCCACAGTTTAGAACATTTAAATTGCTGTGGTTTGGCTGTCTGTCATGGGGAGATCCAGATTATTAACTAACTGCTGAGTCTGGCAGTAAATGACTTGATGCAAGAAATGCACCCTCTAGTGACGGTATTGGAGGTCCTAACATTTAGATTCACAATGGAGATATTAATTGTAATTAATTTTAATTAATCTGATCCACTTTTAGGCTTAAAAGTGAGTGCACAAGACAGTAAGACTGCAGTATTGTTTTGTCATAAAACCCAACAACAACAACCTTTGTTCCATTATTAAAATATTTTTTAGGCTTATTACTTAATTGCTTTAAATAATGCAGTTTGCAAAAAAGAAAAAGAAAAAAAGTTTGGACTTTTGCAATGAATTTTAATTTAATTTCTATGACACTAAAAGGGCTTGCAATGGAAAATTTAATAAAATAGTGAAGCGTAGATGCTGCAGAATCAGATAAATTATCTTCAATAATTCATGCATTTCTCTTTCTTGGTAAAACTTGACGTCTACATTAGTTTGAAAGCAACTCAACCATGTCAGGTCTGTTGGCGATTCAGATGAATCATGCTTTTCACAAAATATTACAACAAATGTACATGAAAAGGTTTTTGATTTCATACTTGTCCTCAATACAATGTTTTTGTGCTGTGAGAGGTTCCAATATATTCACATTATTTGAATTATTAGTGATTATCAGTGAAGCCAAACTTGTAACTCTGAGGCATTACTGAGACATAGCAGTACTTCTTAGCTAATGCAATCCTAACCCTTTGGCATTTGCTAAATGGTATTAAGGTACAGATGGGACTGCAACTACTTTTGCTATTTGGTCAAAAACAAACTGAAATTTTGGCCTTAGGCTTGGTGCCGGATTAAAACTGCAGGAATCACAAAAAACATTACATTTGTGCAAAAGTACGTCACTTTGAGTGATTTGGGCTCAAATGGCAAGTTTGTTTTAGAGGGCTTTCAGATTCTTTCTGCATACCACACCCTCTATTTTTAGACCTTACATTTGGAATTAAAAAAAGCCTTCCTCTAAATTGTAACTAAATTGAGACTCAGAGGTTTAGGCAACTTTACATTCCACTCGCCTCTGTTGAGACTTTTCTCACAACAGACATTTTAACACGTCTTAGCAGGAAAAGCCCAGGTGCACTTTATGACATTAACTAATTATGGCCACATTCCTCTCAGGTGTGGTGGTTCCAGGGCCCTGATGTGCTGCATGCTGTTTCACTGACATGTCTCCCTGGGATACTTAAAAGGGAAAGAGCCAACGTTAATGTTATTAGTTACACCTGTGCTTTCCCTGCTGGAACACGTCTGCTGCCTGTTTTTGCAGTCTCACTCAAAGGCTCATGCTGTATTTTAAACTGATTACTGCATATTACAAAAACAGAGGTATCTAAAAATGATTTATGAGGTTCTGTTTTGTTGCATTAGCATATTGTGCTCAATTTTTAAATATCAGTTTTAATCAATGTAAGTTATCATCAACAGTCCAAGTGGAAGTGAATTGTTCTGAACTCTTCACAAAGTGGATTAAACTGGGATTGAACTGTGAGAAAAAAATTTCTGTGTCTTTCACACACACATGCAAACACACACCTACACACATAGAAGGAGAAAGAAAAATGTGTGTCCCCATTTTAATTTCATTACCTTCTATAAAATTTTGTGATATGTCCTCGATATTTCTACTTAATTTTAAGTTCTAATTATTTTTTAAATTTTGTTGTTACTGAGTGTTAAATAGTGATACAGCTGCTTGTTAATTTTTATTTGACAGTGGTAGAAAAATATTAAAAAGTAAACACAACGACAAGAGTAATAGCTATTTTCAACACAGTCTTTAGTCATTTTGCTAAATAACACTGCACTATCTTTCATTACTGAATGATGCAGTACATTTATTAACTGTACTGGAGTCACAGGTTGGAGACCGGGCTGGGTTGCTGGTGTATAGTTTGCAGGAGTCTAACATGGGAATCTGATCTTTAACTCTTGTCTGTGTAGGGTTTGAGCAACAAAATCACTTTGTTTGGATCGAGATAGTGGGGCTGATTATTACACAGATCATGTGTTTTTACTCTGTTGGATTTATGTACAAAGACACAAAGTCTGCTGTTGGAAGTTGTGCTTGCTATCGTGAAACTAGTACTTCACAAAATTGTCTCAAAATTTATTGGATATGATTTGTGTACACAGTCACTAATTTTCTACTTGGTAGTGATGATTACCAGAAAAATAAATATACATGCTGAGCTGATTAACACACTGATAAAGTTTTTGACTATTGTATGACCTTCTGTGATTCTAGGCTGCTGGTTTGGGCATGAATACAGGTGTGCTTTGTGATTCTTGAGCGTACTTTGCTTTTATAAAAACTCTGAAATACAATGCTGCTGTACCTGCTATCAAAGAAGAATGCATCATTCTTCCTTTTCATACCACAAACACACCTTATTTCATTTGTGTGGTTGTTTTTCTTCGAACATTATTTGCGTGAACCCAGTTCTAAAGTTGAACTCTACAATGACAGGACTCGTGACTCCCAGGAGATTTGTGACACAAGTGCTGTTTCTTCCATTATTCCTGCGCTCATGCACTGAACTGTGGAATGAGCCGTCTAGAAGTCTGGTTTCACTTGTGTATACTGTTCATTTTTTTAGATGTACAAGCTGTCATCATTTATCATGCAACACATACCTTAAGAGAGGTTGCAACATGTCATGCTGCCGTTTTGTAACTGGTTTGTATTATTTGGGTTTTAAAGTGACAACAGTTCAGCCAGAGACAGTGATGCAGGATTTTGGAAAATCTGTCTAAGGTATAGAGAGTGAATTTACTTAATTCCATCTGGTGACAAGGTTGTAAATCTGAAAAAAAGGTAAGAATAATATATTGCTCTTCATACCTTACTGTACCTCATGGACATAAATTGCACATCAGCTTTAAATCTGCACTGTTTCTTTTTTCCATGCTGTTCTGTGACTGATAGACCCATAATAGATGATCGACGCATCTGTTTGCAGTATCACGTTCCTTCTCTTTTGTCTGTCACACTGTGAGTCCCCTCACCCTTGGCAGAGGCTTTGGAAGCTGTGCGAGCCCTCCGTGTGCTCACCACTCGGATTAATGGCTGTTTTGGCAACATATGAGCTCATGGGTAATTGGCTGAGGTGATGTTTCCTGTTGAATGCTACCTGAATCTTTTGTGGTTGCCCTCACGGTTGGTCGCTTCCCCTGCCACTAAGAATGGTAATTGAGCAGCACTTTTGTGACACTGGCTGTGAACCGTGATGAGGAAGTTATATGTTTCCTCGATGTGTCATTGGAGAGAATGACAGTAAAGGGCTGTTTTTGTCAACAAGAATTGTGTATCTTTTCACATTACATTTTCACATTTTCACATTACATTTCATTTCTTTCACATTGTGATCATTTCTCTTGATGACTAAGAAACCCAATCACCATTAATTAATGTTTGCATTGTGTGTTTATGATAATATTTTGTGTCATTAGGTTTGTGTTTAAGGGCTAGTTAGGTTTAAATGCTAAAACAATTTGGTTAGAGTTTAAAACAACAACAACAACAACACATTTTAACTAAAAATACCTGGTTTGAAACCAGAAACACAGCTTCTAAATGTCCAAATGTCTCTAGGTAAAAGCAGCTGTTTGGGTTCCCAGAACAGTAGCGGGGAGATCTCCATTTGTATCATGCAAAAACACTACATCTTGATTTTAACACCAACAATAGTCACTGAAGTTATCCTGTCTAATCCTGTGTTAATTTGATGAGGCTTTTTGTCAAGTTATCCAGGATGATACCCATGTCATCTCTGTGTCACCCAATGAAATATAAATAAATTCTTTAATCCTATGATAATGCATGTCATTAACAAACAACATGAGACATGGAGGCAAAAATGAGAAATAACACAACATCAGTATTGCTTTAACAACAATAGTGGGACAATGACATCTGCACATGTATTCAGAACTAAAACACGTTTCAAGAAATATTTCAAGATTAGATATTTCAGTCCTGCATAAATTAAAACAAACAAAACTCTTAAAACAAGTAAAAGAGTCCCTTGGTTAAACCTGATGACTGATGTGAATATTACAAAGAGATCTGTGACCTTCATTAAGGTGTCAGTTCCTCCATCTTCCCACCCACTAATGCACGCGCACACACGCATGCACTCACACCTGTTCAGGTGAGCTGCTTCCAAAAACTTCTGTGATCCTGACACAAAGAAGCTGACATTTATCTCCCTTTAAGCAGTGAGTAGGCAGGTATGTGGCAAAGATGAAGTAGGCTGGATCCAAACTCTCTCTGTCTCTATTTATTATCTTAGCCCCCTATTTCATTATTTACACATTCATCCCTGCTTTTCTTGTACAAAAGGCAAAACACTGCAAATTTCTTTTAGATTGT
>JAQNCA010000017.1:16158717-16229052 GCA_029783725.1 Acanthurus tractus | reverse complement strand
CCTATTTCATTATTTACACATTCATCCCTGCTTTTCTTGTACAAAAGGCAAAACACTGCAAATTTCTTTTAGATTGTCGGAAAGTTTGCATCACTGTCAATCAAATCTTTGTTTAAAAAAAAGAGGCAGTTATCAAACAGAAGAAAGGGTGAAATGAAATTAGTGCATCTTCTAAAAAACATAACAGCATTTGCAGATGAGAGGCAGAACACTGACAGAAATCCCATGGGCAACAGTACGAGAATAAGATTGTTCCGTTGTAATGAGAGACTTGTGATGTTTGGGTACACGATGTGCCTGCAATAACAATCTAAGTGGGAAGAGGTCTCGGGTTCTCCTGGTTTGAATCCTTCTCTGCCTAGCGTTGCCTTAAGCGGCCTGCGTACATAGATCAAAATAACAGGGCTGAAAAAGACCAAAGTAAAACTGTCAAGAATGGGCACTGGTGTGGATGAATGGACATGGACGAGGCTGTGAATTCTTCCACTGGGTTATGGCTGGGTTGTTTGTATCCTGAAACAGATGTTACACTGAATCCATCACTCAGGGGAAAAAAGGATGTGTGTGATTCCAAAAAAACAAATCAGTCCGTGTCACTATTCTTTCTTGGGAGTATTGATATTATTTTCTTCTCAACCGACTTAAAAATCTATAGATAATGCAAATCAGAGGTTAATTTTTGTTGGTTTTGGCCGTTTCTCCTCGCAAAATACTTGATGCTGTCATTAGAGAAGCTGAGAGAAACGGCATGACCTCATGTCGGCGTCATTTCCTTGGAAAGGTTTAGCAGTCGGCTTATCACATGGGAAAGAATTATGTTTATAGGATCTATTAAACCACACAGGCCAACCTTGTTTCTTCAGTGACTCAGCACCAAACAAGAGTAATAAGCACTATACATCATGCAAATACATGTCATTATTGTGCTTTTCAGTCAGGGTGATTCGATAGGGTGAAATCTGAATACAGAATACAGATGAGAGACATCAGATCATAATCCATCTCAGTCTTCTCGGCTTATTGAAAGATTTTTGTCTGTTGACCCCTTGTTCATTCTTCCAAGATACATACAGGGATGCTGACAGTGTGTGAGCGTCTTTAGTGTCTGTGTGTTTTCATGTTTGTTTGCACAAGATAGTGAGTTCAGATGGCCTGCAAAACCCCTCAAGCAATTAATTTCACGCCTCTGCAAATAAGACTGACTTTGGCTCCTCAGTTTCCTCTTTCTAATTGTGTGATATCTCCGCATCAACTTCAAACATCGGACTCACACAGTTGTGTAATAAGCTCAGGCTTTTGGCTTGAAGCTGCAGAAATCAAGTCCTCTTCAATTAACTGGAATGTGGATATTTCCCCGTTGTACCCTCTCCCAGATCCCACTGGGATCGGCGGAGCTGTTGGCGCACTGTGGGATCCACATTAACTGTGTGAACATTCTTGTCGTGCTATTCTGGTGTATTTATTGGCAGCTTGATTACATGCGTGTTTACTTGGCAGTTTGTTGCCCTGGCAGAGAGAGAAAGGAGAATGCGTCCAAGCATCGTGATCCGCAGGGATAGCCGGAGCTTTTCAAGGGTTGTGCCTCATTGCTTTGATGCGCTGTCAATCAAAAGGGCAGAGAATAAACAGATGAAGGCTGTTTTCAAATCCCATCACACCACTTCTGACAGACAACAATGATGAGGATGAAAATACTTAAGTTGTTGATGCTGATATTGGTTGTTGTGGGTCAGTGATAATTTGTACTTACCAAATAACTCAGAATACATAATTTTTTTGTTTATGCTTAAGCACACTTAATTTAAAATTTAAATTGACCTCATGCAATTTATTCATAGATGTAGCTTCCTAAAAAGCATACAATAGCACAATTACTCATAAAGATTTTACAGCTCTGGAATAATTTTTACCTTGACAAAGTTGATTGTGTTTAGTTACTGGTGACATTGAAATGTGTAACTGCATGTTTGTTACTGAGGCCGTGTCAGTTGTGGTGTTGAACTGTGTTAAATTAATTCAATCCTTATGTCCTCTGGTTTACACACACGAAGGGAGGCAGTCCAGTGCAACACATTCACCAACTGTGACCTCAGTGTGTGATGCTATCATTGGATTAACACCTCTATGACACGGTCAACGAGAAAACTTAACATTATTGGCATCAAAACAGCAGACATTATGCCAGACAAGTTGTATTGGTTTGCATTAGACTTTTGTTTGTCATGGTCAGCATTATCATCATCTCTCTCTCTAACAGGTGGAAGGAGCACACGTGGCTGCAGCTTGAAACAGGAATGCCGAGTGACAACCAGTGAACAGGTAGGATTTCTGTCAGCTGTTTGTCTTCTTAGATGAGAACCATTGAAATGTTTGGAGCCAATTTGAGCCCAAATAGTTTCCTTGTGTACAGTGAAGCTCAACACACACTGCATGTTCAACTACAAACACGAGCAAGTACTGAAATGTTGCCAGCACAGATGACAGTCCCAACTGTTTCCCGGGGGGCTGTAAAGCGATGGGAAATGCTCACTGTTGCTATAGTTTGTTAAGTATTTAAAGTTGTATATCAACCAGTTGTGTTGGAATATAAAAGATTTTTTGGGGGGGAGCTAACAAGCATGTCCAGGTGAATATGTCATTCTGCACTGTATCAAATATGTACAAGCACTTTTTCATACTTTTAACAATGCAAATCATTATTTTAGCTTTATGGAGTTTTAAAACCCTCTTACACTGTTTTCATGTGTAGTTTGGCATCTTATAAACTTTAAAATGAATGTGTTTCTACTCAAACTGAACTTTTTTGACTCATATCTTATCATCTGACCACCCAAAAACACAAGCCCTTGAATTTTTTTAAACTAAATTTTCACTTTGAACATTTGCCAATTCTTTGATTTAAACCAACCATGCATCATTTATTTGTAAGATTCTAGGTGAATACCAACCTGTGTAACATCAGCACTCTGTAAGTTACCAGCTTAGCCCCTTGGCTCTCCTACACAAACCTCAGGTATCCAGCAGCAGGCCGTATCCAGGGGAGTGATGAGTGCACTAATGGGGATCAGTGGAGACAGACTTAAACTTTGAGTATGTCTACTTAGAATAAATTTTAATTAAATCTGACAGGCATAATCCTGAGTATTACCTCTCTTCTTTAAGAGAAATTTATTTGCAAGTTATTTTTTTTGTGAAGCATCCTGGCAAAAGTCATCCAGCGATTTTTGCTTCGCTCATTATGGTCTGCCGGGGGCGAGACGGAGCTTGAGACAGATGTGACTTCAAGCTGGCTGTGCAGCAGATGAGTTATAGCTCTTTTTGCTCAGGCATCTACCATAAGCTTTGACAATGGCTCAGACATTTATTCAATTTCTTGTTTACCAGCAGAAAACAAGGCTTTCAGTTATGACACCATAAGTTGTAGAATCATTATTGATTTCAAGGGCACGACATTTAGTTTTTAGTAGGGCTGAAGGATCATGTTGCCATGTATCACACTGAGCTGAATCAATTTTCAAGCAGATGATTTTTAGCCTTATATGTCACTGTAAAACTCTGGTCATATGTAGTTTTTAGATGTAGATGTCATGAGGTTTGTTTAGGCTGATTGAACTACCTTTCAACTATCAATCACTCCTTCTAACTGTTCTGAATTAATCTTATTTTTTATACTTAAAACTTCTGTTTAGATTCTAAATCTAAATGGAAATAGCTTTATTACCCAGAGATTCGCTTGCTTTCCCATAGTGACCATTACACTGGACGAACCGGAGCTATTAGTTTTTAAATTTGGTTCCATGTGAAATACAGTAGGAGTAATACAGAAAAAAAAAGGGCCTGACAATCATATAATGTTGCAGAATGATGACTTTACGGCAAGTCTACAGAGATTTGAAAATTATAGGCCCTCATGGAAATTTACTATGTACATTTTTCCACCACATAAAAGTTCCCTCCCAAATACCAAAACACATATCAATCTGCCGGAGCTGTTTTGGTTTGACTCTCAGTAGCATTTTTGCAGGCCCACTGTGTGCTACCTGCTGCATGGTGTGCCTTTTGTCTGTGTGACAAAGAGTTCATGGATGTGACATTTATTACAGCCTGTCACAGGGAAGCACGTGGGGCCTTTATACTGTCAAGCCTCAGCGGTGGAGCTCATTTCCAAACGGCTTTGTGTGTCAGGAGCCATGCAACGTCAAACTAGTGTCACCCAAGCATCCCTCTGGTTTCTGTATATACATTTAATGTAAGCTATTTTTTTTAATGCATTTTTAATGGAAAGATGCTTTGCAGATAAGCGGTATGTATGAGACACGCTCCCCTGACGCACAGACACCCTGTGTGACCACCCAATCTCACCGCATCTCACAGCACCTTGATCTAGTCAGTTTAGAGGCACTTTGGATCTCATGCAAGTGTCGTTTCATGACCTCAGAACAGTCGAGGCCTTTTACTGACTGCGGATTACTCTTCTTTTACAACTTCCTCCGGGTCAAAGGTGAACACAGAGGTCACACCGCTGCTCCCAAAGCTCCACACCCAACCGTAGAGCTCTAGAGAGATTCTTTGGAATGACACATTTTGAAAAATGGGTGGTGCATGTCGTGAGATCACAGCATCTCTGAACTTTAGAGGGGATTATCATCTGCTTCTTTAATTCCCGTGCTCGGGGTTAATTGTTTGACCTATGATGTAGGGGGGTACTTTGCCGTCAGTGATGCCCATGCTCACTGCACTTTATGTCAGCACAGACTGAGGGAATGACAGTGGAATGGGTCTGGGGGATCAGACAAATGATTTAGGGGTCTTCACCAATTTCTTTCTGGAAAAAGTTTGTCTATATATGGAAACTTTAACTGCTTGTTTCACCTACGGATGAAATGATGTCTGTTCATTAGGAACAGTCTTTTGCTATATGTCATTCAATAATGCTCAAAGGAAAGTTATCCCTGTTTTGGCCTTTTTAAGGAAAAAGTACATGCAGTCTTTACATTGCTTGGGATTCATGTACGGTAGTGACGCTTTTGGGGGGGGGGGCAGTGAGCTGTATCATTTTGTATTTGGAGAAGTATAATGTATAAATTTTAAATAGGAGTAATCGGTGCCCTGTGGGGACATGCAATGCAAACAGTTGCTGTATTTAACAGACAGGAAAAATCCAGATCCCATTCCAAAATATAGCTCTGGAACATTCTTGCTCAGGGAAAATCTATGTATGTTGGGTCACACAAATATTCAGATGAAAGGTTTGTTTTTTAAATTTTTTAACAGAAGTAACAGAGCAGTCACAGAATAAGCCGCAGTGCAAGTGCCATCTTGGGTGAATCACAGGTTCAAGTCTAACTTTATGACCCATGAATTATGTCAAAAACAAGACAAGATACCTAGTCATAAACAAGCGAAGTAATGAAGTTCAGATGGTCGGATGGAAGCCCGCTTCTTGTACGGCCTCTGGGCTGTGGGAGAAGACAGGACAGAGACGGGAGGCTGAGTGTAGAACAAAGTGTTTTGGTTTGATGCCCGTAAATTCCCCTTTTGAAAGAAAGAAAGTCATGCAGAAGTTCAGCTTAGTCAGAGAGAGGCTGCGCGAGAGATAAAACGCTGTCCTGGCAGGTGATCATCAAACAGCTCTGGATTCCACACAGCATGCAATCGAAGTGTTAATGTTGTTTTTTTTTATTCTGGATATTGGTGCCAGAAGGAGTCAAAAATATAAATCTAATTCCAGTCAGTGTAACTTGAGTCGAAACCTGCCTTTGTGTTGCCGTAATTTGCTTACTTTGGTGCTCAGCAAAAAGAACTCCAGAACTGACAAACAGCAGAAAAACACTGGCAGTCAAATCAGGAATACAACTCAGTACATATATAAATATACAGTGAGTTCAATATTTAAAAAAAAAAAAATATTTTAAAGAAAATAAAAACTTATATAACTGTTTCTGTCACTCATATTTTAGTTTTTCTTTAACATAAATTATTTTAATCATTCACAAGCAATCACTTACAAAGTTATTAGTTGGCTTATGTATTAAAAATTCAATTTTACAGTTTTCTGTAAGCTATAAAGCATCTCAGTAATAGTAGCTGGCAGTTTAGTGCTGCATTAATGTTGGGAAGAACAGAGACATTTGCCTTTTAATAGCATTTCTGTTTTCCTTATCATGAAGCACAATAGGAACCTTGAACTTGGTCTTGGACTTAATTATGTCTTCCTTGACTCATGGTAGATGTGTGTGATTCAATGTGCTCTCTCTCATAATCTCAAAAAACTAAAAACTTAAACAGCTATCACAGTTAACTAGCTAACTTCTGTTAGCTTCTTTGCTAAAATGCTTCAGCCACTGGTTTAAGGGTTGATACAGTGACATCACAGTAACAGAGAGTGTAATAATGTTTAAGATCTGCACTGGTGAAGTTTTGTGATGAACATAAGATACAGGCAGCCAAGAGACCTGTGTTCAAATTTATCAAAAGACTGGAGGCTAACAGTAAAATTTGAATTTCTTTTATACACCAGTTTGATTATTTTTAAATATCAAAAACCAAACCAAAACCATTGCAGATGAGTTTTCATAAGTTTTATCCATGTTATGTTTAGTCTGCAGACCTCCTTCTCATACTCTCTGTGTGACCATGGAAGTTAGCGACAGGCAACAAAATGAAACACTGTTACCTTGAATAAAATAATGTAATTCTCTGAGTTAAGCAGTTGAGTATTTGGAATATTGTAAGAACACAACCTAATAAAATAAATAACACTGTTATAGCCATTTTTAATATTTTAATGTGGAAGTATTACATAGTTGCACAATGTAACAACTTACTTTAATTTACTGAACTTTATGAGGTAATTTTTTTCAATAATCATGATAATTATTAGTGCTCCATGGTTATAAGCTCAACGCACAGCAATAGCTAAAAAAGAGACATCATCTGTGTGTGACTGTGGTTTATACATGCATCATGTTGCTGCTCCTTGAGGCTGATTTAGATTACTTTCACACTCTGGACAGACTACATCACACCTTTTTTTTCTTTTTTAAGGACCAAAAGCTGCATTTTAAGGCCTCTCAAGTGCAGGTATCTATGGCCACCCAAGTCTAGGTGAAAATTGCTTTCACTTGGTCCAATATAAGACCATTTTAACACTCTAAACTTCAAATAAACTGTTTTGGGGCCATAAAAACATGTGAATCACACTAAAATGCCAACCTCTGACAGTCTGTCCATATTATCTGCCTGCCAAAGATTTCTAACTTGTATTATCTGGGGATACACTCTGGGAATCCTTCCAACTTGTGTTTTTGATTACTTTAAGCTAAGATAGCAGAGAGTAGCACAGGGCCTGAGGTCCTTTCCTGTGACCCCTCAGATCATTTGCCCGACCTCTGACCTCTGACACAGAGGAGGTTAAAGGGGGTTCCCTTGTTCCCTTCCCTTAGTCTCTGTCCATTTTTCAACTTTCCCCTTAAAAAGTGACGGGCTTGAGTCCAGATAATGTAGCTGAGAGGAGTTCCGTGTCATAAACAGGACTATTTGGCACAAAATCTGTCAATTCTTTTGAGAGTTTTATTCTTTTTGTGCGTCTCGGGGGTGATCTTGGTGCATCAGTGGGTGAAACGCTGCCCACCCACAGAGACCTGTCTTGTGGGGAGAAGCCAGGAGCGTTGTCTCCTCTCTGGATCTCTGAGCTGTCCCCATGTAAACAGTCTCCCTGCAGCGGGAGGAGGCAGACGCAGCAAACTGTATTACTCCAGCTGACAAAGCCATTCACTTCTGAAGAATGCAAATTTAGATTGTGAACGCTCCCTTTGCTTTATCACACTGGACAAACAGTGCTGAGTTATTGGGAGGATTATGAATAACTTTTTTTCTGCAGTGGAAAAAGGGAGATGTGGCCAAGAAGGAGTCATCAGAGGTCCCTAAAATAGAGTGCAGTCTGAGAATGAAGCAGAGAAAGGTGAACAGCGCTGCTTGGTGTGCTTCAGTTAAGCCGATTCTGCCTCATCGCCCCCCAAAAACCTGATTCATTTCAGTGGAATCCTCACTTTTCTTTGGTGGATATAGCCTGTTTGGGTTTTCAGAGATGCTTCAGCTTTGTAAGTTGTGAAGCATTATTGTTTTCTTTTAATAAATGGTCTTTTGTGTGGTGTTTAATGTAAATGTTTTTGTTGAAGCGTGCTGCGTGTGCGGGTGTTTACTTTGGCGATAATGGCTAGCATGCCCTTTTTTGTTTACAGGTCTTATTGGCTCTTCACTCCCGCACTTTTAACGTGATTTGCTTATTCCTCTTCTCACTCATCGCATCTGAGGCAGGTCAACAAGGCATCCCCACAAGTACGAGCACGTGTTGAACCTGCGTGCAAGCACTGGCACACACACACACAAAAAAACACACGCACAGACAAATACACACACATGAAAGTATCCACGATTCTCTTGTGTATTTGTTATTTGCTAAAGATAAATGAGCATTTGCATTAGCGATGTAAATAGAGATATTCAGATGGCTGTTTCATTTATTCTGCTCAAATCTCCACAGACAGCTTAGCATGGTTCCCATGACAGGGTCGCAGCAGTGCGGTGGGCGGCTCCTAACAGCCCCTTCATTTTATTTTAGACCAGAGACTCATGGGAAAGCTATTTCGAGACCTTTTCCTGTTGGCCTTAGAAAACAGTGCCAGTGGTTGGTTAACAGGTGCAATGTGACCAAATGTTTTTTTTTTTAAATAGCTTTGTTTTTACCCAGATGTCTAATATATGCTTTTGTTTATTTGGTTTTTCTCTCAGCCTGTAAAAGACACCGTAGTGTTTTTCTCTCTGGATGCATTAATCATATATATATTTAATGTATGTCAGGGGACTTTTTACAGCTGCAGAATATTGAAGTTCAAGCTTCAATAGGGAGGAAGCTCCTTTTATAAATGTTGTTTAAGTTGCAGCCCAGTACATTAAAAAAAGTCTATAAATAAAGGCTATAAATTACTTTTAAAGCAGTTGTAAGCCCTTTACAACAAAAAAACACCAGCTTAGTGTTCAGTTCAGCAGTGAGGCTGCTTCAATGAACCACTTGACCTTTCACCTCCCAAAGAAGTGCTAGTTTATAGCCTTGAATACATGAAATTTTTAAAAATTGAGTAAGAATAAACACCAGCCAAAGGAGAATGTCAAATTTCGGCCTAGTGAGTATGGTTTAAAAAAGTGGTAGTTGTCATAAAAAACAGTTTTAATTTGGCCAAAAAAACCCAAAACAAATCAATTCAAGCAAATTAAGTAAACAGTTTTAAATAAACAAAGGTCAGAGGATGTGTATGTGTATACCTGCATGCAAAAATCAGTGGTCCCTTATCATTTTATGAGCGTGACCAATTCACATTAAATCAGTGTTGTTATTACTGAGGAGGATGCTTTGCTAACATTCGGGTCACTTTGGTCTTTCAAAAGACTAACAGCGATAAAACAATGAAACACTGTCAGACATGTTCACTGTATGTAAATGTTAAACATATCAAAAACTAGTATCACATGATCTGCATTTAGAATCCTTGTGTAAAATGGGATGTGTACGCACAATCAATCAATTAATCAACTTTAAATTCAATTAGATTTCGTTATAAGCGTATAGGATAAAAAATGTTAAAGTTAGAGACTATGAACAGGGTCCATTTATATGAACTTTGTAAAGATGTGCATACATACTACACTGACATATGTGCATTGACCCCAAAAATACATGTTGTATTTATACTTTCATACACTTTCATACTTACAAGCTTCGATCCCTTTTCTACAGCAGACTAAAATGACAAATACTGTATATGGCGGATGGCAAAAGGAGGTAGAAACAACTATTCTGACAGGTAATAACTGTGGTATGAGTGCAAATAATTATGAAAAATGAAACTTTATAACAGATTAAAATAATAAAAAAGTAATAAAATGAAGAAACATGGTTAGAAAAAATAGTAGATAGATACAATTATGTAGTCTCAAATTATTTTTAGGGAACAAATAAAAATATTACCAAAAGTATTTGGTGATCCCAGTACAACAATTTTTGGGGGGTTTTACTTATAACAAATAAAACCAATATTTAATGGAAATTGGGATAATATAATGACTGTAGCACTGAAATATTAAAACTGCTGTGGTAAAGGACAGTGAAAGTAGTGACAGGTGTAGGCCAATGTATTTCAACCAAAAAATAATTAAAATACAGAAAAATCAGCAACTTTCTACCCCTACTGCTCTTTAAATAAAGATTTCTGAGTTTAGGAGGTACACCTGAATGCACCATAAAGTACCTGTTAGTCAATGCATCGTGCTGTGCGAAGTTTTGCAGGTTTTTAGAGTTTATAAAGGGACTTCTGAATGCATGATGAAGTTTTGTTCATACATGTGGTTGTTAATCTGCAACCCAAAAGGCAGATACATGGCAGAGGATGGAGGCAGTGGGCTCCTAAATTCAGTAGAAACTCTCTACATAGTTTTTATTACATGATCATTTTGATTCTTCTACCAGAGTGACACATAACTTTTAGATATACCTGGCAAAAGGAAAATCCACTTCTTTTGGGTGTTAATTTCAGTCATTGCCAAAACATTTGGGAAACTTGACATATCACACAGAATATTTAGCATAAAAAGGACAATTACGACATTTAAAAAAATTATTTAAAATAACTACCGATTAAAACAAAGAAATAAAGATATTGGAGTAAGAAGGAAAACATTTCACACTGAGTTGGACTGTATTACACGTAGAAAGTGGCATTAAAAAAACAACATACCTAAGTACAAGTTTGAGGTACAGTACTTAAGTTGATGTTTTTTGTTGCAATCCACTTATGCAAACCACTAGCATAAAGGCAATGCAGCATCAGCAGAGAACACGATGTAGTGCGTACGTGTGTGAGACAGAGAGACATAGTGAGGGTGGGCCTGCCAGGGAGAGAGGGAATGAGTGAGAGATTGAAAGGAAAGAGAGTCCTGTCTTTGGGAGCAGGACGACCCATGTGACTCAGCCTGCCCCTCTTTGTGTTTCCCACACAGTCTGACATGACCGGAGCTATATCCACACCATCACATTCACATTCACGAGGGCCTCTGTCTGCAAACTTCCCCCTACTTATGATTCATAGCTCAGTGAAGGGCACAATGTTTGCTTACGGTACTGCCAGCTGCACATGGCATCACCAGTGCATTTTTTTTTCAACAAGGCTGCTCAAAATACATAGGTCACTCCCTCTTTTTACTTACACTCACAGAGCATTAAAGAACTGATCGTACTGATACTTGTAACTTTCTCAGGATGATAGGGATGTTTCATTTTTATTAGATCTCCTATATATTTTTGGGTCATGGGCATGCTTTCCATCATTTTGAACACTGTGCATGTCCATGTTTATTGCATTTATGGGCATGGTCTATATGTGTTGTCTGCAGCCTGTTGTTCTGTACATGGGAGGACTGTGGGAATTATCAGATAACATGGCTCCTTATTATGAAAAATTACCTATTCTAAATGATGTTGCCATGGAAACAGGTGTACTTGGCATGCACGCTCAGTTTGTTAATAACACAGCCCCATGGTACACAACAATAGGAAATGCAATTAGGTATTAAATCGAGTCTGTTTTTTATTATCTGATTGAAGAAAATTCACTGCATGTGAACTCACTGAGAGCTCACTGATGTACTATGTCAGCATTCACATTCTTTGCTGTAAAATTTTATAAGGAATTACAAAATTTCGATTCCTATGCCTATTTCCACAGACTAAATTGCAAACAGAAAACCTGAGGCCAGGTACTCTTTCAGTATGAAGGAGAACTGGACAATTCTGGCCATTTAGTGAGCCATGCTGTTCATGTGTGCCTCTGTTTTTCTCCGTAGCCATGCAATATACTAGCAAAAAACAGAGCATTTCTTGTGGGCCAAAATTTTGTGACACTAGCACAAAAAAGTTTTAAAACAAGCAAAAACATGCACTTATAGTTTTCATCAGGGTTTAAAAACTGTGCATACTTATGGACAAATTTATTCACACATTCATAAATCTAATGTCTGTTTCCACAGTAAGACACAAATGAACATTAATGCTTATACTGTTCGGTCATAAATACCTCTGTCTGCTAAACAAGCAAAGGAGAGAAACTTTGTGTGCTTTATAAGCCGTGACTGAACAGCTGTGGCAATTTAAAGCACCAGCGTCATTTCATCACACACACACACACACAAACAGGCACACAAACATGGAAACACACATGAACTGAACACACACTTTGGGAGTAAAATCTCAATATCATCAACAATAAAACAACAGAAAAACTGAACTTAAACTTTCACAATAAAGGACAGAGGAAAAGAACAACACACGAGAATAAAATGATAATATACACAGCTAAAGTAGCTAGTCGAAACTGGAGCAACTTGTTCAAAACTCTTTATACAGTCTGGATTAACAACATGCATCTTGGTCAGATAGTTCATTTGACCTCTAAAACTGGTCAAACCACCAAAACATGTCATACATGTCACAAAGTATGCTTGTTAAGGATAAATTTCTCCACACCCTTTATTCATGGCATTTGTTAAGGACATCTGATCATGTTGAGGGTGGTTGTATACCTTCAACCTTCATGCAGAGAAAAAAACCTTCTCTATAGGGTTTAGGAAGGGGGGATTTATAGTAAGTTATAGTGCTGACATTCTGAGATGTGCATTAAACCAGCAGAATTGTGAAATGCCACTTATTCTGCACAAAAACAAAGGTAGGGGATCTCTCTCCCCTGCTGGCACAGGTTCATTATGCAGGTCATTCAGAAACAAAATAAACCTATCTTTATTTTGGAGGCTAAAAAGTGGTTTGTATAAAAGCAGACCATCTTTGCACAGTGCTGCATACAGTGTGGTGTTGCCTCCTCTCTGGCCTGGGATGTCCATGACTGCTCTCTGTACAATCACATTCTGTCTCTGCAGTGTGTGTGTGCCAGGTTTTACCAACTTAATCCACAAACATAAATGTATGTGTAGTTTGCACACTGAATAGACATTCTACCTAAACATAAGGAAACTGGAGTTCTATCATGTGTTCACTGTTATCTTGAAGGGTACAGTGTGCAGCTTTGGTCATTCTTACACTTTTTTTGTGGAAGGAAACTTTGTATCTTGTAAAACACAAAATGATCAATGTATTTCAAGACATTAGTACATGTTACATTTTAAACATACTGTATTGTTCTGTAATGTGTAGTCCACTCTCTCTGCAACTCGTTTTACTCCTCATCCTTAGTTCAGTTTTTAAAGGACATTTCAATATAAGTTACAGAAACACATGACATCTGCCATTTGTGTGTGGATTTAACAGTTTTAAAAACAATGTGTTAGAATTTAAAAAGTTGTGTTGCAAATATATATTGTTTTGCAGGTATGAATTAAGAAAGATTTCTTGGATTTGGGAAAGATTGTTCATTGAATGCATTTTGTC
This sequence comes from Acanthurus tractus, assembly GCA_029783725.1. Taxonomy (NCBI): domain Eukaryota; kingdom Metazoa; phylum Chordata; class Actinopteri; order Acanthuriformes; family Acanthuridae; genus Acanthurus; species Acanthurus tractus. Next base: position 16,215,560 of record JAQNCA010000017.1, on the reverse strand, counting down.
TGAAAGCAATGAAAAACTAGTTCACATAGGCTTCTGTTTTGGCAACTTTGTGAAGAGCTGTGACTTTAGTCTAGACAAATGCATATTAGTATTAAAACAAAACTCTAAGTATGTTTTAGCACACTTAAAATACAAGCAAGGGTAACATATTTTGTTAAATATTTAAAAAATTTGCTTAAAATTGTCCCTAAGTTCAATAGCAACGGAGTGTCCCCTCTGTGTTTACAGTTGTTTATTTGTAATGTTGGCCAGTACATGGCATTATGATCCCTTGTAACTATGTGAGCAATGGCTCCATCCAAATTCTGCCTTCCATTGACTTCTTTTTGAGACAGTCAGTACCCATGAGCGGAGTTACCATGGTGTATGTCGTGCCGTAGTCACGCCGAGCCAACATGGCATTTTGGCAGAATTTCCTCCCTCAGGTCTTCTGCTCCCCCAGGACCTCTCGAGAACATGGACCCAGCTTGTTTCCCATCTTCAGGGCCACAAAGAGGACTGAATAAAATATGTTGCAGAGTGCTGCCAAAAGGCCCATTATTTCACGTCACTCCTACAACAACCACAGCTACTACAGCTGTGCGTCGATCAGGCAGGCCTGTGGTCACTGTCCCAGAATTTACAGGGGCTTTCCCCGTTGTCTCGACAGCTATTTCCATTCTACTGTTCTCCACCCCCACACCAGCAAACTCTGGGAGCCCCACATTCTGGCATTAGCCCAGAAGCATGTTGTTTAGATTCTATTTTTTTCTCAATCATTACTGGCTGTCACATAATCTTAAGTGAGATAATTAAATAAGCCTGAGACTTCCAGAGCCAAGTAAACAGACAGTGTGAGAGTTCACGCGGAGCCGCTGGACATCATGTTGGATTTAGAGGGCTGATACTCTACGAAGTGATTTGTGGATCCCTAGCCTCTTAGCCGTCATGACACAATCACTGTCTGTTGAGGCAAAAAGCATGGGATTTCCCATGTATTTATCTTGCAGTGTTAGCAGGGGATCTGATAAGACAATAGTAATGTTCCTTATCAACCCCAGAGTGTCTTAATAATTTTTCTCCCTCTTCAGATTTGTATAAACTGGCTCAGTGACGCCTGTAATCTATGATTTATGTTTTTTCTCATGAATTTCATTGGAAGACTGATAGGATAGGCTCTTGAGCAGAATGAGTTTTCTGTCTTTGTTGATGCTTGAGCCCTTGGCTTCTGCTAAATGTTGCAGTCACCAAAACCTCAGATTGTGACATATATCAAAATTAAAATAACTCAGGGGAACATTATTGCCATTCAACAATTTGTTGCACAAATTGTAGTATTATGTCATTACGTTTGCAAATCAGTGAATCAGTGCCTGACCACGGGCCAGACCACAACTGCTGCTTCCAGTAGACCCCTCTGAGACTTCAACATACCCTCCCCACACACAGAGGATGGGAAAAGAAGTGTTACAGCAAGGGGAGGGAGTGAGGAAAAGGCAGAAATAATAATGTGAAGTGAGAGTCAAAGTCCAAGGCAATGACCAAAAGACAGAGCCAGAGGGTCAGAAGAAGACATTAAATCCAGCAGCAGAGAGGTTCAGGAGTGGAGCCAGCAGGGCTAAGTGGAGGTATTTTGAGTATTGGAACACAATGTGTCCCCCCTGTGTCTCTTGTCCTCCTGGGGGGCTTGGTATGGGAGAGGGATATGGGATACTGTGTTCCCAGCCCAGATTCCGGGGTAGGAAACCTCCTCTGCATTTCTTGGCGGTCCTGGCTTCTTGGTCCGTCTGGTGTTGGCCCACCTCAAACCTTGTTCTCGCAAGGCCTACAGACCGCAGCATGTCTAGACTTTGAAATGGAGGTTGACCTTGGGTCTTTGTTTTGCTCTAGAAATGAGAGGAGGGGGATAAAAACTGAGAACGATTATATACGATTCAGATAGGGAGTTTTAGATTAAAACTGAATGTTTTCAAAGGCCCACCTCCTGAGTTACAATTGCTATGTCAACCTTTTTTTTGTCACTTTGCACATTTTACAATTGGCAGTTTTGAAACAATGCATCTTTAATTTCAGGAGGAAGTTGAAAAGGCTTGCATCAACTCTTAGTGTTGCTGTCTGTACTGCTGAAGGTTGCTGGTTGATTTTATTGTAGCTAGCCTTCGCTAACTCCTAAAAAGGGTTGAAAAAGCATCTTTCTTGTTGACTTTTGTCAGGCTGTTTTACTTTATTCCACTTGACCTTATAACTCCACCGGTTCATAGTTGACCAACAAACACAAAGGTAATGCTACAAATTGTCCTGAGCAAAGTGCTCAACTAATTTTTGCTTTGATGTTCCTTTAACTGTTTTGTTGGCTGTGAAGGTAGTTGGACTGCAGATGAACATTTTCAGCTCACAATAGAGCAAAAGCACTAAAATCAATTCAATACACGTCTGCTTTTGTGTTTTTGGTTCTTTAAAGCCAACACAATTGAGTATCATGATCATTTGTTCTCTTTACATACTTAGGCATGTTGAAAACTTCAGAACATGACAGACCTTTGCTGCCTAATAACACCTACATTAGCTGCAAATGTCGCCTGCTTGTATCAGTTCGACATTTCCTTTTGTCCCACTCTCAGTCTGACTGTTAGGGATGTTAGGAATGCATATTGACCAAAATACGTCAGAGGTTGGGGTTAATGGAGATTCAGGATGTTACATTGGTTTGCCACCCCCGCTTTCACTATAGCGACCTTCTTTTTAGACCAAAATACAGATAGTGCAGATCAGAGGGTGGGAGACGGGGGAGAGGGGGGAGAGAGGAACTGGAGAATTTTCCAGTAGCCAGTACATATAGTCCTGATTACAGGGTGTCGTATAGTCTGTGTCGTATAGTCTGTTGTACATCACATTGTGCACAAACATCTGAGTTAATGTGGTATTTATCAGTCTGTGTTAAATAAGACATTGCAGACTTGGATGTCCTTTTCATTGTTGATGGTGGGATAAAATGGATTTGCAGCAGTTTCAGCTTTATGGAGAAAAAGTGTTAGCTTGCTTGTGCTTCATTAAGTGAAAGATTTGTATTTCATCCCCATATCCTGACTTGATACTTTTCAAACACCAAGAAGATGTCCATAATTTAATTTGGGCTACATTTCTGTCAAGTTCTTGTATGTAAGATGTTTTTATTTTGAATTTTGAAACTCACTGTAGATTTTGTAGATTTAGATTTGGAAGACCATAAAAAAAGTTGATTGGTGGTAACACTGTCTGTCATGTAGCAATTGGCGCATTGTGTAATACCTCTACTGTATCAGAGTTTTTAATCAGACCTTACTGTCTGCAGCAGCTGTATGTGAAGAAAACGAGTGCTCCAGACTAAGTGACAAGTATAGTTTCTTATTGCTTTTAAAAGAGGCCCATGTTTATGGCAGGTCAGGACCTTTCAAAGCTGTTGCTAAACCCCAATAAAGTGATCCACAGAACTGTTTCAGCATGTTAAAACCTGGTTTGGTTAAGGCACATCTTAGGGGTAGGGTTTGGCAAGAAAAACTTGTTTGACGTTGGACAGTTATGGAAGACATTTTAAGTGGTGGAAACCATGAATTTAACACATCTCCTATGTTAAAGTCTGACACATTCATCCACCTTAATCTCCCAAAAGTAAAGTTTTTAGGATGTATCACAACATGGTGCCACTTGCATCTTTGTTTTTGACACTGACAATTGTAAATGGCTCCAAAGAACAAAACCTATGTCACATTCATATCGAGACATTTGAAACAATGACTTAATAAGGACAGTCCATTTTTCTTGGTGAAATTAGACAAGAAAAGTCCAGTGGGCTTGGGAGGGAAGGGGAAGGTTTTGTTGTGGGTAACAGTAATGTATTAGGGTAAAGGCCGTGATAGGTATGATTGGTAAACTACATAGCAAAGCAAGAGCTGGTGATAAGAAAGACCCAAATGAGGGGAGACTCTTAAGTTTATAAGGAAACCACCACAAGGCCAAAGCACAGAGGAGATACATGATGTAGAGGGCACACTACACAAGTCCTGGAGAAGAGGTCCAGCTGAAAGAGGCTGAGAATCCTTGAGGGTAAACGAGGGATTAAAGTGGACAGCTCTGGTTGGGGCCGCGGAGCGTGTGTGCCATAATTGAATTTCACGCTTGCTGCCTCCTTCTGAAGTCGTGTAGCAAAGCGATCATTTGAAAAGAAAGCTATTAGTCAAGCCCTCTGCTAAGCTCAGAGCTGTGCCATAGGAAATCTGGGATTACCCAGGCAGCAGGCTTCGGTGTACTCGGTCAAAACACAAGTGTCACGATTAGCTGCAGGAATGGAGGGACGGCAACATTGAGTATAGGCTGTAAAACAGTTCTAAACACACATCACTTATTCTCAAAGTGTTTTGTTTTTCTCATCTTTCATCCCCTTGCTTTGGTGAGAATTCCAACATTATTAACAGTGTTTTTACTTTGACTGCTGCATTTACATAATTAAAAAGCCCTGCATGCTTCTCACTATAGTGAAAACTAAGTTTTTATTTCTAATTAGTTATCTTGAGGGTCTGAAAAAGATTACTGCAGAGGCTAACCATGTGCTGAATAGTGTAAGAAACTTTAGTTTCTTTGACAGCACACAAAAGGATAGTAAAACATTTAGTTTAATCAATAAAATGTATTCCTTTACTTTCTCTGCCTGTAATCTTAGTTTTTAAATGATTTCTCTATTAGATCAAAAATTGTTTAGAGACACCTCATTATTTATGAACTAACAATAGGATTGTTGTACTGCAGGAGGCAGTTCAGTCACATTTGGGTGAATTTCAGTCAATGTTTGTGACATTGACAGAGCTGCAGCTCTAATAAATTTATAACTGATTAAATAATATTAATTCTCATTTTAAATAATATTAATTCTCATTTTTCCTTCTAGTTTTGAGTATGACTTCATACTTTCATGATAGTGACACAGGTATCAAATTGTACAGTATTGGGTATAAAAAAAGGTCTTCATATGTCTAAAATTCAACTTGATGAATCCTGCAGAAACCTCAAATAGTGTAGATAAAGCTCATTTAAGTCTCTTTGATGAATGAATTGAGTTGTGCTTTCCCAAAACATGTAACTGGAATTTTACATTTTTATTAGGTTATATTGGTATTTTATGAGGTACAACATGAAGACGTTATGACTGTTGTCATAAAATGTCTTTGGGTCAGTTATGTCACTTATTTTTTTGCAAACCTCACATTGTTTTAGGTGTCCTTACTATGACAACGTAACATTAAACAAGACAATACAACCTGTCATAAACAAACCACAGAAGGTCTAACGATCAAACTCAAAGGAACTACTAAGCTTTAATTGCAAACACTAAATTAAACTGGCCGACCTGGTTGTTTTTCAGATCAGCTATCTTGAGAACATAATGAAAGTGTCATAAATGTTTTTATTTTCTTAGTTAATGTTAAGTTGTCAAAACATTTGACATTACCGGCTTATGTTGTGTTGGTTGTTATAACAAATACATTTTAAACAATGTGAACTTTGCAATAAAATTGAAAGAGTAATTGACATTAAATACATTACACTAAATAACATTTGAAAAAAGATAAATAGGAAAACATTTATGAAGACTCCATTATGCTCATTAAAAGTGTCATGTAAGTGTTATAACAGTCTCATGCACCTTTCTCAAGTAAATATTATAATGAACTGAGATCTGATGCTTTAGTTTTTGCCTTGTTCATTACCTGAATTAACCTGCACTGCATCACAGTGCAAATCGTTTCCTTATAGTAAATCGAAGACATGTTCCTCCTTTATCTTTATATTAAAAGCAGCTGGGCCAGTTAAGGCTTTATAGAACAGCATCATCAAAATAAGCAATAATAGTAAATGGGAAGTACAGTATTTTAGCTTAGAATCTTAAACGGTGTAGCCGTGTGATTGAGCTGAATAATACAGGCAAAGACAGTATGTCCGCTTGCATTTTTCTAAGTAAAGAAGGTAAATCAGTAACCACAGTTGGAGTTTATAAACAGAATTAATACTGACTTTAAATTTTGCGTGAAGGACCTTTATGATTTCGCCAGAGCAAACAGCTATGAAGCTCCATAATCATAATAATAACTATCAACATGTTGTTTGTGGAAATTTGATTATTTTGACTATCAGGGTTTGTTTTTGTGATTCTTTGCTAAAATAATATTTTTATGATTTTCCAAAATCCAAAAAGTTGATTGACAGGTGTGGGAGCGACACAGAAAGACCAGAATGGAGCAATTATTCAGCTATTTACAGATGTTGAGAATTTCCATCAGACAACATCTTTCGTTTACTTTTCCCTGATTTCTAAACACACAAAGAGCTGCGGTACGCTGCCTCTAAATACTGACTGACATGTGCATTGAATCAAAACTCACAGTGAAAACGTGAGCTCTAACGAAGTGGAGCGATGTTGTTTATTTAGTAATTTTGAATTGGAGAAAATAAACATAGTAACGGCACATTAATCAAAGACAGAACTGTTGCTTTTCACTTCCATTGTCCCAGAACCTACAGCAGCACAGATTACACTGTTACAGCTTTTGACATATTTTGTGTTGGAATATTTTATTATAATTGTTGACATATTTGATCAGCATGTGAACCCACAGTACAGAAGGAGAACGATAGACACGAGAACCTGGATATTACTTGTAGATCATTTTCACATGGATAAAGAAATAAAAAATAAAACAACAACAACAACAAAAAAAACCCCAATCAAATTAACAGCAACAAACATATGACAAATAATTTAAGAATTATTAAAAATGCGCTCAGTTAATTTCAAATTTTCTCTTGAATGAACTTACTTCACACTGGGGTGACCAGTAATTTTATTCATTTATTTATTGAGTATTACCAAAAAATGTCATATCTGTTGATTTACTCTGACTTAACTAAAGGTGAAAGCTTCACTTTAGATTTTCCAACCATGATTTGTTTTGTCAGTTATGTTTCCAAGGACTTGGAATTTGCTTGATAATGTGTAGAACTTATAGATTTACCTTTTGGTTTGTGCCTGTCATGAAGTTTAAATTTAGGCCGCATGAGCACATTAATTACTCTTAAGCTTTGAAAAGATTGTTTAAGTGAAATGTCCTATGTGCTCTTGACTGCTTTGATATTTTACTAAGATCTCCATCTTACGCTGACCCGAACCAAGTTCTGTGACTGAATCTAACAATCAAATATTATCATGGATACAAGTAATTGTAGCTGATAATTAAATTCCGTGTTTTGGTTTTTTTTACGTTACATATTCATTCATTCACAGCCCCGCTGTGTATGGACACAAAACCAAGTTCAGGTGACATTTCTTTATATTTTTTTATAAAATTAAATCTAACAGACATTGCTGTTGCACATAAGGGAACATATTTTGTCAGAGATATTGTCACAAGACTTTTGTTTTAGTACTTATATCAACGATCGGAGCTGAATCAGTGCTAACGCAAACAAAACCAATGTAATCTAACTATAAAAGAAGGTTTGTGTGTGTGTGTGTATTTTTGTGTGAGTGTGTGTTTGTGTCTGTCTCTTCATTGTCTCAACCACAGATCATCTAATCATCTTCACATCTGACCACTGTCTTCCTGGGCACCTGATGAAGTGCAGTGTCTGCTGTGTTGCTGTTTGGATGATAAAATGTTAAAAACACATTTAGAAAAAACTTGACCTCTGCAGTGTGACGGCTGCAAAGGCTGGTGTAAATACAGGCGCTGAAATTGTTTACTAGCGGCTCTTGATGTGTCCAATGTGGCAGCTGCACAGACACTTACTTCAACTGTTCATCAGAACTACTTCACACTCAAACAGTGTAGAGTTTAAAGTTGTTTGGATGAGCAAAGCTTGAGAAAGCTGCCAGTTGCCGATCAATCAGCCAATTACAAACACTTGTGTTTTAAACAGGCACTAGTTTAAATTGTTTAATTTTTATCAGAGAAAAGACATGGGACACATTTCTTTACACCCAGAAAATTCTAATGTTGTTAAATTTGATTTAGAGGGCATTTAAGGAATATTAACCCAAATGCATTATGACTTATAAAATATTTCTAAAGGTTACATTTAGATAAAATTAAGCCTGACCTGAAGCTGACAAACTCCAACGTTAGTTTTGTTAAGCTACTGATAGAGGAAGAATTTACTGAATATGAAAATGAGATATTACAGTGTAGAAAACTCTGTTATATTGCAAAAAAAAAAAAAAATTGCACAAACCAGCTTTTCTGCACCCCAACATAAGAAAACATGTTATAGGGCAGTATGAAGTTGTCTTTAAAAGCTAAAGATTACAACTTATCTGAAATAACTTTTGCTCATGTCAAATGTCAGTTTTATTTGAGCAGAATAATAAATAATTATGAATAATAATAAAAAAATGGAGAACTTTCAAAAAGTGGTTAAAAGAAAAAGCAGTTGACACTAACTTCAATAAATGCATCGTCTTCCTTGAAATGATCACCCGAAGGTGTTCGAAGGTGCTGCTGAGATGCAGGACAGGCCAGACAGGGAGCACATTCAGCATTTTGCACAGGCCCAAGGCACGTGCATCAGCATCGCACACATCCAAAATTTTCCTTTGGACTGAAGAGCTCTCCTGTGAAAAATTAGGTGACAATTAAAGTATCTGGCTGTTTGTGTGTAGAGCGCTGCACAGACAGATGAGTGTGTCTTCAAACACTCTATTTTTAGCTCTCACACCTTTGAATTGAACATATTGTAGAGTGATTGTGTTGTCTCTGTGTTTAGCTTCTGAATTCATGTGAACACATCCAGACTTGTGACATTTTTTCCTCTTCCCTGTTGGCTCAGCTCAGAGGAATCTTAACACTTAAATGTTAAACACAACATTCTTCCATGTAGAACTTTGTGCATGTGGGCCTTTCTAATTTGGGCTTCAGATGCTGGAGAATTATTGTGGCAATGAACTTCTTGAAATTATAAATCCCAAGGTCTTGCTTTCCACTTTGAAATATTTCACAGCCTCACATAACACACTTAGAAATCTTTACAACTATCTGGTTTTGTTGTTTAAAAGGGCAGTACTGTAGTATTTTGTTGTAATCATATTTATATCTGCAATCATCTAAATTTAGAAATTTATTAAAAGATACGCTATAGTCCTGAGAAGTGTCTGTGCCTTTTTTTAAAGGGCTTTTACAGCAGAATCGGCAGGTCAGATTCATTTGCTAATTAGCAGCCAATTAAAAAACTGTGGTTTCAGCGTGACACCCCAGTGTTTGTTTCCTGCAGGCGAGTGTGCAGCACCGATATGACCCCGCAGCAGTATCCATGGCTATGCTGTGGAACGCTGCTCACTGGCCCTGTAAACACAGAGGGCCTTCACATGACACGCACACACACACACACAGACAGAAGAGAAGTGCTTAGTGCAGTTTAATATGCCCACTGGCTTCAGATGGGCTTAATCCAAGAGCAAAAGTTAGATTTAACTAATTCCAATAAGACTGGTGTTATATGATTTTTCCAGGCAATATTATTTTGTCTGTTTTCTTGTGTTTTCCTTTTGCTATATTTGTAAGTACAACATAATCAGATTATAACATCATAATCAAAAATAATAACTTTTACTTATCCTTGATTTTTTATTTCTTCTGAACTTCTTCTTCTTCTGAAGCAGAAAGTGTGCCAGTAGGAAAAAACATGTGGGCAATAAACAGCATGGAGATTACAAACACACATCTGAATCTGTGACTAAACTGTTGGTAGTCCAGTTGTATTGTGGGTAATCTAGGCACCAGGTTGGGAAAAGGAGGAAGATTAAGTAGAATAAAAAAAAAAATCTCTGGTCACACTGTATCGATTTTGATAAATTTATTTTTTCCAACAATGTTGAAAGAGTCCACTGATATATCTGTGAAGACTCGTTAACTGTCTCGCTGAAGACAAAAGACCTTTCTGACGTGATTCACCTGACAAGTCCATGTAATGTTCATTTCTCATTATGAGATGATTTAAATAAAACAGGTTCTTCAGATTGTATTATATTACCGAAAAAAATACGTTTTAAATATAAAGTATATAGAAGAGAGGGAACCTTCTTGTGGGAGGTTTTATTTATGGAGCTCGGGACAGGACACAGAGGTCTTTGTTTGCAGTGAAATGTTATATGTAAGGAGTTTTTGGTAGCTTATAAATCCATGGGCTGGATTTTTAATGTTCATGACACCAATACGTCTAACTGGAACAAATGATTTGAAAAACACAGAAGGCTTTAGACAGTTCTAAGCACTAAATACTAAATCTGATTCAAAATAAATTCTTTAACAGATTCTACTATCGTCTGCTGTCAAAGTCCAATCACAGACCTCTGGTTATATCATCATCACCACATCTCATCACAGCTCACACCCGATAACAGCTCTCCTTTAGTTTCACCACTTCATCTGATCTCTTTAGACTCGTTCTTTCCTCCCTGCTGGACTTCTCTTCTTTCCCCCTTTTCCCTCTTTCCTTCCATCCCCGGCCAAACTCCTACCACCTCTGGGCTCAGAGGGCTTATTTGGGTGCTGCTTCCCAAGAGACCCCATCCTAGCTGCATTAGATTCCGCTGGCGCTGGCTGTGCTTGTCTTGGAAATACAACAGAAATCACAAATGAAAAGAGCAAAGGAGATAAGATGTTACACGCGTCAGAGCCCATCTTATATTTTCCAACTCACAAGCTCATTAAACATGTGTGACAGCGTGTCAGGCCCTCCTTTGTTTTTATGGGGTTTTTTTTCATAAAAAAACGGTCTTTCCCGACACCCTGCAGCTTTATTGCCTAGAAACGGGAGTTATTTTCTGGGACGGCTGTCCTCATCAGGATGGTATCGCTGCTCCACAACTATCTACAGCCTCTTGGCGAGATAGTGGGACGTTTTTAAGCACACAGCGTAAAACAACAGAGAGAAAGAAGAACATATTTTGCAGTTTGCAAATCTTTGAGCCTTGCCAATTAGACAAAACACAATAACCATATTAGTCCTCACTTATCTGCACTCATCACAAATAGATATTTTTCAAGCCCTTTTGTCCAGAGTACAGCTATTTATTATATTAACAACATACAATTGAAACAGCAGGCTTCAATTTAGATGACATCATTTATTAGAAATTCCTACTGCACTTATCTGCATTAGATCTCTCTAAACACTCAGAGATGCAGAATTATTTCCTCTTGAATAAATATAACAAAGTGATGCAGTCTATGAGGTTTGTATTTTGAACAATTTGGAGATGTGAAGGCATGCGCTAAATACTAAACAGCAAGGCACATCAACTCAAACACTCATACGCACCAAACAGCACATCTTTGACAAAAAACACTGTCTACATGTTTCTCTTACAGTCTGTGCTCTTATAAAACAATGAAAGTACACAGGCCACAATTGATCTGGAGCCTCGGGAATGGAAAAAAGCCTCTTGGCTGTCCGTTTCACTGTTTTGAAGCTGATGTGACAACTATTAAAACAAGCGCAGTATCTTGCTAGTCTCCTTTTCAGCTTTCTGTGTCTGATGAAGCCAGCACAGGCTCAGATCTAAAGGGCTTGTTGCGCTCCGGGAACCAGCCCCATCAATTCTTTTCTTTTCTTTCTTTTTTTTTCCACCATTTGCAGACATACATCTATTCATAACCTCCTGGAAAAAAAAAAAGACTTTTGGCGAAAAAACACACATGGCCCTCGTCAAGCAGCTACATAATGTCGCGTCAGGGCAAGGTGCTCCTGCAGCGTGTCACGTTCGAATGTTTGGGTGGAGGAATGTGCTGGTGTGTATCTCTTGTGCTCTGTGTGTCCAACGCTCCACTGATGATATAAAGTCACAGTGGAATGGGACATTTTATCATAAAATGCAGTGTCGTAACACACTTTGGCCTGCCAACTACATGACAATGAGTTTATATGGGGATACATCAGTATTCCATTGTCAGTTTCTCTTGGATCTTAAGTTATTTGTGCAGACAGTTGGGGTCATGGTGGAGATGTTTTTCAGGCACTTAAAGTGCTGGTAAACCACAAATTCACCACAAATAGATTAGCAATATCCTTATCTACTGAGCTAGTGGAGCTAAGATTCCCCCCAGTGAAATCTGAAGCAACTAGCTACACGAGGATGGCACATTTTTACATTCCAATTTAAAAAAAAAAACATGCTGTAACAAACAAACAGTTGTATGTGAATCTGCTTTACTGACTCATGCAAGCATTTAACCAACTATTGTTACTGGTAACATTTACATGCTAAGCCTTTGTCAGGTGGCATTTTGCTAACAGTTACTCTGGGCTGAGGAAAATGACCAATTATAAAATTATGCAAGTGACATAAAGGCTGTTGCTTTGTTTTCATGCCTTTTTCCTTTATGTTTAGCGATGTCTTCATGCATTCAGCATTTAATTGTTAACCTTAATTTTTGTCGTAATGCTAATGAAGTTAGCTCTTGCACGAATAATAGTTTGCGTCAGCTAAAAAAAATAAAGGACCATTTTAATTTGTTAACACTCACACTTTTTTATAGTTTGGCCATCATTTTGTCATTGCAACTCAACAACATCACTGGAGATAAGCTGGATATGATTAAAAACAAGATTATCCAAGCAGAACAAACAGTAAAATTACAATCACAACTGTCCGTTGCAAACATTACACACAGTTGTTAGTTCACACTCAGAACTATCATACTTGCAATAGTTTCACACACACACACACAGATACACAGTTTTCTTGTGAAATGTGAGCTTTTGCATGTGCCCAAATAAAGGGATCAAGATAATTTGACTAAACTGTTTGAGTTTTTTTCTAATGTATCTGATGGTCAGACTGCTTGTTTCATGGCCCGTTTGACTTCGTCACGAGTTCCCAGATCTCAGTATTTTCTTATGTGAGTTGCTATGGTTGAGAATAAGAATGCCTTAAGTGTTTGAAATTACACCCAAAACTCCAAAAACAAGCCATCAGATTCTTCAAAATGACTTGGGCACAGTCATTTTATTCCATATCTACTGGAGGGAAATGTCCCTTTCTACATATTTTCTACATGTGTCACAAAGCAAACTCCCTTTGTGCTTTAATTCAGCAGATTTAGGGCAGATTTAGCTCTATAGCATGATGGGTAAAAAAGGCTCCCAATTTCCTTGTATTTATGCTAATGTTGGAGGTGAGTATAGGCAGGGACAATATTTGCCTTATTTGTTCAGTATTCATATGTCACATCTTTTTCTGTCAGCTTCTCCCTTGTCATCACAGCAGGTCATCTGCTTCTATCACACTGGTAAACCAGGCCCCCTCATCTGGCATGAATATTTGATTATATTAATCTTTATATTTAATTTTGCACAGGCTTTGACCCCAAATGTCCTCCATGAATGTACAGTTGCAATACTATCAAAGGCTCGTGTTGGTCACTGGTAACTTCAAGGCAAAGCCTGTGTGTTACAATAGATGTGAAAATTCCACTTAATCTTCCCTGAAATATAATCTCACTTATCTGTGGTAAAATAAACTGTTGGCATCATTGTTGTTATCAAGTTTGCCATTTACAGTTTGAGGTGGATGAAACAGAACTCAGTTGTATGAGGCTCTTGAATCAAAGAGTGTCTTAGATTTGGCTTCTGCTCCGCATGTCCTCCATCTTCACATGCTCTGGTTGAACCAAAATTTGAAAGTCATCTTTTTTTCGTCTCCAGGAGAGGCTGATTGCTCATGAACACATCAAAAAGTTGACAGAGGGAGTGGGGATAAACCTGCCAGCCTTGTGAGCAGTATACACCCCCGTCCACCCTCACAAAGGCAGCTAGTTTTATATAGGAAAGGTTTACTTCTCACAGAGACTGGAGATCAAGCTTCAGTAAAGTGACCTTAGTCAGAACACCTACAGTGAAGCTGCCAGCTCTCATTCTGGAGCTCTCATTAAATTTAAGTCTTAACTTTAGGGCACCTAAGCAGGCTGCATGTGTGTTCGCTGCCACTCATGATTACTGTCACGTCACCGCTGCCATTTCCTGGACCACTTCAGTTTGTTTTCTTGGCTAAATCCATTTCAAAGGAGCGTTACATCAGCACTCCGGGCCTCAAGGAATCTGTACGACTCACTGTAACGTTGTAAAAATGACGGAGTGAAAGCAAAGAAGTCAAAATGACATTTTTGAACCAGTGCAGCCAAATGGATTTCAAAAAATTGTCACAAAAGGCGTAAAACCTTCATACACACTAAAACATCAACCTCATGGTTGTAACAAGGGTGTCGCCATGAAATTCATATATAGTAAAGTGTCTTATAGACTAAAAATAGTATGAGGCAGATGTTTACATTATGTCTGGGATTTAAAAGTTTTTTATTTCTTTCTGAACTCGAAGCTGCACTTGTAAAACCTTCAAATCAGTCAAAATGCAGCAGTTCATAACAAACCCAAATTCCGGTTCAAGTTGTTAGAGGACAAATGAAGATATTGTCATTTCTCTCCTTCAATCCAGACTGTTCTCTGTGGTGACAAAGCTACTGTAAGCATTACCCAGAATACTTTTTGACTACAGGGAACCCAGTGTAATGTAAATATTGCTTCTGAAGGATGTGGCTTCCTAGAACTGACATCATGGAGACACGTTATTATTAGGAATATCTGCTATGAGTTAAAATAACAGATCGATGATGTGCTATCTTCTTTTAAACTCAGAGCTGTACTACGTTTGCTCATTCAGGTCACACAGTGCATTTGAGGATTTTGGACTGTCCAAACAGAAACAAAACATTGATCATCTTTACTTCAAATGAAGTGAGCTTCGTCCATGAACACAAAACACTTTATTTAAATAACAAAATCTTTTTATTATCATTCCTAAAGTAATAATAGATGTTAAAGAAATATCCTCTGTCCAGGAAAATGACATTTGAAATGTTTTGGCTAGCTGATATTTTTCTGAAAATATTAGCTGAAAGAAGACAAAAACTAAAGATTTGAATTTGGAAGCTCACACTGTGTTTTAAGTGATGAGACTCCAAGTGAAGAATCACTCCTGAATCTTTTACAGAGCACTGCAACCAATGATGGGCGAGTTACTTAGAAAGTGCAGTGAGCTAAGCTACCAATATTAAATGAAGCCTTTATGTCACTGAACTTGCCTCCAGAGAAATGGAGAAAAATAAGCTGCAGCAACATTGCAAAAGTGGTTTTCTACATCAAAGCCATTTTCTTACTTCATTCCAATGCTTTCAATTCAAGTCAATGCTATCTCAGTGATCATTTAAAATGTTAGTAGATAGCCAGGCACAAAAGGTCCAAATGTCTACTAAAACAAGCTCTGCTCTCACTACTCCAAAACCAGTTGAGCAACAAAAAAATATGAAAACAAATAAAAGATTTGCTCCACATGCTAATAAAAAACAGTTGTCAGAGTGTGTGTATGAATGTGTACGTGTGTACATGCAGGTGCACCTGAGTTTGTATGGGTATGTTAAATTTATCTCCAGGCATATTTGTTGTACTAAATGTTGCACTCAATATTGAGTATTTTCTTGAGGAACAACCACAGAGATCAAATATCTCTATCTTCACCCTCTGCCAACGCTCCATCGTGGAAACCCATGCTTCCGTGTCTGTATTCCCCTAAAGCAGATACATTACAGACATCAGCCTTGGTACATCTGTGTATGAGAGTAGCATCATTTTCTGATCTATAGCACTTTTAATTCAGTCCACGGCTGAAATCTTTCTCCCCACCTGAGCTTCAGATATGCTAACAAACCAAGTTACTGAAGAACAATATTAGTTCACAAAACAAGCAACACTATGTCCAACTCTGAACATGACGTCGGATGACAAATGTCGAAAAAGAACCTGTATGTAGTTGTACTCATAAAATATGTCTCTTTTTTGTCACCTTAAACACATCAAAAGCTCACAGTTTGGCTGTAACTGTCAACAGGATACTGAGGACATTTACAGGCATGTCCAAGACTGCATTAGTCTGACTTAGTGAAGGCAGAATGTTTGCCTGTTATTAGCCGACTATTTCAGTTAGCGTTCTTCTTCCCTTCTATCTGTGTGTCACTGTTTTGCAAGAGCGCTATCACTGTGCATTGGCTTTTTTTCCCTACAGCAGAATTATTATCAGAACGGGCAGACTTTGTCCAGGCTAACACATTGTACACAACACAAAAACCTTAACTTTCCAAATGAATTCGAAAACATAAGCAGATGGTTTGGTTTTATATGTCCTGGGTTTAAATCATGTCTTTGAGATGTCTGAGGTGAGGTTGATATAATGGAAGTATAGACTTTAGACTCTGGGGTTAATGCTCGAGGCCTGTGGATTTTTCAAAGTGAAGGGAAAACCTTTTCCTTATTTATTTTACAAATGCATTTTCCTGTACCGTGAGCACAACTTCCGTTCACCATATTGTATTTGATTAAAAGTGTATCAAGGACAGAAAAATCCATTGAATAAACAGATAAAACAAAAATGACTAACAACGTTTGGATACTCAGTATACTTTTCTGGATGTTTTTTATGGTTACGAAAGTCTTCAAAGTAACAGAAATTAATGAGAACCATTGCTTGGGGAGAGAAGGGAGAAATTTTCATTTTTATATTAATCTCTATTAAATCTCTTTTTTTTATTCTTATATCAACGTCTAGATAACGTACTCAGTAGCTAGTTCGTCAATGAAATGTCTTCAGATAGCTTATTTACAAATAGTCATATATCTGAGATGTTTTAAACTAGCAGAGGTTTAGCACTTTGCTAGATAATTATTTTAAACAACCAATCAGTTGTCAGTGTTGTTGGCATTGAATTGACAGTGTTAAATGTTAGTCTTTGTTTTAAATCAGGACTAAGTTCACAGATTGAACACAAGCATAGTTTTTTTAGGATGATCACTGAGGGACCAAGACCTTTGACTCGACTGTAGCATCTTCTTTTCTCAGTTTGGATAAGGCCCACTCTACATGGTGACACACGACAGGACAAAAGTGAGGTAAACACACAGTAGCCTCTTCGCTTGTCGCCTGACAAACAAAGCCAGTATTAATTGTCAACACAAGTTTTTTTGAGACAGGACACTAAAGGAAGCTGGGGAATGCATGGAAATGCTTGAATGGAAAGTGGCAGAGTGGATTCCAGGGAGGTCTGCGGCTGTTTTTCTGCTGATGGGTATGGTGCGTTAAAGCTTGTCACACAAAGCCCAGCAGAAGTACATTCTCTGTAAACTTTCCGGGAGCTTTTTAAACACAGAGAGTGCCAGCCTACCCAACCAGAGACGGAGCGGGAGGCACAGCCAAAATGTCACAGTCACACACACATACGCACACACAAACACACTCACACACTAAGAGTCCACAACCATGGTGTGTTAGATTATACGGTACCTTTGTATTTATATTACCTTATGTATTTAGATTACATGGCTTCTTTGTATTGAGCAAGTTAAACACACAGGCCATTATTCATGATGCCAGCATGGAGGCTGTTTAGCAGCACAGAGGCTGCTGGGCCGGGGAGCAGTGATGTCAGAAGGTTATTGCAGGACAGGTAGAGTGTTGGCAGACCTCTGTGGAGGCTGCTAAGAAGCACTGCATTTTACTAATCAGCCACGTGACTTTTAAAATAAATAAACAGATAGATAGAAAAATCAAAGCTTATGGATGACCTCACAACTTGCTATAATATATGTATTTAAATGTCAAAATAATACTGACTAATTTCAAGTTGCAGCAGCAGATTGTCACGCAGTTCCCTGGGGCAATTCACACCACCCTGCACTAATGTACAAACCAGGTAGTAAATTCTTTCTATAAATGTGTCCCTTGCAGCCATGCATGCAACAGACTTTCACTTAGAAATGTAGAGCAGCCTTTCTGTGTATAGCTTTGCGCTTAACTTACACAAATACATAGCAGGTGTACTGTGCTTAGATCTACATAGTCAAACAGCCTGGCTTCTTATGCATCTGACAGCCCAATAAAACATTACATAGTCTGTGGGTATAAAATGCAAAAAACATGAAGACCACAGGAGGAGCAGCCCACAATTACTTATGTATAAATTACAGAGAGCTTGTACAAGTTTTACTCTCCTCAAAGACATCACTGAGTGTTTGTTCTCCTCTAAAGAGAGGATTGAACTCTGTGAGTACAAGACAAGTCTTACATAATCAGTTCTAAGTTCATTAACTGTCTTTGTCAACTTTCAAGGCATTACAAGACTGCAAATTTGATTATCACTTCATGCAGGGATTATTTTTTCAATAAATCCTTAAGTCTGTAGAAATTGGTGAAAATGGTCAAAAATAGGATAACATTGTGAATAATAACTCAACTTTTTATGGTCAAGAGTAAGATTTTTCTTTTTCTGACCACATGTTCAAAATCCAAAGATATTTCACTATCAATCATGAATGACATAGCAAACATAAAAATATTTACATTCTAAGAGGTGTGACCAGCTAATCTGTAGTTAATTTGTAGGAATGAAAATGTTAAATTGTAGGAATAAAAACGTTAAATTGTTAAGTCTAAAAAGTTTGAAATATGAAAAGTTAAGTCATAAAAGTTACTAACTTCCTTTTGATTGACTGGTCACTGCAACTCTTATCTCATCTTGTCTGGATGATGCATTAAATTAGTGATTAATTAGGGTCATTGGAAGCCATGACAAATAATATGCCCCACCTGAACAATCAGCATTTAAAATGAAAACTGAATTTATGTTGTTCAACAAAAGCAAGTTGTAATGACAGTGCTGACTTTTTTTTCATGCATAAATAATGAATGTTTTATATATGTAGAAAGTGATGTAAAATACTCATGACTTAATTTAAGGTTGTACTAAACAATTGGAAAGGGGAAAGATACATGCAATGCTTTTATGAGTGTCTAGCAATAGCATATTCCCAACTGCTAGCATGTAAGCAGTTAGCTTGCAAGCTATAATGGTTTACTAACTGGCACAGCAAAGAGTCCCTTTTTCAACCATGTTTCTGAAATAAATTTTAAACACAGTTGAATTTCACTGTCTAGAGTGACCAGGAGTGATTCTGTGTCAACATAATAATATCATATACACAGTAATACATGATGAAATCAATAATTATCCAGATTTCTGAAGGCCTTCACAACAGACCACCATATTAACAAGCTGATGCATTTTATTGATGAAAAGTTCAGTTCTCAGGAAAAAAAACAGTGTTACCTTGAAAATTAGCACAGTCAAGCCAAGACGCACTGATTCTTTCATATGTTTATTTCCCACAAAAAGAACCAAAAGCTCTTTAATTTGGTCCTTGGTGTTCCTGTGAGTTGGATCAGTTTTAGCTCAGCTCAGCTCCAACAAGGTCATGGTCAGATCTCCTCTTTGCACTCTATTAACTTTCTGAATTTTTATATTGTTCCCTTGTCTAGTCTCTTTTAGTTTGAGAAAGACAAAGAAAATGATGAATTTTACTCATATTTTCCTCTACTTTTCTTCTTTATGGTGGCAATAAAATGTTTAAACATTGCACATAGTTGGGTTGTTAATCCTTTCTCAACATATGTAGTGGATGACGTACAGGATGAGGCCTGATGCGCAAAGGGTGAACGCTGAGGTGCAAATCATGCACACTGCACTGCTGCTCTGACAAAACATTTCAAACAGACCATTTAACTCTCTGTATGTCTGCCTTTGTGTCTCAGTGTGCATGTGGAAATTCCAGTATTGATTTTTGGTATATTTAGACCTCTGACCTCCTCAGGACGCCTCCCGCTGCAGCTCAGCTGGATAATGTAACATCTTTTGGCACCAGGGTGGGAGGGACACAAAGGGGAAACTGCTTAGGGCTCTTAATGTTGAAGTAATACTTCCTCATCCACCACGTGCCACTGCCTTTGAAGTATTTTGTGAGATCTGAGGGCCGGGCAGGATTGGAAGATGATGGATTCATAGAAAGTGTGTTTTTCATAACACTCTGGACACATCTGGTGAACTGTAAAATATTAACGGATCCTCTTCTCTGGAATATCTTAATCTCTCTTGGCATGTGAGACCAGACATGACACGACACAAGCCCTTGCTGCTGCACACCATTTTATTTAATTTCTGTCGATCTTGTGCGTAAGTGTGTCTGGGACATCTTCCACTGTTTTCACTGTGGAAACTGTTGATGAAACGCCCATGGCTCGATTCCTCCTTGATTGATGTGGATACAGGCCGTCAAGCTAAACAATTTGAAGGAGGGGAATACTAGAAGCCCAGCTGCATTGACAAGAGTAGAAACATGTCGGCCCGACTGCAGCTCCTCACTTACCCTCTCATACTAATCGCTAAATTCACATACTTACTGCAGCCTTTCGACAGAAGTTTACAAGTTATGTTGGAGCCACAATATTGAAGTTTTTTTGAGGTAAAAGTTAATACAAATTATTAGCCTGAATCTTTAAGTGGCAGTTAAACAAAGACATACATCATTGAGCTAACACTGCAGATATTCTGCATCTGCACAAATGACTTTGTGGTTTTTGATTTAGATATAAAAACACTAGCACAGTCAAGTCCTAGATAAGAATAAATGTTTAAACTATTTCTCAGTCTACTTATAACGACCAAAAAATAATAAGAAACATATGTTTCAGTACATTACATTACATTATGTATTTTCAGGTTTTGTTGAATGATATTTGGAGCCACCAATTCAAAACTGAATTGAGCTTTTGTAAGCAAACACTTGAGCAGTAAAAGGATCACACTATCAGGTTTTCAGCCCAATGTAAAATTGTGTACTACAGTTCTTGGCATTAAGTCCTTGCAGAGCAAAAGAAGTATTCTTGGTCTTTCATGATCATAGAAATCAATTCCAATGATCTATTGGATCTAATCTTTAATTATGTGAGTTTGAGTCTAATCAAGTGTGCTGAGTGTCTGATGAAGGCTACAGTTTACATCACAGTTACTCAGGGTATTACATGCTCAGAGTCTCTCTGACAGATCGCACAGTCAGATTACTTAGACTCAAGAGAGGCTTGAGTCATGACTCTGATGACTCTACTCAACACAATCCAAAAGGATTGCAACTGGATTTTAATGTAAACACCAATGAGTTGTGATTCCACTTGGAATAAGCTTTTTGTCATGATGTGTCTCCAAATTCTTTCAAAGCCCAAAAAGAATAAGCAAAAGTCTGTTGATTATAAAGTGCAGTAATCTCCCTCTTGGTTTAAGGTGCATTTGCAGATATTTGAATGAAAAGACTTCGGTGTGGTCAGCAAAGACAGACACCAACATGTCTTCTCATCTCGATGCACACTGGCCTTTTTACCATCAACTTAGTGCAAGGAGCAGTGGTGGGCGGGGCATAAGGTCTGGAATTGACTGATTCAGAATTTCTCAATGAGTGACACAAGGTAGATTTGCCCCAAACCCCTTTTTTTCTCAGTTTATTGTCTTACTTTTTACATACAAAAACCTGTTTTAAACCAAGTATTTATATAGTCAGTATTTTCCAATAATCTACCTTTAAACATGTCTGGAGATGAACTTTGAGATGTGAATTACTTGAGTTGGTGATTTGTTTTTTATTCATAAAAAAAAATCCTACTCTGCACAATGCCTCAACTGACTGATTAAAACTATTATCAAGTATACAAGAAAGGTCGTTAAAAAGACACAACTCCAATCAAAACTCTTTAGCTAGCTAACTAGGTATTCTTTCATGTTTCCTTTCCTTTACAATGTGCAGCAAAACCAGTTATTGTAGCCTCCCTTGTTTATTTGAAACATTTGACCTCTCAACTTTCTCCAACGCTCTGTCTACCATAACTTACAGCAGCTCTGTGTATGCATCGACTGTCACCCGCTGCTTTTAGGGGCCGTCTAGACTAAACCACATTGGTCATAAAATAGGTAAAAGTAACAAAAAATGCTGGATTTGTTTAATCCAGTTTCAAGTTAATAAGCTTAATAATCCCATGTTTTTATAATAAATCCCAGAATGAGCTGAGACTGAAAAGGTACAGTGATAGTATATACCAGCTTATCTACAAGGGTTATTTTTTTGTTTACATTTTTAAAAAAGATGCTGAGGAGCTAATTTTTTCCCCCCTCCTTGTCCTTAGTTGATTCTTTTTGAAGATATTTCTGTTAATCCCTTCAGTTATTACCTACTTGAACTTTTAAGTTTGCACAGCGCTATAACACTGTCATCGTTTATAAATCCCGTAAATGGGGGATGAAAAAACACCACAGGGATTTTTTGGAAAGTTCTTCAAAAGCCAGGCCCTGTGTTTACAGGTTGAGAAAGGGCTGGGCTCAGGGATGTGGAGCCTGCAGTCTTTTACAACGTTGTCTTGTCTGTCACTTGACAGTGGACTGCAGCGCAGCTCCAAACCCCCCCACCGCTCAGCAAACAGTCCTGTTATATTTTCCATTCGAAAAATCTTAGGGGTCACCAGTGTGTCTGACTGTGTTGGCTGAAGCCAGATGGGGGTTTTCCTATAAACAAGTGTACAGGCAGTATTTATACAGACTGTGGCACCTGACGCCATAACACTCATGACACTCTGTTTAGTGGCCAAACTTGCCATAAGTCACTTTAGAGAATTAAGTAAATATTTTCATTATGGCCATGCCATTGTTTATTGTAGAATGGCAAAAGTTCTAAATCTTGCCAAATCCTCTGTTAAAAAATCATTTAATAACAACTTGTCTAATGTGAAGCACCATATACATGGAGCTGATTCCTTTCCATTATTCGCAGGTCTATTTAGTTTTAAACAAATCCTGAAGCACCACCTGTTTCAACAGCAGTGTGTAAAGGCTCAGGTTAAAGCAGAGCGTTCCACAAACCTCAGACTGGAGATTGTTGGCTGCTGATTCCTATTTTCTCCACATTTACAGGAGGATAAAAGCATTCTTCTGGCCCTCTAAGAGGCACATTGTCTCATTTAAATACAATTTGTCACCCCTCATAGATACAGGCTCATATTCCACTCTGCTCAGTATTATCATACTGCTGGATTAAGCAGCATTAGACATGAATATACACCTTGAAGTATGGGAGGCTGAAATTATTGGAAACTGTTGGATAACCGTTTGACCTGATAATGGTGAAAGGAAGAGTTAAGTCAATGGAAAAGCGTGTAAGATAAAAGCATTCCAGAAACGAGTGTTGGCCAGTTAAACTTTTGGTGGAAGTCATAAACAAGTGGACCTGTATCATAACGACACTCTGGCTAAGCTGGAAACAGCCAATTATGGTGCTCCCATCAAAATGTGCGAAACAAATGTTATTAATCAGAACTCAAGAAGGAATTATCATAATGAGCTCAGCTGGAGGATCCCCCATATCGATTGCAACATAAATTCACAATGTTCAGTTGGAAATCCTGGACTAACCCCAACATAAATATTAGAGGCCATGAAAGTCTCCCGTAAATGTGGCTCGGCTTCAGCTTGGCTGGTGGTCGCTTACAAGCCTTGGAGAGGGGTGAGGGAAACAGGAATGAGACAAAAGGAAAGAACACATACCAGATGTGACCACTCCGATTAATAATTTATCAATGAAAGATGACCAGGACTGATGAAGAGATTCAGTAGAGGCTAAATGTGTGAATCTTTGGCTCGACATATAAAAAGACCTAGAAATAGAAAGTGCATTATAATTCACCATGAAATACTGCAATCTGTGCTCTTAGTCCAAGTTAAATAAAACAAAAGCTTGATTACAGTAAAGCTGCTCATGAATGCCACGAGAAATTGCCTAATGACATTGTTAGTGCGTAAGTATACAGTACTATAATAGGAAGTAGACTACTAGTGGTGTTCATATAATTTAAAACTAGTTCCTGCATATTTTTCTTTACTATGTCATTGTCAGATGAATGAGATTATTTTACTTCAGTCAGTGCTTGATGATGTCAGAGTTTCTTTGTGTCTGCTTTTTTTTATCTATAATTAAGCTTTTTGTTTGTTTTTCAACAAGCCCATATATTATTAACATAGTTTAATTTAAGATATCTTTGTAACATTCAACTTTTTGGGGGGATCTGTCATACTGCTAAGTTTAAATTCAACTCAGAATGCAGGTATGTTCAACTTTCCAAACATTTTATCCTCAAATTGGAAAAGTATCTCCATTAAAAGTGAGCCTAGCTTGCTCAGATTACCAACAATACACTCTCTACTCATGATGTTTTGGATGTTTTGTCATACTTCAACTTTGCTTCTGAGAAATCAGATATTGCCTGTCACTTGGCAAAACGTCAGCTGTAAACACCGCAGTACCCATGAGTCTCGACTTCTGCCGCTACAGAGAGGAGGCTGATACGTATTTGAAATGAAAATAAGTTTGTCATCATAGGTTTAACAAAAAACACATATTAACATATTATATTGAATTTAAATGAGACTTGATTCAAGCAGTAGATTCTGTTTTCAGTTTTGGGTCAGTGAAAAGGTAACAGAACAGCAGTGATTCGTTGCTTCTTGCTAAAATGAACCTTAGAAGCCATTGTGAACTTTCTCCTGAAGTTTTTATCTACACGACAGAGTCAGATATTTTCACAGCATCACAGTCGTTATCCAATATGTTCCAAGATGATCCAATCCAAGATGTAATTGCTTCAAATTTCAGTTATCTAACTTTGTCTGTGGGAAAAAATGAATGGGACTCTTACTTCCAGATCTAGGGGCACCCAAAATAGCTCTCTTCATTCTATCACATAATGTAAATACCAGTACCAACATAGTTAGTCTGCACCAAAGGAAGAAAATGGAGAACATCAAACATGACAGAGCTGCAGAGAACTAAAAATGACTCAAATTTCCTCTTTTTGGTAGCAGCAGTGTTGACCAAATAAGTAACAAGACAAAACAAACAACAAAAAAGGGAACAATTAATTTTGACTACAGTTTAGCCAACTCATCAACATTAAATGATATGTTAGTTACACTGTCGAACTCAACATTTTCATTGCTGACAAAAATCTGCAGCATGGCATTTTTAAATGTTCATCACAACACAAGTTCTATGACCAATAACTTAAACGCAGCAGGTAATAAAGATTAACATCCGACCGTGTGGGAGAAGTAGGATGGGTCATAAACATCCTGAGGCGAGTGACTGCCTTCCACTCACTCCTTAATCCGTGAGTCATTAGAGAGAAGGGCAGATAATGGGACAAGCATTTGGCCTGACAGAGGCGATCGATAAGGGGACAACTGTTAAACTGAACCTCCTATCAGCTCATCTTGATGGGGCTCCAAGTGCCACGTGTCTTGGCTCTTATTGTGTTGACACAGAGATACAGGCCACTATTCACTCAACATCGCCTCAGATAGCATCAGACTATAACCTGGCTCTTTTGAAGACAACCTTGTTTTCTTTTTTTTCCTTTTCTTCATCCACACTTTTCCCTTCAAGTCTTTCGAACAGGCATTTTTCTTCAGTCAATCTTGTACCGTGAAAACATCCGATAGCTTATCACACTACGAGATAATGCAAGACATCAAGTTGAAGTGGTTGTTGTTGTGTCACTGTTGTCCTCTCTTTGTCTTTAAGGCTGTGTTTTCCTCTGCCTATATCCACCTATTCCCCTGTGGGGGTTGTCACTGTGGTATGAGCCCTATCTGTCTCTGGGTGGGCTCTGGGTGGGCTTTTAAGCCAGGCCCATCAGTTAAGGCTTCATTAAAGAGGTTCCCCCTGATGCTACACGGAGGAGTCTCATCTCCTCTAGCCTTTTAACAGACTATGATTTACTGTAACTGTTGTCTTGTTTCTGAGGTAAATGCACAGGTTTGTTATTGTTTGCCCCGTCTAATGTTTATGCACAGTTTAGCATGCAACCCCTTTTTGCTCCCTCAGCCACAAGCCATGTAATCTGTGTGTCAAGATATGGCCTGAGTAGATGCAGTGTCTTCAATGTTGTTTCCCAGAAGAGGCGATTCGAATCCCAGGAAACTTCCAGGGCATCCTTGAGGACTTTAAGGTGATAACACACCCTTTGGCAGCCATTAAGGACACTGGGGACAAAGACTGTGAAAAGCTGTTTATTTCCAGATAGTTTACTTTGTGGACCACGTGCCATAGTTGCCTATTCTGGTTTTGACTCAAGATAAATATGGCAGTCAGCCATAGATTTTTTAAGTTTTGAAATTCTAGATTAGGGTTTTTTGATTTAAAGCTTTAGTTTGCAGCATCCTGGCTTAGTTATACACAATGCTAAACCATCCACTTTTCTCTCTGCTGTGCTTGAGGAAAGCGGTTTGCATAGCATTTGCACAAAAAATGATTGACACTGAAGATCCTCACCCTAAACCCACAAGCTCCAAGCAGCAGCTGAAGGAGTGGATACCTTGCTGAACCTCATGGGCTTCCTGAATTTTTCTAGGAGCCCCTTACCTATTGCTGCAACTTTTCCTTTAAAAGATGCCCCTTCTGGTCTTTGCTGCCCAGCATAGAGCACACCGGGCTTGACAGTGGGACAAAAGGATGGTCTGGACATCCTTTTCAACAGCCTCAGCACCACTGTGCTCTGGCAGCGAGGGGCAAAAAAACAGCAGAGAAGGGGCACCATATCCTTATTGTTTTACTGGACTGTTGCCCCAACCTCAAATAACATGGAAAAGGAAATTGGACATGCTTGGCTTGATAACTTTGTGCGGGTGAAAGTTGCACGTCTAGCAAATCACCCACCATGGTCCCCCTCAAAGGTTATTCCCCACTGTTTCTCATCATACATCGTTGCCTCTCCTTGATATGAGCACAGGGCATCAAACGTATTGAAGCCAAAGCTCTGTGGGAAGACGGGATGTTTTCCCATACATGTTTAACCCAGCTGTAGGTGAAGGAAAGATCTGTTTGAAAGCTCCTTAACTGAGTGAGTGCATGCTTGAGGAAAGGGGTTTGCATAGCATTTGCACAAAAAATGATTGACACAACATTAAAGATTCTTACTGGCTCTTGAGATTTGTTCACTTATAGTTTAAACTTGTTAATACTGTTCAGAACACTGGGAGTGGCATGAAACAAATGATTGTTTTTACTGCTATTTGTCTCATGTACTTGTTTCAAGATATAGCGACAGTTTTAGCAAATATGACAATATGAATGTTTTTATAAAAGTAACCCCCTGAACCTTGAATAATCTAGGCAATTAATGGAGGCAGACATCATGAATGTGGGCAGGCCCCTCTGGCCTATATGATTGCTAGATTTGGCTAGGTTTTTGGTGAACTGAAAACGACCTTGAGTAAACAACATTCGGGCTTTCTTTTGAAATCAGTCCAATCTAGGAGATGCAAGTGCACCATTCATCATCAGTCATTCGATTTCGGTGGATTCGGCTAGCAAGCAAGTGGAGAACATGTAAAAGAAATGGGGAAGAAACAATTATTTTGGCTGAAGTCAATGGACTCAGAGACCCTCAGGTACTTCTACCAGTATTCCAGCAATACATCAACCTTACGTAGTGGATATTAATGGACCTACTGGTTCAAAATGTGATCACTCAAGGTTATTTTTGAATGTGTGCAATGTTGTCTGTCACTCTTTGAAAAGTAATTTTTATTTCTTTACTAATTATTCAGCAGCAAAGGGGAAGAGTTACATTTATCATGTCCCTCTTTTCATCACTCACCTCAGCTCTGTCAAAGCTGCATTTAAAGAAGTCTAAACTGTCCACACACACATGTTATACCTTTTACATTACCACATGTAGAAACCAAAGAGGGGACGCAGTGGTTAAACAAGCAGACAGCCTGCAGCTGAGAGGGATTTACTGACCACACAGCAGTTAGCTCAACTTGGTGACTGCACATGGCTCTGCAGAGTTCTGACCTTAGCTGAGGGACCAACACACCTTCCAGCACTGATAAAAGTCCGCGACTTGCACTCACCTGTGGATACATCTGAAGAAAATAACATTATATCATTTTGGAGTCACGCATCTCCTCTTCTTGTAGCCCACTATGTTGTGTTAACGTGTCCCAGAGCAGTCTGACTGCTTAACACAGGGAGACCAAACTAATGTTCGTCTGACATCAAACTCTGACTTGTAATCCCTTAACTGCTGCTGTAAAAGTAATCATGCAACTGTAGCACATAAGTAAGCAATGCATGAGGCCTACAGCCACACAGCTGGTCATGACCTGCTGTCCTGGCTTTGACTAAAACACCAAAATATGCTGCACGACACATTTCTATCCCTGTAGATCTGACTGGCTTGAGATTTTGGCTTTGATAATGGCTGCTGTGGTGACTGGGAGCCAGGAGTTTGCAAGGTCCGCCATATTTGGCCCTTAATTCGCCATATTCTTTGTCTGATTTGCTACTCAGCCGACAATCACTACCCCCATTGGAGAAGGTAAATGCATTTTAAATTTAAGAACAAGTTCTGTATCTTTAAGAGAAAAACTTGACAGGTTGCCTCTGAATAAAACTAATCTGAGGCTACTAGTCGCATTTTAGTTTTATCTTTGGTTGCCTTGCTTTGTTCTTTCACCCTGCTGTTTCGTAAGCTGTTTGTCAGAGGTGAACTGCGCTTCTGTCAAGCTACAGTAAAAACTCTGAATAACAGGGGATTGTCTTCAGAGTTGTGTGCAATTAATGGAAACATCATAATCACCACCAATATGAGAGGATATGAAGAAGGTTTGATAGCAGCTTGGTTGCAGCGAATTGACTTTGACAACTATGCATATTTATTGGGATTATAATTAAATGAGGATCTCCTCAGCACATTTTAATATTATAAGGTATAAATCTATGCTGTTTAATCCCATACTGTTTTTCTTGTAGCAATCATTTTGCAGTAAAACTGTAGCCTTGATGATACCCTAAGCTACTGAAGGAGCCTTTTTGAAAATGTGCTATTTTTATAGGGCGTTGCATATATTTGTGTGAGTTTTATTGTCCTGTAAGAATATGAGTGCTTCTCCAAACAGAGATTATTAAAGAAAACAGTAGTGTATGTTTGTGGTGCCCTATGGTGCATGCCTCAGGGCGTGATGTAGTGGTGTATGGAACATAGGCAGGGGTGCACAGAGACTTGGCTTGTCTGGGATCTGATTAAGAGGCTCATTTTTCACATCGACACCTTGTGGGGGCCCTCTAAGCTACTGAATCCACAGAGTCGATGTGTTTAATATTTCTGCAGGAGGTAGGAAAGTCTGCTCTTTGTAAATTGTGTAAATTGATAAGTTGGCAGCAGTGGAGGATAGCGGTGGCTGACAGAACGATGCATCTGTGAGGTTGAAAGTGGGCTTAAAGCTCTGTAAACAAACAGACGCACCCTGCCGTCTGCCTGAGCTGAGATGGACCTCTGGAAAGAAACAATACAAAATCTGGAACTCGTGTAGAATTCTGCACTAACACTAACATGGCCTCACTCCAGCTCCCAGCACCACGAGGATTTTTCAAATGCAAACATTCAAATGACTGTTTGCTGTGTCTTTCATGCTAGTTCAAACTCAATTAATGTCTGCACTCGGGCTGTTACAGCTGACCGAGGCAGTAGTCAGAGTCAAGTGCTCCCTCTGCGATAAGTATGCTCCTTTATTGTGTCTCTTTCTCTCTGAAAGGGGAGCTGAGGTGACCCAAGAGAAGATGTCATCCATCGGGGAGTGAAGCGTGGGCCATGAATGCCGTGAAATGCTCCGAGGTCCTGGTGAATGGTGCAGAGGACAGACAGTATCCTGGACACCTGCAGAGGGCTGCAAAGGGTCATGGGCAGCTGATGGAGAGGAGGAACCATGTGTTGAAGAAGCAGCTGCCATCAACAGAGGGCCAGAATGGTAAGCTTGGATGATATTAATTTTCTTTATGTCTGTTCTGCCAGAATGATCAGCTCATTTGGCTCTTGAAGATTCATATAATCTACCAAGATATTTACATAGAGCAATGGAAGAATTATTATAGAAAGACAGCACCAGCACTGGCTCTCATATGATTGGCTGAGAGCTGATCACATGATTGAATTCATGACTCACTGCCATGCTGCAGTGTGGCAATCCAGCACTACATCTTCTGCTCAGCTGCCATATTCATTTTCAGGTTCTTACTCAGAGAAACAAGGTGCGGGGGCCAAGTAACTGCTAAATGTTGAACAGCCTCAGTTGTTTCCAAGAGATAAAGATTTTACTCTAAAATTTACAAGTTGATGATCAAAAGTCCTAAATTTAGCAACATTTTTTCATCAGTACTTCTAAGAAAAGAAACCATTTGTATGTAAAAATGATTCATGTTTGCTGTTGACTGCAAAATGTCTGGTCATTACCCAACTAATTGTGACTAAGCTGAACTTTTTGCATAAGTTCTTGGTCTTGGACAGTTTCAGGGACAGTGAAAAGATTAATAATGCTGTCTAAATCTATTTAAAAAGCAGAGAGTAAAACACAAACAAGCCGACCAAAAATTTGACACGAACATTACTTTTTATTATCTTAAGAAGAGTTTTTTAAAACCAAATCATTAGTATTATCTCAGCCAACATACATACAACAGGTAAATAGGTAAGTATGCAAGTCATATATCTTTGCCAAGAAAGTCCCCAGGCCAGAGAAAACAAGGCTGTTTGAACATTTTATTGAATCCATCTGATGATTAATCCATTCTGAAACATGTCTGCTTTTCAGCTTCACAGCCCAAATCAACCTGGCTTAAATGCCACTCGCATCACAGGGCTGAAGGTGAAAGTATCTGAGGAATCCTGTGATTTAAATCGGTATTTTTAGACTGATGTATCCCCGCGGACTCTGAAGTAGTGAGAGCAACGCAGCATTTCCCTCTGCACTCCTAGACCCTACAAAGTTTTCCATGATGTCATGTGTGGCGGAGGAGTGAGAGTAATTGAAGAGGCAGATGAACATAAACTGGAATCTCCTCAAATTCAGCCATTCATTTAATCGCCTTATTCTTCAAACCGGCCCGTAGACGTCAGGGACAAGAGAAACAAAACAAGCGAGGAGCCCAGACTGTGGCTCCTCGTGTTCCTGCCAAAGACTGGATGACCGACTCCAAACACAACTGAAAGATAAGACCGCTGCTGACATAGTGACCCGTTCCTCATTTACTGATTGTGAATACAGTAGAATTGAGGATCCTGTTCAAACCCTCCGACGACTCATTAATCAACATTCGTCATTGTGTCACTGTGTAGTTGAGCCTGACTGTTGCTGGACTTTTCAGGCCCAAATCACAGTTTTTTACAGTTTACTTTGAAATAAAATTCCTGATACATAAATGATAAATATTGTACAGGAATAGTTTTTTTGATAGAAAAAGAAAAAAGGGACTCCATGGAGAGGATTGAGGTAGGGAGTTTGAAGGGTTGAGTCCAAGGGTCTCCCCATTTATTTAGTTAGTGAAGGGGGAAAAAACTCTGCTTCCTACTTCCTGCTTCCATCCTTCAAATAATTTTTCATGGTCCCCAACAAGAATCAAGATTTTCAAAGGAGACACAGATTTTGATAAAGTTCTTTTGATTTTGGGACCAAAACAAATAAGAAATACAGAAGTACACTTGTGAAATAAAATAAATAAATTTCATTAACAAATATTATCCATATTTATAGACTAATGACTAGAATAAAAAGGAAAAATATGACTCTTAAATACAGTCCATTAAACTTAAAATACATAGAGATAGTAAGAAGGAGTAGTGTGTGGTTGGTGCCAAAACTCCAATACAGACAATAAGCTCTTTAGATCTGTATGGGGAGTTTGGGGCTTTTACAGTTAAAGATTTATACATGGTGATTACTTCATAAGCTGCTTTCATTTATTTTTAGACTCCATATATTTAAACTTGACAACACTAAGTTAAACATAAATACACAAATAAATAAAAATAATTTCTCCCTAAGTCAATGTGATCAATCTCTATTTTTACATAAACACTGAGGGAAAAAATCTTTGGAAAATATGAAATAATGAAATAAGTATTTTTAAATTCCTGGCTTGTGCCCTGTGTTTGATAAGGGCAGACCTGTGTGTAATGAACGTCTAATGGATTTTTGTTAGTTGAAACAGACCTTCGCCAACGACTTATTTATTTAATTTGTCCTTCACTTTGCACCACCAGTTAAAGAAATGTTTATTTCAGTCAGCCAACTAAACTGTGAATGTAGATTACAGTGTCACTATTTGGCTTCTAGTCTTTGTCCTTGTCACTCCCGACAAGAAAGCAGTGACCTTAAAATGACTGCTGATGATGGATGAACTGTAAAATACCATTCGATTAGCAGCAGTGGGTGGTGACGGGCTTCACAGCAGGCTTTATGGTGAGTGCCATGATGTATGTGAAGGTGCTGTTGTATATTTTAGTTACAAGTATAAGTCCAGAGTGTCACCTGGGGGTCAACTTCAGTCAAAAATATGTTTTAAAAAAAACTAACTGGCATTCTTGTGTTTATTTGTTGGTTATGGCCAACATATTTCCAACTTAAACAATGTGTGAAAAATCTTCTGACAATATCAGCTCTATTACTTTATCAGCTCTTTTCGGTAGTAATACATAGAAAACAATAGAACACCACACAATACACAATTTGCACTTGAGCAGAACGTTTGGAGGCCTGCATAAAATGAGTGTGTGTGTGTGTGTGTCTGCGTGAGTGTGGTTGTGTGTAGTGAGGAAAGATGAAGACGTTAGGACAGAAATAGTGGGTGAGTTCAGACTGAGCACAGAGGTGCTTCATGCTTGGTTCGTTGCCAGAAGTAAACGTTGAGGGCTGATGTCTCATCACGGTGATGTTTTCTCTCTGTGCTGCTTCAAATAAATGATCCTGGTTTCAGGAGTCACCGTAACATTTGAAGAGCCAGAGGGTTGAAACGTGGAAAGGGTTAGAGATACAGTTTAAGTTCAGCAGTGTTTTTGATTTGTTTGTCTTCTAACCTGTGTCCAGTGATAATGACAACAAATCAGTTTATAAGCCCTTTGTGGGAGTCCACATGATGGCATCATTAACACAATTTTGCTATTAGAGAATTATCAGTGTGCTGCTGCCCACTTACACTTTCAGACCCTTTGAAAAGGACATTATTCCCTGAAAAATCTTTTTTACTCTCTTTTTTGGCTTAACGTTTCCACAATCATGCTGTGTTTTAGAAATTGTAAAAAAAAAATTATTCAAACAATTTCCAGTAAATCCCTTTTTTTTAGAAACAGGAACAGAAAGGCTGAAAGAAAAATTAAACAAAAATGATTCACTGATTGATCAGTTTCTGATCAGTTTCTGATCTAATTCTTTAATCTCCTTTTGTTCTAAAATCTTTTCATAAGCAAGTTGCAGAAAACATGCAATCAGATTTACTGGCCTCAGATCAGAGATGTTGTGTATGTAGCGTGTATGTAGTGTTGTGATTACTCAGTTGACGGTGGCCCAACAACACTTTAAATCTTAACATGAAAACAGAGATTTACCTGATTTACAAATCTGGGCAACGCTCTTTTCATTTAATCAACCAAGAGCGGAGGAGAGGTCTGACTGGGTAAGAGGGCTGTTTGGCAGCTCAGGACTCTCTAACACCTGCAGTAAAACCGGCTCCTTCTGCTCCAGCCTCACTTTTCGTGCACTGCAGGCCGACTGGATTCCACTCTGTTGTGATGGTGGCCGGAGTTATGGAGATTACTCTCATCTGGAGGAGATTAGTCAGTGATGCTGATAGACATGATCAGCCCAACACTTCATCATTTCATGCAGTTTAACATCAGGCTCCGCACAGCTTGCTTGTTTATGTAGCGCTGTGCCCCTATACAGACTGATTCATTTTCATCAGGGGAAATTAACTTAGCTTTCTGATTATAGACAATCATGCATTGCACAATAATGTTAACTCCATGCCGTTAAAATTTGAACTTTTAGTTCAATAGAAAAAGGTTTTAAATGAATGTAATGAACTGATATTACTGTAGACATGATAAGAACAGCCTGTTCTGTAAATACAGAGAGACAAAAATGTTTACCTTTCTATCCTCATTACCAAAACCGTTTTCTGCAGACCTGCCAGGCGTTTTATCTTAGCCATGATCAGCATAAAAGCCTCAACACCATAACAAAAACCGGCCTTTTTTTTGCATTAGGCAACAGGTGGAATGTGTGCCGATGCATTTTTCCTGCTGTTGTTTTTAGCTCCTAATTCATCCGTGAAATTACTCACATGTTCATTCATCATCTGAGCAAAGCTGAGAGCAACAGGCCCCCGAGACGGGAATCAGTTGATGAATAGAACATTTCTAAGGGCAAATATTACCTCAGTCCACACAGGCAGTAAACAGGTTTTTTATTTACCAAACCAGTCTGTGTGATGTGATAAAAACCAAATGAAAGATCATGAAATAAATATATGTTTTTCAGCAGGAAAGTTTGAAAAATACAAACCCAGGGTCTGTGTTTGTAGTGCCGACCCAAGTTTGTAATTGGTTTCATATTTAGTTAAACTACAGTAAAACTTATTGAAAGGTATACCAGGGTTCTGTGAGCTAAGACACATAAATAAATCTTTGTTACCTTTGTTACAAGAACGCAGCTCACCTCCTCATGCCAAGTGCTCTGTTGACTGGCCATTGATTGCTGATTCTTTTTTTTTTTTTTTTTAAGCTTAGAAGTATTCGCCTGCCTGGGCCAAGTGCTGTTCACCTATCTGGAATGTACGGTTAAAATTGCTTTGCAGCTAACATAAATACAGGCAATGGCTGTTGTAGTGCAGAGAGATGGCAGGCCCTTGTGTGGAGTGCAAGCAACTCTTAGTAACAGGCTCTTCCACTAAAGTAAAAGGTGGTCATGTTAGCTTTTATGTTGATAAATCTGTAAGAGAGTGTGTGTGTTCTGCTCCTGCCCTCCTTCACTCACTTTCTGCTGGATGTGCAATTAGTTAGTCATTTGCTTTACATGTTTGCCATTGGATTAAATCAAATTATGTTACAGTGGTACTAATGGGTTATTGCTGCTGCCTCCATGTGGCCAAAAAATCGGTTACTTCCAAATTTCGCTAGAAAACCCCTATTTGCTAGAACAGCAACAATACCAATTAGTTCTTAATCAACTTTCGAGAAACTATGGCATAAAAAACAGCACACACAAACTGTAAATGATCTTCTTTTATTTTGCTTAGTTAGGGCGGGTGAAGGGTGTCCAGAGATCCTATTTTCTAGAGCGGTCTCTTTTTTTGTCCCTCGATATCTCGGCAGTCTTCAGAAGTCTCTCTACCTTTGCATCAAAAGCAGACCTCAAAGTAAAGTACTATTTTATGAGGTAAGAAAGACTGGAAAGTGAAGTCTTCAAGTTAACATCTCAATCGCACTGGGTTTGTTTTGACCGACAGAGGGGGCTGCTTCCTGTACAAGCTTCATATCACTCTTCTTCTACTACCATCCAGCCTTGCTTGTGTTTGTTTCTAATAAAACTTTAGTGGAGATTTCAAATAGATTGTAGCTAGCAGATTTAAGTGTCAAACAAATCTTCAACATAACAGCACACACGTTTTGCAGCCAGATTAAAGGGAGAGGAAGAAGAGTGGATAGATAGATAGTGGAGGAGATAGAGAAGGGACAGTTAAAATGTGATAACAAAACAATGTTTTGAGATAAAGCAAAAATGAAGCAAGTAATGACAATCTGAGTATAGTTCACTATGAGTATTTTGTGTCATTGTGTATTATTTATCATTAAGGATTGGAGAAGAAGGGTACAAGAGTAAGAGAAAAAAGTTAAAGTAAAGATGTCAAGTTGTCATAAACTTCCGGCGCACTGGAAACCAAATATCTCTCAATGGGTTGAGTTTGAATGTTTGTGATAAACCGAAGGATTAAGCGCTTCTTTATGGGTTTAATAAATTCTCCGAGTTCTAAACGAGCCTTAATAAACTGAAAAACCCTCCCAGATTGGCTGGTAAATGCATTGTCACAAGCTGAGGACAGGCTGTTCTTGTGAGCACACAACAAGTAGACTCTGTAGGAACACGTGGTTGTCAAAGAACAGCAATGCTACAAAACATATGATGATCTTGTTGAATGTGGCGCATCACTGTTGAATTTACTACACAAAAGCATAAAAACTAGGTAAATTGAGCTCAACATTAAAGATCTACAGCATAAATGTAACAAACACTTTAATACAGCAGTAATATCAATAAAAAACTTCACATATTACAATAAAACACAAACAGGGATTTTTTTTTCAACACAATGAAAACATACTTTCACATATTAAGTCAATTTTACTGATAACACTTGTACGTACCAAAAAGGGACAGTATGTAACGTTTCACCACCACTTACAGTCAGTACACAGCTGTAGACGTCAGGTAGTATTGCATGTATAGGGATCATGTCCAGTCCATACAGTATCAGAGTGAATGGCAGCATAATGAATGATGAGTGAAAGACATGAAACTGTTCCCATACCACAAGTTGATCGGCAGCCACCTGGCTAAAGATCAGGAATCCTAACCACTAGACTGTGTAAGACCTGTACATTATGAACACTGTATATCGTGACCCATCATTTAAGATGGGTGGACTGATTTGGAGCAGCTTTGACCAGAAACACTGGCTCCTTACTACAATGCTAATAATCAAGCTCTTAAGGTCAACCAATAAGCTAAGCAGATGGCCTTTGCATATTTTACAAGCTAAATAAAGGGTAAGGTTACGGTTCGTGTCTGAGTGCTGCTTGTGTCCAGTGACAAAAATGTACCGAAAATTCTGAACATGAAACAACAATACATAGCAACAAGGTTATTTTTAATAATTGGCTGATTGTTTCTACTGCTACATCTGTTTATAGTTCCCAAATTAATAACGTGATTATTTATTTAGGCCTTATGTTTAATACATCGGGGCTCCATATTTAGGCAGCAGGAGAAATGACATTGTATAATCTCATTGGCTGACTCGCATGTGGACAGTTTTTGGAGGGGTAATAGATGTTATTATGATTTCATGGCTTTTCATATTATGAAAGGGATTTTCAGATTTGAAGCTACTGTCCGCTGGAAACAAAAACTCAGCTGGGCGGCTATTAAACTTTCCGTGATTGTCGCTAATATGCACTGTGGATATGAGCAAGGACAAATGTAATATAGAGGGAATTAAAGGGCTTACAGCAGAAGCTTCTATTCAAAGTTTTCATTATCCGTTACAGTCTTCACAAAGGCAGGCATTTACAGGAGTACCCTCTATCAACTGTCACCACAGATACCATCCTTATTTATTATACAGGCTTTAAAAGCTTCTCTGGAATTAGTTCGGATACAGAAACATACACTGAGGGAGACAGGAAGAGAACGTTCATACAGTTTATCATATAGACTCTATCCTCAGAGGTATCAGTAATCAGCGCAGTACCACATGATTTAGCACTCTTAAGTTAAGAACAACACTGACAGTGATCTAATCTGTGGTCCTCTCTAATAATTCATTCATCAGCCGTTAGTCAGAGAGATAAAGACTGTCTAGGATTATCTACTTCTCCAAAACTCCGGAAAAGATTAGGTCATTGCATCCACGGGGCTATTTTTAGAGCCCTTTAACGGTGGCATATTAAACAAAACGCTTAGAAATTCAATTAAGAAACCACTCGCCCACAATGACCTGAAAATAACCCAGAGTTATTCTAAAACAAAGGCTCTGCCGACCAGCCGCTGTGCCGCCTCACATGTGGTTTGGAAAGAGGAGTGCTTAAAACCACAGATTCTTAGGGGCTGCGGAGATTAATGAAGAGTTTCTTTTTCCAGGTGTTGTATTGTGGATACAAGAGCTTTGGGCGGTGAATTTTTACCAAGGGGAGAAATCCTCACGGTAGAAATGAAAACAGTAACACAATATACACTTCTGATCCAGCTCATGGCTCAGATGCAAGAGCAGAAGGTGCATTCCAGACCTGAGAGAGAGGAAGCAGGCAAAGACAGCTCCGGGTCGTCCTCTGATATCGATCACATGTTTGGCTTTTATGTGAATGGGGGCTTCAGAGGGTTGGTGCCAAATATTCCCACAGGAGCTTTAAGTTTGTGAAAAAATACCCCAAACTTTTCACTGATTCTCACAGCCTCTTTCCTTTCTTAACCTTTCACCAACACTGTCTGACGCGCTAACATTAATATGAATAAAAGAGACGTCTCAGCCCATCCTATGTATTTTTTTCACATATTGTTCTATCAGCATTGCTTACCTTGTCTGTTAGTCATCTGCTGTTGCTTTCATTGGCACTACCTATAGCTACCTCATGCGTTTTTTTCATTTTTATGTGAAATAAGTCTCAGCCTAACAGTATTTTAAGCTAAATGACGGAGGAACTGCAGCAGTGAAAAGAAGTTAATCCTTAAATCAGTTTGTTATGTTGGACATATTTTAGCTCACACTGTAGCCTTTTGTCTTTGTACGTCTTACTATTCTGTCCTGGCCAAAATTTTAAAACAAGTGTAAAACAAATTAACTTTAAAAAAAAAACCCTGCCGGTTAAACTTTAATTCCTAACATCTTAACAAAATTGATAGTAATTAATAATATATTATATACTAATATGAGATTATCTGACTCTAACACCTATAGCTCATAAAGAAAATAAGGTGTGTGTTTTTGTACGTAGGTTGAAACTGGTTTGCCTCATGTTTCTTAGCTGAGTTGTGACTCAGGACTGAACTGTGCTGACTTGGGACTAGACTTATGATGTGACTGTCTTCAGGACGCAACTCGGCATGTAACTGTCATGACTTGAAACGTGAGTCAGCACCTAACTGTCTTGACCTGGGTCTTGACTTAGACCAGACTTAGGACTTCTCCTGATCTTGGACCAGGCTTAGGGTGAAACTGTCTAAGCCTGTGGTTTGACTCAGTACTTAACTGTCCAGACTTGGGACTTGAATCAAGAACTAACTTTTAGCATCTGCATCTTAAATTGGGACTTGATTTGGCACCTAAACTGTCTTGGCTGAACTAAAACTATCATGATTAGACACTTGCAACTTGCATGATTATGACAAACAGTCTTAAGTTGATAATGCAGGATTGATGCAGGAGAACATGCTAATAGCAGTACACTGGTGTTACATTATGTCTAGGATGATGGTCAAAATTTCAACTCTAAGTTCCATTTGTGTCTATTGAAGAGCAGATATACAGACCGCAAGGTTTCTTTTGTAAACTAATCTGTTTTACTGCAATCACAGATCATTAAAATATCACATAAAAAAGCCTTTCTGTTCGTGTGTTACTGCACTCTACAAGTACAATCAAGAACCAAAACAAGAAACAAGTGTAAAAAAAACAACAAAAGATTTTTGGATCAGCCAAGTGCAATAGGTTCTGCATCTAATAACTGTAACCCAGGCATGTATCAAGGTACACAATACCAGTGGAGGAGGGTTGCATGCAAGGTGAAATCATTCTCAGCTCTGTTCCACCTTGCTCTCTCAACCATCCTCATGTGTTGTGAATAATAAAAAAGAAGAATTCATTTTACGGTTTTACTAGTCAGCAACCTAGGTATGCATTTGTCAAAATAGGGGGAAAGTTAGAACCATATGTTAATTTGAATGGGAGGCACCTGGTTGTGATTAGGGCCATGCTGTGGATGATAGAAACACACAGAGCTGTACTCAGAGAGCACAATGGACAGAGCTACACTGGCTTAAATCAGAATAGAAACATTTATGAGATCTAAAGGATTGGTTTTAATGAGCGGGGTGATGGACAGGCTCACTGAGGACACATGCTGTATGGGTGAGCACATCAGTGTGTGTGATGGACAGGCCAGAATCTCCACACAAAGAGCAAATTTTCCATAAATTATGGTGTAATTTGTTTTACTACTTCCCTCTCAGTATGTGGGCTTGTTTGAGCACAAAGTTCTTTTCTTCTCTTAGGTGCCTGGACAGAGCTGACCAGAAAGTGTCTTCTGAGGAGTAATTTATTTCAAATTTTAGGTTTTTGTCAGAGCCAGACCTCATTAACAACAGGTGTTAGAAATAAAAGATGGAAACAAGTGTTTTGCAAAACATAGGCTTTTTGTTTTTCTCTCCAGACTTGGTTTAGTACTCTGCTATGATTAATGTGTTATTTAACGTGTTTTTCCCACACAAAAGGGAAAATGATCCCTGAAAACCAATTCACTGGTTCTCCCTCATTGAGATATTCTGGATCTATCAATCAAAGGCCCTCATGCCACGCTCACCACGGCTGCTTTTGCTCGTTAGCCCAGTGAGAAAGCAGTGTGCATCAAGATTTACTAAAGTAACTGTTAGAATTAAAATGAAGAGATTCAGCCATACATGCTACATTGTTTGTTAGCTTATTAGCTTGTGGCTGACAGTTTTAGCAGTTGGGCTAATTCAAAATCTCACTCTCTGCATTGTAGGCTTTAAGGTTTCTTTGCCTGAATAGGCTTTGAAATTTGGGACATACTAAATACAGCTTGTGCAGGTTTTTCATCTTATATTTTAGGGAAATGGACAGACATCTCTCCCTTTTGTAAAGGAATGTGAAATCACCTTTCTGGTGGCTAACTTTGCATGGACACAAGTCATAATGGTCAAACTGTGGCATTTTAGTAGACATCTTATGCAAGCTTTTTTGAACTTTTGTGGACTTAGACAATAAAGAAATATACAAAGCAGCTAAAACCAAAATGGAAATAAGAAAACAAGCTTCTGAATGACAATATTTAGTTTACAATGACAGGATATTATGCCAGGTATTGAAACTATGACACATTTAAGAATATAGGTAACAAAATCATTCACATGTGCTTAATTAAGCAGAGGCTTAAGTGTATGCAGTGACCGCTGGCCTAACTGAGATGGAAAAAAGGAGAAAGTTGATGGAAAACATGTAGAAACCGGTGAAACCTGTGAGCCCTTTTTAGAGGAAAAAAAAAAGGAAAAAGTCACATTAATGTCCCGTGAAGTGTAACCTGTCAGCCCAGTGGTGGAGCTGAAGCTCGGTGAAACAGCTGTGAGGAATGCCTGCCAGGTCAGCAGACAATGGAAGTAACTGCTTCCTCCACTGCACGCCACTGTGATCACCACCTCTCCTGACAGTGTTGTTGGAAGCAGGAGCCAGAAAAAGTGCCCTGCAGTGAACTCTAATTTTACCAAGACAACAGTAAAAATAGTAAAACAGCCTGACCCTCTGTGAGGTGAGTTACCGCGCTGCTAACTGCAGCTGTTCTAGTGTGTGATTAAATTTTATCTGTCTATATTTTATCTAGTCTAGCAACATGATAAAACCTGATGCCATGAGAACGCAGTATACAGTTCACCAAGCTGGCAATGTGGACATCACTGACTTCAGTATTCATCCACTTGTCTTGGTTTTTCCGACAATTAAGTTCACTTGTGTGAAAGCTTGGCTTGTCAAAAGGCTGGGAAAATTTGAAAAGTTTTGCCATACATTTGGTGAGGTTTCGGTTTTATATTTTCAAAAAATTGCAGATAAAGCTGGTGAAGACCATGAATCTTAATACCGCATTATTATATAGTGACTTTATGTTACAACATTGCAAATAGTAACTTGTAATATGTTAGCTATGCTTGTTCGAACAACATAAAACTAGCATTCATTTGAAGTTGTGGTCATAACCACCTGACAAAGACCAAGATTCTCTCTCTTTGTTGATCTGGTTTGGTCCCCTGCCCCTTTTCTGAAATTGTGCTGGTTTGTTGGCATTTGCGAGCTGACTGATAACTGACTTTCTTCACCTGCTATTCTCTAAGTGTGGCTGTCTGCTGTTTGCTGTCTGGTGCTGGGCAGGTAGTGTGCAGTAGATTTATGAGAGCTTTTTGGCTGAAAACAGCTTCCTGCTGCTGGAAACAACACCAGTGAGAAGGGTAAAAATGAATCATGCAGC
Organism: Acanthurus tractus; assembly: GCA_029783725.1. NCBI lineage: Eukaryota > Metazoa > Chordata > Actinopteri > Acanthuriformes > Acanthuridae > Acanthurus > Acanthurus tractus. The sequence goes on along the minus strand of JAQNCA010000017.1, from coordinate 16,173,727 downwards.
AATGAGCTAAAAGAAGCTAAAAACAGCCAATGGATTCTGAGTCACTTTGAGAGATGCGTTTCAAATGACATGTATTCACTTTATTTTATACTCATATAAATAAAGATCTGTGGAGCTTTGAGAAAAGCTTTGGAAACAAAGCAAGTGCTCTTCCATTTAGCAGTCGCGGACGGAACCATTGTGTCTTATGTGTGGAGAAGCTGCAGTCACATGCCTTTTAATCTATCTGCTAAAAAACCCTCTGCAAGTCACCAGTGATGTAAGGCTGCATTTCCACTAATTGGTATGGCTGTATTCTACTGGCTTTTGTTTATGCGCTTTCCACTTCAGATAGCACTCTTAGTGTGGGTGAAATATTAGCAGCAACCGTTTTCTTTTCCAGCATTTGGGAAACAACCCATAAGCTTTATTTAGGTCTTGATAAACTCCTTTATTCATCAACAAACTGTGACAGACACGACGTGGCACTTTTAAACTTTTCCTCTGTTCTGCTCAAATTCACAGTCACTCACTGCCACTTGCTGTTTCTTGATCAGTCGCCCACTCACTATGCAAACAATAGAGCTATGCTACTCTTATTTTTGGAAGGGATGGTGTAGACCTTAGAGTATAAGCTTGGTTCATGTATTTGGTCAAGGAAGTAAAATATATGCTTATGCTGGTAGCTTGGCTTTTAAAAAAAAAATCAGGTATGTTCAGGATGTCCTGTGTCAGGCAACCGATCACTGGTGTGCAGTGTTTTCACATCACTTACTCAGAATGGAACCCCAACTGAAGTGATATGAAAAAAGGACCTGCTGCCAGAAACTATCCATAATGGACAAAGAAAAAAGACCAAGCAAAGTCGATTCAAGTCGAGCAGTGCAGTGGAAAAGGTCGGCTTTCTTCACTATAGCGTTTGAAACACGTTGGACCTCAGCACCAAAAGATCATTTCCACTCATGGCTTGATAACGCTTGCTATCTGATGCTCAGATTCTGGCCTTTTCCCCTGTTCTACTTATTTTGTTCATTAAAGTGCGGAACAGAGAATCCATCAAATGTTACCTCCAAATGTCTCCTAAATGCTGCCTAGCCCAAAGGCCAAGTACAACATGGCACAGAGGGTCATATTTTCAAAGGTTTCAGCTGACATACCAGGAGCTATGGGAATCAGCCTCAGCAAAAACAACAACTTTTATATTGAGATCACGCTCGAGCCAATTGTATGGAGATCCTATCAGAGGTCAAGTATGTGTTCATTACAGATGTTCTTCAATTAACGCTCAGGATGGCAATCTGGTCTGATCATTCTCTGTTTATGTACATTGTACTTCATTTTCAATACACCTTGGAAATTTCATTAAAATGAAGAAGAGCTACAACAGGTATCTGGCTTTTGATCCACTGTTTGCTTTGGTTTGATGTAGACGGCTGTCGAATGATACTAAGAATTGTGCTAGATGGCTTTACTGTGAAATTATGAACTGGAAAGACTGGGCTAAGGAGAGACTTTGGATCTAATAAGAAGGGGAGAATGGGGTGAAAGGAGTAAGTTTTATATTTTGTGTTAATACAGAAAAATAAAGGTGTGCTTATGTCAAACTATAACCCGCTGTGTCTATTTATGGAATCTGTAGGAGAAAACGTTTGGACACCTGTTCTTTCAGTAAAGACTTCCCAGCATGCTTCTCTTCTGAAACTTCTATAGAGAGAGGCTGTCATCTCTTTTATTCCATGCATGCTTTTTCCTTATTGAAACCTAGTGCATACATCACCCATGATGCAACTTCGCGAGTAATGCTCATAGCTGCAATGTAAAAAAATTTAGCCTAGAGCCGCTAGCCTCATGAAAGAGTTTTACACCAACTTAATAAATTGGGGTTTTATTGTTTTACTCACTTGTGGTCTCCATTTCTGACTCAAGTGACGTCAGGAGGCTAGGAGTTGGGGGGGGGGGGGTTGTTTTTGGAGGTTGTAATCTTTCTAAAGGAATGTTTTCCAGTTTGTATATATCTATTTTCTATCAGCTCATAGGGGTAAATGAGAGTGAAATACCCGCACTTGAGAGCTATGAAACACTTCATACAACTATTTCACATATGTAGTAGTATTTACTAACACTTGTAAACAGGCTTGGATGTGTAAAACTCACTCAATTCCCTTTTTGAAATAGTCAGCATACTTCACATAAGCCAGGTCATACAGCCTGTCATCCAACTGTATCTAAACACAAAGCCTAAAGATCTGCGCTTGTGCACATGAATCCAGCATTTTCTCGCATGCTACCATTTATGATGTCTTAGCTCACAATATCTGGTGGGAACGGAACACTTATCCAACGCCTCTCTTTTTCTCTATTCCTAATAATTAAATCATTTTAGCATGAGGTAACATAAGGTCAGAAACTGTTGTGGCAATAAAAATGGAATTAAAAGAATCCATGATTCGGTGCATGTAACTGATTATCTTTCAACCTCGTACCTGCCTAATTCCTGCATAACAAAGACATCATTTATGGATTATTGGTTGTGTTGCAACTTTCCAGTATCTGAAAGTGAGCTTGTGTAGATAATCACACCTGCAATACCTTTAGTTCATATGTAATTAGTGCCGACTACATGTTGTAGTTTCTTCCCTAACTTCTGTCTCACCTACAGTAAATTTACACTGGCCACACTCAGTCTTCATCACCAGGATATTCTCTTAACAACGCAGTACATTTTAATAGGTTATATAGTTACTTGTATCTCTGTAAGTAAGATAGCTGTAGCAGCCATGGTGTGCCTTCAAAACCTCTACCATCCTGTCTCCCGTCTCCTTGGTATGTGGCTAGTGGCCGACGTGATCTCTGACCTGCAGAGTCTGAGCCAACAGAAGACCTCTCCAGAGAATTTCAGGCAGCCATCCCCACAGGCCATGAGTGTTCCCGTCTCTGACAGACAGGAATGATAAGAGTCGCCAGGCAGCACGTTCCCAATCACCATGCAGCCAAATCCTGTCGTAAAATACAAGGTCACACTCGAAAAAAGGCCCCCTCGCTGGATACGGTCCGCTAATTATTCCCAGCAGAATATTTAAAATCGCACATATCTGCCACAGGTAAACTTTACAGCTTTTACGTACAAACAGAATTATATTTATCATCGATAAAGAGACCAGACAAAGGATAAGCTGTATTTTCAAATGTAAGTGAAAAGGTGAAAACACTCGAAAGCCCAGGGAGAACGATTCCCGTTATCTGTCTCACTAATGGCATGATTAGTAAAAGGACACACTGACAGAGATAACACCAGCGACCTCTCTGTTGCTTTCACTTTCTCCAATTTGCTGTCTTCCGCCTCCTCGTCAGACAAGCCTGTTGCTGTCTGCTAACTGAGAGTTGTTTATCTGACAAATCGCGCTCTCGGACGAGTCAAGGAGCCCAAACATTTGCAAGCTGTCAGTCAAGCTGATGAACAGCGGAGGGGAGCAGCGGACAGTCTGCAGGCTCGTGTGAAGTATGCAGAGTGAAAGTTCTCCTTGTCAGCACGGTGCTGAGGTCTCTCTCATCACACGCACATGCAGAACACGGCTGACGGGGATCTGCGTGTGTGAGGATACATGTGTGTGCGTGTCTGTGTGTGTATACATTCTGTATGTGGAGGTCTGTGCGCATCTGAGAGTTTAATCCAGGCATCTGTCTCTACTAAACTAGGGCTCTGCAGACAGCTGTCACCCACAGTGCTGTTATCAGAGGAGAAGCCGACATGTTACTCTTGTTATTTGAACACATGTTGTATACAACATGGGCAACTGAGCATAACTCAGAAATACCAGTTTGACAGAGACTGACATCCACCTAATAGCTTTTTTATAGAGTTTTAAACGCTGCCCATTTTCTTAATTTAGACAAGGGAATATTAGCGAGATTTCTCATCTGCCACCATGTGACCTCAGTGTGGATCCGTGGTGGTCAAAACCCCTGGTTAAAACTGTGAGTTCAGTGGAACTTGGGTCAAAATTTTTTCATCAAATGCTAATAACTCACATAGCATGCACACCTCAATTTGAAACGTTTTAAACAACATAATGTGGACAAAAAGAAAAATCCATACACCCACTTAAAGAAAAGAGGAATCACTGGTTTCACTTCATTCACTGCGAAAGACTCTGAAATAAAAATTGAGAAAGTTGCTATTTTGAAGTGAACAGTTTCTTGTATTAAGCAAAGGCTCGGGATGTTAGAGTTAGAAAAATTCCCTTTTTTTCATTAGAGAAACCTCAGAGTTTATTTCATAGTGCACTTTTGATAACTTTTGTTTTCACGGTCTGATTAAAACGTGGGCGGTAATGTAATGTTCACATGTAAATGAAATCATAGTTAACGGACTAAAACATGACATCACATCAGATGGTTGGATGATAACACTTGGGAAAATGCTGAACAGGAATCACTGACAGTCTCTCGGATTCCAGCATCAGATCCCTGCAGTGGAGGACACTGTGGAGTTGTCTCTGACCTTTTCTCCTGCCATTTCCTCTCCCTCCCTCCCTCCTTCCCTCCTCGTCTCCCCCCCCTCGTCCTCCCGGCTCGTGTGAAGCCTGTGAGTCTTTCGGCCTGCGATCATGGCTCTGGTCCACGACTCAGCGGACAGGCAGCCAATGACATCATACTTCACCGTGGATATGTGTAAGGGGGGAGGGGGGGTGGGGGGGAGCGGGAGACAGAAAGTGACACCTCTGGTCACTGTGACACACCATCTGTCTCACCCACCAAGTTCATGGTCTGAGTCAGATCTAACTGTGGCAATGAGTGTGTGTTGGATTTGTAATCCAAAGATCTGCAAGATCTTTCTGTTTTCTTTGTCATTATGTTCCTGAGGTATGTGACTGACTCTGCTTTGGACAAAAAGAAACAAATTATATCCATTTTAAATGACAGCATGGAGACAGTTAAACTACTTGAGGACAATTTCTTGAATGAATAATTTCATTCTGTAGCTGAGCTTGAATTTACAATGGCAAACGAGCAACGATCCAACCCTCTCATCTCTAATCTGTGTGACATTTAGAGTCATTTGTATTAGAACTACTGTTTTTTCCACAGAGTAAATCCATAGACGGTGTCCTGAGCAAACAATGTGGACACTGTGACCGTACACTGGGTGATTATTGCAGGATATGGGAGCATTTTGTGTTTCAAAGCTGTCTTGCTGCAATGAAATAAAGCTCAGTTGGGCTAAAAGAAACTTCTTTGGATCTCATAAAGTCAGTGGACAGAGCTGAGAAGTGCCATGAATGAGTCCAGATTTCGTTCTTGGTTGTAACGGTGTGTTTCCTGTGAAGGAACACGTTTCACACCGCTGAGGCAACGTGACATCTTTTTTTATCTTGATTTAAAAGTTGGCTCCTGACGTTGAAAACAGTACATTAACAAAAAAAAAAAGGCTTAGCTCAAGGTCTACTCACTAACTCTAAACTCATCTTGACATCTTCCACAATGAAAGGAGTTTTATCAGCCATCATCACATGAGCACACACTAGTATTAAAGTTAAGTTACAATTTATTGGGATGGATTGATCTGATCTGATCACTGTTGGCGCCAACACTGACTTATTGTGGATCAGGTACAACAGTGGAATTTAATTGTCATTGGCCCAGATGCAAATATTTTTGGGGACCTTCCAAAGCTGCAGGGACATACAAAGCAAAAAAAAACTGTCGGTGTAATACACACAGTAGGAGAACTATCATATTCATAATAGAGCCGGTTTTAATGCTGAAATAGTAGCTTTAAAGGCTGGGCGGCACAGTTTATATGACCTATAATAACACAGGCGGTGATAATTACCATCCTTAATGAGTCCCTGAAAGCTTCTGAGCCATGGTGCATTGCACCAATTACACCTAACGAACTACCCAGTAATCATGTGTCAGACAGACCTGGGCCCTTCCTCATTAGGGTTTCCTCATTAAATGATTCAGGGTTTCGGTTTGCAGTTACCCTAGTTTGGTCATGGCAGGTTGCATGCTTCATTTTAGTGCCACAACAATCATAGGTTGGTTTATAATTACCAGTCTGTCACTGAAACGGCAACATCACAGCAGGAGCCTGTTTGTTTTCTGCTGTGCTTAATTCATTTGCTGTATTGATCTAGCTGGACAGTGCAATTAGCCACTGCAGATACTAGCTCATCACATATTATATGTGCTTTACAATAACTGCATTTTATTGTGAAAGCCATGATTGTTTCCCTCTTTGAAACTTTGAAACTGCTTAGATTACTACTGGAGCTACCTAACCTGAATGCTGTCAAAACTTAATTAGATATGTTCTTTTGCACTTTGGTCTTGTTATTTTGGAAAATTGCAAGTTTTTAATTTGAATTAATCCAACAAATAGCAGATTGGAAAACTGGAGCCTCAGTATATCAACTTCACAATGAAAATGATGGCACGTTTTAGCTTTGTGTTACCCTTAATGATCCCAGCGGGGCAAACCTGGTCCTAAGATAATCAACGACTATGCAAACTCCATCTGTTGAGGAGATGTGCCTAAAAGCTTTGAAAAAAAAGCCAATAAGTGGACTTTGCCTCTTTCTTTCAAAGTTCTGTTTCAGCGTGGTTTGTCACGGTAGACCACCCATCCCACCTGGAACCAGGCTGCCTCCAGGGAATGAAAATTGCCATAACCAATGAGGTAAAGGCAATAGTTTTCCGCAGTTCACAATCCTGTTAGCTAAGTCAACAGCATCAGCTTTGCTTTATCCTATTACTCTCAATCACGACAGTTCTACAAGTTTCCAAACCCACTGAGCCTGGAAAGGTGTGCTTTGGTTAACAGACACACACACGCACACACACATACACGCAGACCACAATGATAGGAAAAAAGACAGCAAGAAACACACACATATACATATACAACCCCTTTCAGAACCCTGGAACAACATTCGATCATGACCCACTCAGCCTCCCTGGGGTGTTAAAAGCAAGCAGGACCATGTAGCTGTTGGTGCCCCTTTGTTGTTTCAGCTTTCAGAATCGGGTGAGGAAGAAAGAAAGGTTTGTCTGACCAAATTACCTATCACAGGAAAAATAATAAAAAAGGCAACGTACCGAATCAATGGGTTGGCGTGACGATAGTGTAATTTCTTACTGACAAGTCGCATAAGTCAGGCCTCTCAACATCCCACAGAGCGGAGATAGCACATGTAACCATGTGTTTGGTTTGAACGTGGAATGGCAGAAAATGTCACCCCTGATGAATGCTCCATGGTGCTGATAAGATGAACTCCCCTCTGAGCGAGTGCGCAAACACATAGGACACACGTGCACGCATGGGCAGACAAACACACATCTACACACATGCACAGACGTAGTCCTATAAATAAGCCTCCGGTCCCGCGGGGTCAAGTGGAGTCCAGCCCAGCAGATACCAGCTTTGTACCCAGGGATCAGTCTGCGGCCCGTGCCGACCCCTGTCTCTGCTCTCTGTCTGTCAACCGACTCAAACGCTGTGCCCAGATCAGATTACACAGCAGTGGAACCTCGACAAAACCGTTTTTTTTTTTTTTTTATGCGAGAACGCAGATCTGACCCGGCATCAGCGTCTGGAGCAGCATGTTTTACTCTGTCAAATAGACGTCAGTGGGGGAAGGCGGAGGGGGGGACTGGGGGGGAGAATGGGGTGGGGTCATACCAACAAAAACATGGCTCCGCTCGGTCCTCATTGAGAGAAAGAATGTGCTGGATGACAGGCCGTTTCAGCCAGGCCATTTGGAAGTGCTGGACCAGCTCAGGAGATCCAGATAGCTAAATATTTTCTCCATTGGGTCTTTCCTTTATGGCTTCCATGGGTTGTACAGTGATGCCACAGTGGTCATGTGGGGGAGATGCTGATCTAATGCACCATTTTTTTAAAGAATGAGAATCCCTTAGATATTTTTTGCTCAGTTTTCAGTCAGTGGAACCATGCCTGTTTTTGGGACCAAAGTGTGCAGGTTGAAATCATCTTTTACCTGCATGCTCACAGGTTTTGAACAGCACAGCAAATATGCGTGTGTGGAAATGAATGGATTAAGAGTGTGTCAATTTTTGTCTCTTATTCAAAAGAATAGGAGTTCTAAAACAGTGAGGGTGCGTTTCTATCTGTATTAGCTATTATCGGCTCATGACGGTTTAGCAGAGGTAACTAGCAAAATTAACTGAACTACTTATTTGTATCTCAAATGAGTATTTTCCATTTTCAGAAATGTTCTACCTCTCCACTGTGTTTTGAGCTAAGCTCCGTACTTTTTTCTCCAAATCCCCGGTTTGTCGGCCATAGTTAGTTGTTACTCAAGGCACACTTTGATGGATAAACCAGACCTTCTGACTTATGAATTATCTTCTCAGTGTCACTGGGTTCTGCAAAGTTAAAGACACTGATTTACTGATACACTGGTTTGTTTAAGGCAGTGCTGCTGTACCATAAAGTTGGCTGATCATCCCAGACCTGTGGCATACCACAGTTTGATCCATAAGACTTGTGCTGGAGTGTTTTCGACTAATATTGTGTCATTCTATTGCAATGTCACAAATTTTTACTTAAGTGGTTTCTCTTTATAACTCGGTTTCGCATGATGAAAGACATTTGCTTGGCATGGATGGTTGTTCCTCTTGATGTGCCTTTCTTCTGGCCCGTTAGTCACGGACACACACATTAACAACAACAAAGTAGACTTTGAGTTATTAAATTTCTGATAGTGAAGTTACGGGAATACCACATAAAGCCAGCCCATAGCCCTTGGTAATAGGCAGGAGTTAGAGTTAAGCTGTGGTGATGCAGGCCCGTCTCTGTATTGAAGCCTCACAGACACACAGCCCCCCCCACCCCCCCACCCCTCCATCCTACCCATGCTTCTGTGGCCACCCGCCAGCGCCTGCAGACTGCAGCGGAGGCAAAGTCAATTGCCGAAATCTAAACAACCACAAAAACACAAAACAGCGTCTCCCTCTGTGTTTTCGGTTTTTTACACGATGTGCAGACAGTCCATCTCCCTTGTGCTCTTGTTGTGTTACGAGATTCCATTTGGATTGGTTGCAGCGCTGCCGTCTCTCGAACCCACTAACATTTCCAGGCCGGCGGCAGACGTTGCTGCTCGGACCCACGGGCCCGCAGAGGTCTGAGGAGAGAGAGAGGGAGAGAGAGAGAGAGAGCAGAGAGTGAAGGTGACCGAGCTACAGACAAGATAAATGGAGAGAGAGAGAGCACAAAGGAGGGATGGAAGTGGAGACAGGAGGGGAGGCTGTTGGCTCGGGTTTGTCTTTCTGTCACTTATGGTTTGGATTCGGCTCACTCCCGCTGGAACTTCTTCATTATAAACCACAACTCGGAGGCAGAAGGGAAGTGCTGAACCTGACTCCACGTCTGGCTGCGTCCACGTCTCGTTCTCTCTTTCCCACCCTCCTTCACCTCCTCTCTGCTCTCACAGTATATTTCTTGCTCTTCCGAACGGGTTCCTTCGCCATGCCCCTTTTTCCCTCTCCCTGTCCTCTTATATTCTTTATATTTCACTCACTCTGTTTGCGTTCCATGATCTCCGCTTTCCTCTTTTTGTTCGGAGCCAGCCCGCTTGTGTCGTGAGAAACTCCTCAGTTTTCTGATAAGACTGATTGGGTGCTGATAAAGGACTGAATCACTAAGTCACTCTGTTGACAAATCTAACTTCTATCTAACCTCAAATCACCTCGTTGGCTTGCTAGCTTTTTTTTTTTTTTTTTTTTTTTTTACAGAAATGATGTAATGAACTGTGTTGTATTGAATGTCCTAAATTAGAGCTCCTCTTCCCACAAATCTGTTCCAGCAGTAAATCACTGAACCTCCCCAGGTGTTCTAGCATCTCTCAAAGTACATTTGCTCAAATACAATCAAGTTTTGAGCAGTGCTTCTAAAAAAACTCTGAGTAATGAGTAATTGTCAGTCTGAAAGGCTGCAATTTAGTATGTTGGTGTCTTTGTCTGTTTTACATAATATTTAATCATTTTAAATCATAGGGAAACATATATTGGTCCATACTGCACCAACACAGCATGTCAGAATACGGAGTGAACGGTTTCCTATCAGAGAAAACATAATCACAATGCCTGCATCGCTGCCTGACAATGCTAGTGACAGATGAGGAGAATGGACTTTGCTAAACTACGATTGTGACTGTTGCTTATTTTACACATGGCCATTACGGTCATGGTGATATGGTGGAGTTCAGGATGGGATAACAAAGCCGGGACCATAGGACAGCTCCGTTGGGGATATTCTGCATGAAGGAGAGCAAAATATGAAACATTTTGTCTTTTTCTGTACAACTTACATGACTATCATCGGCTTATGGCATGTTAGCAGCAGGTGTTCACAACTGAGAACTGGTTGTGATGGTGACTAAGATGCGTTACAATCATTTTTTCCTTTTTTAAATAAATACATTGATCCCCCTGAATCTCTAACATGGGGCTTCTCCAGAAAAGAGACATGTGCTGTCTTTTCCTCCGCCACTGACTGTTTGTTTGTTTGATTTTAAGTTTGCTCAAAATTGCAACAGCATCTTTGGCATTTTCACAGTTTGATTATTCTTCTTGTAATTAGTAGAACAAAGGGTGTTTTTTGTGCTTTGATATAGGGCCAGGTGCTTATTAAAACATTTTCTATTTATGAAATATTGGGAAGTTTGCTGCTTCTTCCAAGTATTTACATTTGCATATGACCATATGTATTTGCACATCCGCATGAACATGTTTTTAGAAAGTTTCAAAGTTTCAAGTGTATCTGTGCAGAAGTTGAAGCTTTACAGTTTCACTGGTTATTCATTAACTGTGAAACAGCGAAACAGAAAAAATTAATTGCAATAAAAAACAGTTTCATTGGTGTGATGTAGGTAATGTTGATAGTGGGTGGGTGGGATTCAACATCATTTAAAAAAATAATTGCTTAAGTGTTGCATAATCAACTATTTTGATGGTCTAAAAGCCAGTTCAAATTAAAGAAAAAGAAAATAACCAGCTGTACAAAAAATGATGTCTGTCAAGTTTGTATTGCTACATGGCAGCTTTACTCTTGATGAGGGTCAGTTGTTTTGGTAAACCTAGTAAGAAACAAATACGACTTATATAACGTCAATAAACGTTCACTGGTAATTTTGAAGGCTGTAGTTTGTTGTTTAACTTCATCGTTTGCTCTCGAATTTTTCTCAATTGTTCCTTTACTATAATAAAAAAAGATGGGATAATCAGAAGCAAATCAGTATTAAAACCAGAGTTTTCAAAGAAGCACAAAGTAGAATCTATACTGGTCTATCTCCTCACATCTCTTTATAGTCACCCCAGGAAAAGATTATGAAAACTCTTCCTGGTCAAAATTTGCAATTACTTTAAGTGTTTTCATTTTAGGCTCCCAAATACACTGTGAGTTTTGTTAAAAATGGAAATGGATTTTATTACTTTTTTTGGTCTGAATAATGTAATAAGTGCAAAAATGAATTTTGAGCAATGGTGAGAGTAAAAAAATTGTCCAGAATTTAAAAAACATTTGGAACACAAGTTCACACTGGTTTTATACAACAAACAATTTGACCGTAAACCTGGAAATGCTTTCTGAAATTTTATTCTGGTTCAGGTAAATTAATAATAATTAATAATAATTTATCAATAATAACTAATAAATGATTAATTAATTATATATGTAACCGGTGTATTTATTTTAGAACACATTATACCAGGCCTATTTTTTTTTAAAAAAAGAGAGAATTTCTAGAACACTCTTTATTTTTTTATTAATTTTTTTTGGGGGAGAGATCAAGCACCTGCCTTTGATGTATTCCGATGATGTCATCAATGCAATGTTAACACATTACAAAAGCCACAATTAAAAAAGGCCTGCCTTTGATGTATTATGATGATGTCATCATTAGGATGTAATGACATCACACAATCAAAACAAGAAGTTTTAAATAACATTCGATCTTACATGATTCTGTTATAGAGCTTATACAGAGAAACACACAGCGCACAAAAAACACACCACAATTTCAAGTGGTAATAATAGATTTTTAAAGTAATTCTGAAAGACAACACTAAAACAGAAAGCATTAAAATGGAAAACCTCAAGCAAGAACTGCAAAGGGCTAAGTTTAATGAGAAACGTCTCATGGAAATAATCAAGAAGCAAAAAAACAGGCTCTTAGTCTTAGGTCCAACAGAGATGTACTTGAAAAAGGAACATGTTGAGGTCGATCTGCTGAAGAAAAAAATCGCCACTCAGGATTTGCATGCTGACAAACTAAGGAACGAGCTAATAAGGGTCAAAACTGAGCTAAAGACTTTAGAGGTCGAAAGTGCTCAAAAGAAGCAGGTTTCTGAGGAAAAGACTTTAAATCTGGAGAGAAAAAGTGCGCATTTTGAAAACTGTTTCACTATAGAGAAAAGTCTGAGAGAACAGAGGGAAAAGGAGATTGAGAAATTTAATGGCTTGAATGAAAAAAACAAAAAACTGTCCAAGCAGTTGTTTATGCTGGAACATGAGGTGGAAGAGCTAAAAGGTTATAAAAGTTTTGCCACTAAGACAATGGCAGAAGGGACTGAACAACTGAAAAAGAGTGAAATGGAGAATTATAAGAGACAAACAGAGTTAAATAAAGTAAGAGCACAAGAAAGTCATTACAGAGACCTGGAGGATCATTTGATTTCTTGTAAAAAAAGTCTTAAGTCTGCCTTGACCCTTAACCGGGACAGAGAGAATGAAATTAAGCAACTGACAAAACAAATTGATGAATATAAGGGACAAACATATAGCTTGAAAAGTAAGACATTGACCTTGGCAGACACAGTCAAGAAATGTTCCCTTGAAATTGAGACGCTGGGAAATCAGATCGACAGTCTAAAGAGAGATAAAACGTCTCTCACAGAACAGTTGGAAGACCAAAAAAGAGAGCAAATGGTCCACCAAAACCACATAATGAAGCTGGAAGATAGGCTTAACACTCTAGCACATCTGAAACAACAGATTAATAAAAAAGACAAAGAAATTGCTAGCTTAACTGTGGCCAGAGATAATCAAATTATTGGTCTTCAGAGTACAATTAATGACTTACAGAAGAGGCTGCAACTGCAAATAATTGAGACAAATGACACTAAGTTTGAGAGAGACCAAAACAGTTCAAACTTGTTAAAGGCTCAGCAGGAAATAGGTTCATTGAATAAAACAGTTCAAGACCATGAAAATAAAATCAAAGATCAGCAGTTGGAGATTGATATAAAGAATTTAGAGTCGATCCAGCATACGAGAAAGCACTATTTTGTACGGAAGCAGCTCGAGAACATGAAAAGGAACTTTGCAAAAACAAGGAGAATTCAGCAAGTCGAAAAAATTGCTGCTTCTAAAGACTTGATTTTAGCAAAAAGAGAACTGGCTAAGATGGCGTCACAGAAGGAAGAATTGGAAAGAAATTTAGCTCTCTGTGCAGAAAGAGTACAGCACCAACAACAGACAATCAACAACCAAGAAGCTGTGAGGGTTGCTCAAGAATCAGAAATGAAAGTAAATATGGAGGAATGTGATTTTCTTAAGAAGGAGATCAGGGTACTTAATCAAAAAGTATACATTTTGGACAAGACAAGGATGGCGCGCACTTCCCTTTTCCTGCAAAGAGAGATGACTAGGACTAAAAGACAAACTATTAGGAACTTCATCACTATCAAGAGAAAAGCAGAAGGTCAGGAAAAATTAGAAAAAGAGATTAAGGAGCTGAAACGTATGTTAGCTCGGCGTCCAAATGATGCAATACGCAAACTGCAACAGTCAATATGGGCTAACAAAGATCTAAAAAAGGAGCTCATGGCGACACAGGGATGCCTCAGGGCATATGAGACAAAGTGCAAGAATGTGATGGAGGAGAACACAAGATTGACAGATGAGCTGAGGGAGGTCAAGTTCAAGAAATTTACAGAAAAAACAAAGCACAATTTACCCCCTGTAAGAAAAGTTAAATCTCCCCCCAAGGGTGAATCAGAGTGCCAATTTAAAGGTAAGCACGCATACCCTCCAGACAACATCCCAAGGTTCCACAATCCGTTTGAGGACATATTCAAGACCACCCCTCTCCCTCCAATCAGAAGAAGTCTCACACCAAAACCACCTCCACCCAAATCCTCTTAAGTCCTAAAGTCACACCTGCTCTCTTAATAAGCCATTCCAGATTTCAGCAATAACATTCTGTTTCTATGGTTTTTTAAGATCAGCAGGGTGATTCAGTGACTAGCACTGGAAGCTCACTGAAAAAGTCCTGAGGTCCATCTGGCTCGGGCCTTTCTCTTTCATTTTTCAGTGTTCTCCCTTTGACCACTAGGGTTTCCTCCGGGCGCTCCGGTTCCCACATTCCAAGGACAAGCAACTTGTCAAGCAACAAGCAACTCAATGAGAAACGGCTCAGGACACACACAAGGAGCTAGGAAACAACCTCTCAATCTTAAGTTTAACAGAGATATCCTTGAAAAAGGAACGTGTTGAGGTTGCTGAAGAAAAAAGTCAACACTCATGATTTGCATGCTGACAGGTTAAGAGAAGAGCTTATGAGGGTTTCCTCCGGGTACTCCGGGTACTCTGGACTTTATAGACAAGCAACTTGTCTATAAAGTCTAATCAAGTTTAAATAAAGTCAAAAGAAAGTCTTATAAAATCTAAATAAAGTCTAGTAAAGTCATTTTTGTTTTGGGTTTTCATAATGATGTTCCATAAACACAAAAAATCCCTACCTATGTAAGTGACTCCAAAGATACAAGTTATTTCACCAGTTACAAGCGCCAAGTTGGTGTGTTTGCATGATTAAAATTTTTTTGAGAAAATAGCAAATAAAACGTAAAATTCATTTATTTAAAATAACAAAAGTATTCTCTAGTACCATTACTGTTAATCGTTGGATTTACACAACTTGACTTTTGAAACACTAAACCAGCTGTCAAAACTGTTCCATATGGCTTTAACACTATATATATATATATATATATATATATATATATA
>JAQNCA010000017.1:16143069-16158617 GCA_029783725.1 Acanthurus tractus | reverse complement strand
GGTGCTTCTAAACGCCTGCAAAAACAACTCAATCCGGTGACAAAACTAACTTCCCTCCAACCCCAAACCCCCTCGTTGGGCTGCCACCCTTTTTTTTTTTTTTTTTTTTTTTTACAGTGGAGCAAATAAAAAATGATAGCTTACATAAACACAGCTTCAAGTTCACTTTAACAGTGATGCAAAACACATCAAACAAATAATCTGTATGATGAAATGATTTGTTTTTTGATGTCAAAGTCAAATGGCAACCAACCATTTTACTTAGTCCTGCCCCTCTTTCTGTTATGGTACATTTGTAGTTACATCAATAATTGTGGAACACTGAGCTTTAAAATTTAAAAGTCACATCGAAACATGTCTGTGGTTTTTAGACAGAGGTTGACAAAAGCAGATTTTTCATTTTTAGCGAGAGAATGTTTGATTTGCTGCCTAAAATGGCAGTTTTCATCAGCAGATCTTGGTCGTCTCACTTAGCCAGCTAATAAGCTAAAAATGGATGGATTAGTTCAAATTGCCGTCTTCAATAGCAGACTAGTTTTAAACGCAAATCTTGTGAAACAGATCTTTAATATGATTGTGTTGGTGGTATCGTTGTAAAAGGGACTGATGCTGAAGTTATGTGCTCCAGATAAGACACAGACAAAACTCCTGTCCTCGCCCCTTGCTCAGTCACTCTTCATCAGCATCTTCCTCTGCGATCAAAAGCCAGTCCAACATTACTTTTGTCCCAGCTATCTGCTTTGTCACTCTCTCTTTTTCTCTCCCCCATTAGCATCCTCTTTTCTATCGTTTCCAATGCCATATGTCCTTTCAATATGTCCTTCCAATGTCCTCAGGCTGCTGAGGATGTTTGTGTTGCCAGGTTTGCTGTCCACCTTGGCCTCATGGCAGCCCAAAGCTCCTGTGATGTGAGGTAGCCAGAAACACTCCCAAAGCAACAGGTTAGCTGCACAGTCAACGGAGCCATTAAGCAGCTACTGTAGCAACACGTTACTTAGAAAAACTCCATCAGCTGCAAAACAGCTGAAGAATATCAGAAGCACGAGCAAAAAGCATTTTTTCTCTACAAAATGTGATCCAGTGTCAATTTCAGTCCATGACACAGAGTGCCATAAAGTTTTGCGCAAAGAATCATACCATTTCCTATCTGCTCCTCCAACCTACTAGGCGCAGTAACTGGCAAACAGGGCGCAGAGTTACTGACACAGATGGTTAGGGTGCCTATATTCTATTACTCTACTACAAATCCAAGCATCAGGAAAATGATTTAAAGCAAAAAAGATACATAATGGGGCTTTAAGGTCAGGATTAGATGTTGTGTGTGTGGGAAAAGCAACACTATCTTGCGTAACAAGATTTGATGAGGATGCTGGTGTGTAAACTTCTAAAAAAAAAGCAGGACAGAGCTGCTAACGCTTACATAAACTCTCACATAGCAGCATCTATGGAAACACCACAGAATGAATGTGTTATTGCGAACCAGGCTTTTCTGACGTAACGAGTACCTCCACAAAAACAAAGTCATTTGCCTCAGAAGGAACTCTGTTACTGCTACAGGTGGTTAGCTATATAGCTGAACAAACTGTTGTGCCCATTTTTTTGTTTTTAAGCAATTAGACAGTTATGGTTGGGGAAGGTATTTTACTGTTACCTCAGGACTGTTTCTTTCTCCAGCATTGTGATGGGTTGATTAAATGTCAGTGTTTACCTGAAAGCCATCCAGCACAGGGACAGTGAGCAGAGGAGAGCTGCGATCTGAGACAGAACAGCAAGACAACTCTCACATTGATAGGACACAGCTGCCGCTGGGGCCACGGAGGCTACTATGCCTGCCCCTTGACAATTGTGCACACAAACACACACACACACGCACACCCACACACACACACACACAGTGCCCTTGAGGACCCCCCACACATATCCTGTGCACTCCTGACCTGACAAACTCATTTCTTGTCGTCAAACAAACTCTTTACCAGCACTCTATCAACCCTCTATCTCTCATCCTCCTCCAATGCAATGCCCTTACCTCATCCTACCCTCAACACACACACTCATAAACACACACACCTCCCAACTAGCTCTCCAGACCATTTTTCCTCTGCTTCGCTTTGGGTGGAACGACGCCCCTTAGCTGTGATATAATCACAACATACCAAAGCCTGTAGTGAGCTATTGCTTAAATAATATGGGAGGTTAATGATAAGACCGGCAGTATATTTCTTGTTATCAGCTAATTCCATTAAAAGACCCAAACCAATAGTCAAAGTATCCAACTAGAAAGTATTGTGTTTGTACCAAAGCCTGATATATGTTCTTCCTCTGTGCCAAAGAGCTCCGCTGTTGTCCAAAATTCATTAACACACACAAACAAGCCACACTATTTCACTTGGTGATATGTTCCTTAATCACCATAAACTCACACACTGTAGTTTATTTAAACTCTATCCCACACAATCAATTAGTAGGAAGTGACATTTTGATCAATCATCATGTCAGTAAACACAGGCTGCTTCAGGCCATTGTTTGCCCCAAAGTTTTAAAGTAAAGGTAAAGTTTTTCATGACAATAAAAGAGAAGTGACAGTTTTGTTGAGTATATTTGTGTTTTTCATGAATGCAGCGAGGCAGTGGGGCTGTGGAATAAAGCTATGCAATATTTATTTGTTATAGAAGATGACATGTTGTCTTAGATTTTGGATATTGGGTTAGATTTATGACATACTTGGTCTTTAGGCAGTGTGTGCCTTTGTATACCTTTTTGAAATACCCTTTAATAATGCAGTGATTTTTTCCTTAATTCAGAGGGACAGACAGAAAGAGAGATAAAGACCAGAAAACAGGCCTTGATCAATATTGATATTTTATTTTCTGTCTGTTACATATTGAAAAAACATAGACATTGAAACTGTAGCATGAGCTGTGATGTTGCTGGTGTGATATCCATATGACTATCACGTCCCATTTTTATTGTCTATGTTCATCATGTTTAAGCGTGTCACACAGAAAAATAATTGGAAAGACCCAAAATCTGCAGCCACTCGTCTTCCGTGTGAGCAGTGGGTCTGGTTTTATACCTGTTAACATAAAAGCCAAAATAAAATGCAAGATGTTGCACACCACACACACACCACTCATGCAGCCAGTGTGGCCCAGCCGTAAGTGTTTTCTCCTCCTGGTTTTAGTGGCTTCATTGAAAAAAAAAAGTGTATTAATTTTCTAAATCTATCAGCTGTTCAGAAATCTCTGTTTCATTAGCACTGGCAGTCATCTCTACTACGCAGTCACAATATCAGTGTCAAAGTATGAAATCAAAAATATTGTGATGTTAAATTTTTTCACACCCGTCAGGCCTGCTAAGCAGCTGGCTAGCTTTGTAGGAATATTTTCTCACTCTTAAGCCTGTTAAACAATCCTGTGGTTGGTTGATTGTTTCCACAACCAGGAGAAGCAGCCATCAAAAATAACTGCCAACCTTTTTAAATCACCTAACAAACCAGAGACGAGAGAAGTAAGAAACACCAAATGCACGTGGAGTCTCTCACTTTTTTGACATTTTGCTCAATGCAACATGTCCTCATGTACCGTTGTTGAGAGATGGACTTATGCATTGTTGGTCTCAGTTCCTCCATGGAATCAAATATAATAAGAATGATATGGAATAATACCCGTCTTAAAATAGTGTTACCTATCTGAAGTTATGTTACATGAGCAGAAATTTTCAACAAAATTACAATAAACTTATTGCCATACAGTCAGCCAGGGGGTCAGGGGTATCTGGTCCCTTAAAAACACCCTGACAGAGCGTAACTTCTACTCAGTTCAATCCCGTTTGAATGACTCTTTGTGCCCTTCAGTGAGTGAACGAAGAAGGAAACAAAGAGGTCAGGTGGCTTACAGATGAAGAAATGAAGGAAATAAAAACCTTCATGTCTCCTCTCATCTCCTGAGTGGTAGCTCTACAGGACGGCGCCCATGGTGTCCACAGCACATGTTCTATTCATACCTCATCAGGCAGTTTGTTCCTGTAAACTTCCTCCTGTGACTCTCTCAGGCGAGCAGCCGAGGGACAGCTGGATTCCACAGATGGCATATGAGCGGAGATATTTAAAGCATCTCAAAAACGTGTCTGCTCCTATCAGCAGCTAGTGGAGCTAAATACCTCTGATTCATCATTTATTGGAAGTGATGGCAACAACAGTGTTATGACGATCGTGAGTAAATAAGCCTGAGTGAACCGTGTATGTCAGTGTGCGAGTAACTGCTAACGTCTTGACGTGAATTCTTTGATTATCAGCAATATTCTGTAGTGCTCACAGTAATATTTGCTGTTAAAATACACTGAAAAGCAAAACATCACCTCTACCAATGTTTGACTCAAGTAATGTTCTCAGTTCAGTTGCAAAAACAATAGTTTCCATTTGTATTAAAGATGTTTGATTTGCTGGAGTTTGAGCAATTAGTAAAGTTTATTAACCAGTCATTGTATGATACAGTAAGTAAAAACAAGGTGAAATGGACTGTCGGGGGTCATGCAGTAGCATCTGTCCCTCTCCTCCACACTGTGAATGCATGAGCAACTTAATTATGGTTTCACAGACGTTCTCTGTCACCTTGAAACTTTTTTTGCTTAACCAAATACTGTCCACCTGCACAAACTATCACAAAATTAGGGGATTAAACCACCCACTCTGCCTACAGTGACTGTTAACCGCCAGGCTTCTGTTCATGCTAGAGTCAGAACTGTTATATAGAGCAACACAGAGCAACGGCCAGCTCGGAAACACCAGCAGTCGACTGTCCGACCAGTGATGCAACTTTAATCCCTCAGCTACTCTGCTGTTGCAGGTTCAGCCAAATACACTTTCCAGACACATCATATGTAAAAAAGTGTTTGTATTTCACTCACTGATCTTGGATCATTTTTATGATATTCTGTGCAGTTTGGGCATTTTAACTAGTCCCATCTGCTTTATCCAAAACACAAGAAATCACACAAAACATCAACAGTCATTTTTTGATCTAGATGTCTGTGCAGTCGGCCAATAAACACGTACTCCATTGTTACAATATGGAATGTGTGTTTTTTTAACATTTTTTACGCAAAGGCATATGACTGATTGCATCAGAGGAGTACTGTTTTGCAGTATGCATCATAAAGCAGATCGAAAAGACACAAACCAGTGTCTGTACATCTGTAGAGTGGATATACAGAGTGTATATAATGTAGAAAATATGCACCCAAATCTATATAATTGGCATATGAACCTGATCTCTCTCTCTTTTTTTTTTTTTTCTACAACACACCCTCTAAAACACTCTCACATGTGCAGCTCCAGACAGTTCAGATGAGACTTGTCATGTCCGTTGACATAGGGCCCAATTAAAGGGGAGGATTAAGCCAGGGCTGGGTGACCTCTGCAGGAATCTCTCTGAGACGCTGTGTGTACACTGTCAAACCCTCTGACAGACCTTTCCTCTAAGCACTTTCACCTGCTAATTAAGACACAGGCCTGTTGGGTGTGCGTGTGTGTGTGTGAGTGTGTGTGCGTGCATGTACGTCGGTGTAATTTGCGTGTACGCACATACAAGACAAATGTAGGCGTGAATGTCAGCGATAGATTTGCAGCCCGCGAAGCAATGTCTAAGTAAATATTGACTTGAGCATTGTATGGGTTTTTGGAGTTCACTCCAGCGCACTTCAGCACACGAACCACGGCGAAGAGATAGGCAGTGTCATTTATTACTATAAAATATTATATGTTTTGGTGTGTGCATCTCTGCTGCTGTGTGTGGAGGCTCCTAAGCAACAAAAGCCAGGCAGTGTTTATGGTGTGAAGAGATTAAAAAGGATAGCGGCGAGGCAGAAGCAGTGAGCTGTTGCTGGACAAAGCTCTCAATGACTGATTAGTGCTGTGTCGCTGCAGTTTTTACACAATGTGGAGAAAAGGCCCGTAGTACTCACACACTTCTTTTTGGTATTCTTTTTATTTACAGTAGCAAACTGTGAATTGGCAGGGTAGGAAATTGGTGGATATTTTAAGGGAATAATAACTTGAGGACAAAGTCTGGCCGGAGACGGGCCTGAAGGGAATACAAAAGGTAGACAATAAAGTTAAAAAAAGAAAGGAGAAGCATTGAGATCTAATGGAGGGAAGAATGACATGGGGACAGAGAGGGAGCGCTGGAGAAATTCCATCCTGGGAACAAGCAACAATATTGTACAGACCGGAAAAATGCCAAAATTAAACAAGCCATCTACCAAAAGGTAAAACAAAAACGACTTGATAAAATGTGTTGAAACTAAAAGCAATTATGACACTGTGAAACCATGTGACCTCAACGCTGATATAAAAGATCTGATATGAGCCATGAAACCTCAGCGACTCATGCAAACATTCTGAATTAAATTTTAAAATTGGACAAACGCTACAGAAATTGTATTCTTCTCTCTAATTATGAGGAGATTACATATTGCTTACCAGAGACACATTTGCACTTTTTCCTACTAGTTTAAAACATGCTAGAGCTTCTAAAGAGAGACTCCTTAAACTTCTTTTGAGAATTTTTTTAAACTTTTCTTAACACCAGTGCAACAACCTGGATCTTTGGTCCAACTTCAGTTTCAATCCAAATAATTTTAAATCAAATTACGGCTACAAGAAAGGCACTCAGAGACACCGACCTCCGCTGAGGCCAATGGTCCAGACTACTATGATATGCAAATCTTTAAGCTCGACCCCTACAGATGTCTGGATATGTTTCTGGAACTGTTAATAAAAACACAAACTTCATGGTTATTATTTTTGCTGGTTGTTATAACACATCAAGTTAAATATTTCTCTTAAAATCTCTGGAATTCATTGCAGATGAGTTACATGTTGGATATGTGAAACAGCATAATTAATTGCCTGATGTTTCTATAGCCACACCTTAGTTTGAGAAAAAAGTGTTGGTGCGAATGGTGTGATGTAACTGTTGTACCAGTACCTCCATCAAAGTTCTGTCCATCAGTGCTGCATTGTAACTGCTCTGTGTATGTGGGCTACCTCTGAGGATTACTGGTTCCCTGAATGTGAACGGTGATCAGGTCATTGTTTCTTTACAACTGGCAATGTTTTATCTCTGCTGAAACTTACTACTGTCTACTGGATTTTAAGATGAATGGCATTTGTTCTGCCACGGCCAAAAGCACTGTTTCACAATGTTAACAATAGTGATGAAAAATTTGTGTATCCGCCACGTGAAGCGTATCCACTCCAACGTTTAATGGGTCCTACCTTGGCTTTTGCTACACGCTTTAGCCCAGTTTCATTAAAGGCAGCCAGAAGAGACAAACAAACAAACCCAAAAACACAGCCTCCATCCATCCATTATCTGTAGCTGCTTATCCTTGGCAAGGTCGTGTAGAAGGTGCTGAAGCCAATAAAATATATCCTTCTTGGAGGTAGTAAGCAAACAAATCTAGTTTTTTTAAGGGGATATGTAAACATGTCAGGGAATAAGCTTACTGGGGTTCTAGCAGAAAGATAGATAAAAGGATGACAAGTGCCAAGTCCTGAGGAAGAGCCAGGAAGACATTAGTCTAACTTAGAATAAAGACTAGAAGCAGCTGGCTCATCCAAAGGCCAAAAAATGCCTCCCAGCACTTTTAAAGCTTAGTAATTATCAAGTGTCTTGTTTGTTTTATCTATTAAGGATCAAACATGAAAGTGACATGATTTATGTGCTGTAAACAAATGATATTGCTTGCTAATTAGCGATCTTTACAGGTGTTGGTAGATATTTTTTTAATTTGACCGCACTAGCTCCATGATTAGCATGATGCATGGCATGGATGTATCTTGATAAATAAGTTTTCCCCCAAAAGTTGAACAATTAGCCTTACGCATTGCTTACCACTTTTGGAAGCCAAATATGTTGAATTTTGCTTTTAAAAAATCAAGACCAATCCCCTTAAAATAAGTTGAGTAATGTAAAGCAGATGTTGCAAATTCTATTTCTTATAACTCCTTAATCCTTTGCCTGGAATTCTATGTTTGGATGTATGTCAGTACAGTAAGCCAGACTTAACAGGGATATACACTTTATTCCACCATTTAACCTGCCCTCATTCTCAGCTGTAGCCACTGAACCCTTTAATCAGGGTTTAGTGAGACAGTAGCCATCACAGACACCTGCTGTTTAACAAAAAACAAGGACACATAAATGACATTTGCCACGATGTTTCCTTTCGGTGCGTTTTTTTATGTGCATACCTTCAGGCTCTACGTCACATGTTCAAATCCAGCTTGGGAATGAACAACTGCCAGAAAGCCTTGACGTGTCCAGCTGACGTCCTGTGCTGATGGACGTTTCGGACGCACTGTGACGGACTCGCAGTGGGCTTTGCACCGCCCTCTGAGGTGATTGAGCAAAAGACTGAGTTCAGCCCTGACAAATGTCCGTCTGGTATGTGGGAGCTGGAGGAAGGGATGCTTTGCTGAATACAGTCTGGAGAATCTACTATCACGGTTCTGATAAGATAAACTTCCTGCTTAACTACTGCTGGTAAACTGGCTGCACTCTACTGACTCATCATAGTTTACATCGATAAATAAAAGTATAGGAACACATCCAGTTTACAGGAATAAACACAGAAAAATGGTTTCATAAACAGGGCAGCTTTCATTAGTGATATTAGTCATTTTCATAAAACAACATTTATCAATAGCAGCACCGCTGTTGCCATTTCTCTCCCATAAAAAGCCCTCTGTATACTCTATTTCAACAGACTCAACATTTACAGAAGCACACTTGATTGTGAATAATAATATTTTATATTGTGATTAATTATATTGCTCACTTGCCATCTTTTTTTCCAATTTTTATTTGTTTCCTTGCATGCAGCACTTTCAATACATGTGTGTTTCTAAAACCTATGAAGAAAATATTACATAATGGAAATGAAAAGCGTTGTTGATGAAGACACAAACAGGTTAGGTAAGAAAAGGATGAACATTAGAGGAAATCGTAACATTTATCTCACGATTTGTAGTTTTAGTTGATGTTTTGGGGTTTTTTTGCCCATTCCCCATTTTATTTTATTAACCCTTGTCTTATGTCTTTTGTCTGACCATGTCTGTCAAGTTTTCCTCCTCTTGTGATTACCTGCCCTGATATGTCTCACCTGTGCTAATTGCCCCACCTGTGTCTTGTTCCTCCCAGTGTGTATTTAGTCTCCGTGTCTTCCCTTTGTCCTAGTAAGATTGTCTGTCTGTCCCTGTCTCTCCTTTGTTTATCCCTGGCTCTGTCTCTGTTTTCTCAGTTTTGCACATGTTCCCCACATGTTCCCTGGTTATTATGTCCCCGTCTTTGTCCTGCCTCTTTCTTAGTTGGCTGTTTTAATTTGAGTTTTGTTTAGTTCTTAGTAGTTTTTGGATTTCTCAATTAAGCCTTTTTTTCTTTATGGTTGTTTGGCTTGGTATCAGCCTTTTATATATATATATATATATATATTTATATATAAAGGCTTTTTTCAGTGTTCCCTGCATTAGTGTTTTGCATTTTGGTCCACTGTTGTTTGGAACTGCAATGATTTAATTGATGCATTGGTGGTAGGAAGTGTTTGGGTTTTTTTAAAAAGAAGAAATGTTAACACAGGGCCAGAATTTCTGCTCAAAACACTTAAAAAAAATTGCCTAACATCATGAGCAGACTATGACGTTATAGTTTTGCTTAAATAACTACTGAAGTTAGTGCGCTGACCAGCCGGCCCTGACTCATCTCGTCTTACATCATACAGCTCACTAAACTCACATGTGACAGAAACAAATTCAATTAAAACTCATCAGAACTTTAATGGTTTGCCTCTCCACTGGTCCAACGATGACCAACTAACTGAGTCACCTTAAGTACTTAGTTAAATTTGAAAATTCCTATTGGCGATGGCCGACCTTTCTCTCCTCTTTCTCACTTTGGTACTTTAGTCCCTGTTTCAGCATGTCCTAGGCCTCGGTCAGTCTTGGAGGCAGTGATCAGTGCTAGTCTGTGTTCACAGGAAGGCTTCTGAGCCCAGTTCCATTACCACAGAATAAACACCAACACTCCCTCAGCAACTAGTTAACTTACATTGGATCACCAGTTGCGTGGCTGAGCCTCAAAGCTAACAGCAGCTACTAGCCACAGCAAAGAGAACAGTGAGAAGCAGTTAATGGTTACTCTTGTGATATGATGCCTCCCCTTTTATTTTTACATATTTTTCCCTTTAGTAGATAGAATAAATGTTAGCTAACATTAGCATATTTACACATAATTTAAGAGACAGACATTTGCATTCATTCGTGGCCATGTCCACCTAATGTAAATGACAGAAGCTGCTCAATGCTTCCTGTGTTTACCAGCTTACTTGCTAACCTTACCTCTGTTGTTTGGTGCTAAGCAGAAAACGGCTGCCTGCTGCTGCTGGAGAAAAAAAGATTTGAGGCTGAACCAAAACATCAAAGTTGCATTGAGCCAAAGCTGAAACAAAAAACGGAAAGCTCTTAAAATACTAAATCTGAGGAGACTGCAGCATCTGCACAGCAAACCGATGCCAGAAACAACTTTCACATTACATATCGTGATTCCATTTATTGCTTATATTAAGGAGCTGATTAGTGCAGCTTGAAATAGAGAAATTTGCCAAAATAAAGCTAAAAGCATCTTAAGTGAAGCTTTTTCTAAGATCAGAAAACTTGAGAGCCTTAAGAGTCTTTACAGCTTCTGATACTTAAACACTTTTACTCAAATGTCGCAACGCCTTGTACTAATAATTCAAGACATAAAGTCAGTATGAATTCACATTAATGGCCACGTGAAGTTGGTGGAATATGTTTGGCACAGCATGGAAAAAACTCTCAGTACCCGCTAACAGGAACACATTTTTAGCTCATTATACACATTATATATGAAATTAAAAGCATTAAGATGTCTACAGATCATTTTTCACCTGTTGTCACAAGGCAAAAAGTGAAACTTAGTGCCAACCCTGCTTTTCCCACTTTCTCCCTCCTGGCTGTACTGCTGCTCCACTATCAGCGTCTGAGTCTCTATCTTGATCTTTCCCTCCCTATCTAGCTCTCCCTCTCTCCTCTCTAATGACAGTCAGCAGGGCTGATAGGCAGATATATTTACACTGGTGGCAAGGCAGGAAGAAGTCATCAACCAAGCCCTGTCCAGCCTCCGGGCTCTGACAGGCGGGGCTTAGAGGAAACCCTGGCCGGTTAACTCCTCCCCTGAGCAGGGCATATCTCTGTGTGCCGTCCCTGGCCCTGCTCAGAGTTCTCAGCTAGATGGGACCAAAGCTTCACTGGGCCCAGACTCACACACTCCCACATCAGCCTCTGGGGGAGAGAGAGCAGAGAAGAGGAGGCAGGAAGAGAGAGGCGCACAGAGAGCAGAGGGCTGCTGTTAGCGTGCACACTGGCTGAGAGAGATTCAAGAAAGCCAGTGTGTGTGTGTTTCTGTGTGTGCATGATTTTTTTTTTTTTTTCCTTCTGTACACTAGTTTTTCTTTTAGAGCTGTTGATGAGGCAAGCTGGGTCAGCTCCATCTCATCTCAGTCTGGCATCCAGAGGTGGCCAGGGGGGTCGAAGTGTGTGTGACTTTATTTTGCAACTCTTGAACACTGGAACTGTACTGTAAGCATTATGACTCTTCTGGGCTCTGAACACTCCATACTGATACGAAGCAAGTTTAGATCAGGTAAGCCAAATGATAATTGACACGTGACTTCTTTTCAACTTCTCTGTATCTGTGTATGCACTGTCAAGTTGATTAGTGAACAGTTTCTCCGTACAGCTGTGTTTATTCTCAAGAGCCTTGCAAACAGTTTGTCTGTCAACACTTGGCATTTATAGGCGATCCTGTGTACATTATGTCATTCAGCTGTCTTCACGGATGAGTTGTGTCGACACTCATGATGTGCTCTTCACTAACACCAGCGAAGTGACAGGTGTGTGTAATATACTGCGGGCATGTGACTGTTCGAAGAATACCAGAGGGAGGCCAGCATAAGTCAGGAATCCTCCACAGTGCCGAGCCCTAACAACATGCCCTGTCACACAGCGTGATGGATTTATGGTTAGGCGTGTTCTTTGATGTTCATCTGCCTCCTCGTAAAAAAAAAAAAAAAAAGTACAACATGTGAGGGTGATGTTTCGGGCAGGTTAGTGCACTTGCTCCGTGCCTGCCGCCAACCTGCTGCTGAGGCAAGCCAGTGAGACGCTCACACTCTGTGGACGCTGATAAAGGGGGATTAGGCACTGGAGAGAGGTCATAGGTTATCTTAATATGGCTGTATTGGAAGCTGATGATACTTGCGTGTGTGTGTGTGTGTGTCTGTGTGTGAGTGTGTACCTGGTCATATCAAAGAGGGAGGAAGGGTATGAACTACAGCACTGATTTAAACTGCCCTTAACACACAGCAGCTGTTGGGGCTTTGTATTCATTTATCTCCCTCTCTCACACACACAGACACACACCCACACACACACAGTCTATCTAATTCTGTCACTTTCTCTCACACACACACTCACACTCTCACTGACAAACACTTTCTCAGTAACTGTCTTTATTTTGAAGATACTTTCTAAGAGTCTGAGCAGGGGTGTGTGTGTGTGTGCGATGTACTACTACAGTGTGTGTAGTCTGACCAACACTGCCACCTCCCTGAGGAAAATGTAACTGATAGTGGCAACGACAGAGCTCAAATTCTTCACTCCAGTCTATACAGCTTCAAGTACATGATCGCCTCCAAAAGCAGTGCTTGACACTGCTGTGACTGCGGGGACTGCTGGCTGGCCTGGTATCAGTCCCTACTTTCATTTTGCTTGGGAGCAGTAATTGCTTACCAGAAATTGCAGGGTAAATGATGCTTTTCCTCTGTGTTGTTAAGAGCAGATCGGCAGGGTGGGAAATGACCCTCCAGTGCTCCGGGGAGCATTGGAGGGTGGATGGCTGCGTTCAAAAGCAGCAGGAGGCTCTTCACGTTAAGCAGTAACACGGTTCTGAGCGGCTCTGACCCACATGCTCCATCTGGTTAATACGGCACAGATGTAGAGATACTGTTTTCACATGAGGGTCATCTTCCTACACGTCTGCTAGATGTTACAGTTAAAGGGATTAATGTTGGGTGATAAAAGGTACAACTGACATGGCTGGTTGAGTGAATTTATGAGTGCATGAGTGAAATATTGAGCGTAAGAGAAGTAAAACTGCCCGTAATTCTCTCTGTGATAACGGCCGATGACAGGGGGAGTCCAAGACAACCAGGTTGTCCAGGATTTATGGGTTTCTTTAAGCTGCGGCAGCTTGAGTTACATTCTCGCCCTATGAAAACCAACAATTGTTGCTTCTTTGGACCACGCTCGAACTACATTATCAAAGCCATGGGAACCGCTGCTGCATGGTTGAAGCTAAAAGGAAAGATAAAGATCTCATTTAAGTGCTCCCGGCGGGCCGTCGAATGTTTTCTGAGTGTATATGTTAGTGACTTGTTCTCATGCCGCCTTGATTAACAGCTCAAAGGGCTGCGACCTGTACTCTTAAGCTCACTGCCCTTACATAATAGCATGGCAGAGGCGTCAAATATATAAGTTATATCAATACTACAAGGTGTCAACAATACGTTGAATAGTAAATCAGCGCCACACAGCTGCCGTCCTTAAAACACCTGTTTTGTATCAGCTTCCACACCCAATTCAGAATTTATTGAACACAAGGATCTTGAACGTTTTCACCTGAGAAGAACTGACTACTCAATGGAAAAAACCGAATATATTTCTCTTTCTTTTGTAGTATTGCTGATTTATCTATATTCTGCTGTTTTGCAGTGGTTAAACGCTCTGCTTGTAGATCGATCTATGATCAGTTTATGAGTCACATGCATAACAGCAAGTACAACGAGCTGCGTTCCCTCGAGCCTGTGAGAATCTTTGTAATTACTGTGTCCCATCATTAAACGCTGCTTGAAAGCTGTTGTAGAAAAGTAGTCAGATGCATAATCATCATACAGCCAAGTCATATGAGAAGTGATTCTGTCAGAGAAAGCCTTTGGAACTGAACAATGTGAAGGGAATTTATGAATAATTTCAAGACTGCTGACTTAAAATGCAACCACTTTGCGGTAAAAGTAGCTTTTCATGTTAGCTTATCACTCAAATGAGGAATAGAACTCATGTCATAGCCTGGGGCAGAAATAACGCTAATTCAATCTGGTCCAAACTATTTCTTTTACATTTAGACAGCTGTGATTGTTAAGTCTCTCATTTTGTGTGTAGAATTATAAATTGAACTCTTAAAAAGTGTTACTTTACTGATCCACGCATTCTGTAACCCCACAACAAGTGTGACACTGTGTAACACATTCTTGAAAACAGTGTAAGCATTTGCTAATGCCATATATTCAGTAAAAAAAATTTAAAATTAAAAAAAACAGAACAAAAACAACAATATTACATGTCTTACTCAGTTAACAGTGATCGTTGTATGGCTTTAACGATAGGAAAAAGTTTTAAACAAGTAAGGACAGAAGCAGCAAAAGACTGGGAAAGATGTAAAATGTTTCAAAACACCTGTTTGGAACATTCCACAGGTTAACAAGTTCGTTTGTAATAATATAAACCCGGCAAGATAAAAGAAGCACCATCTTTGACGGGTTTAGTCTTTCACAAAGTTTCGTTACTTTGGTGAAACATGGTTGTAGAAAGGATATTACTACATGTGCTTTGGGACACTTTGTTAAACCAGCATTGGTAAACACAGTTAAACAAGCAAATGATTGCACTCTGTTTTTATTTACATTACACAGTGTCCCAACTACTTTGGATTCCAGGTTGTATATCCTTATTAATGTTCCTGACATGACTGACAATAAGTTATAATATGAAAGATAAAACGTAGACACCCTCCACTGACAGTGAATGGCACTCTGGCACCAGATAAAGAAGCACTTGCCTGTGGAATGGGTTGGCGCGCAAATGTTGTTTTTTTTCCGTATCACCCTACTATCCCTCTGTTGACTATAAGTCACTGTCAATGTAGCAGCTCCAGAAACTGTATCTTAATGGTGGAGCGCTGGCTCAACTGCATCTGTCTCTGGCTCATGTTCACAAATCTGCCTCTAACTGTCCAAGACCAAGGGAATGAAATATGCAAGTTCTGTTTTAAGGTGGATTTTCACTTTATGCAGAGGCATTAGACTAAAATAAACCTAATACTTCATTTGAGGATACCTGTTTATTGGATGTTATACAGTCGCGCTCATACATCTGTCGCGAACACATTCCTGCAAGAGCTGAAGGAAACTTCAGGAAATTCATGTAACAAATGCAACCAGTCGCTTTCGCTTAGATGTTGGGGTTTAAGTGTAAAAGTGTGGTGTTATTGTTATTGTGAATGTGTGAGGCGCAAGAGGATGATAAATCAGAATATCACTACGCTGGCCTGTGTAATTATCAGCACTTCACAAGTGCAAACCAGGCCAAACGATCATTTATTTACACTATAAATCTGAAAACTTGTAAATGT
>JAQNCA010000017.1:16126398-16142969 GCA_029783725.1 Acanthurus tractus | reverse complement strand
AAAACTTGTAAATGTGGCTGTGGATTTGTATGTCCTTTGTTGTCAAAGAAGCCCAAGTTAAAACAAATGTCTACAGTTTCAAAGTCAACAGAGAGAGAGAGGCCGAGTATCGTATGGTTCGGTGATCTGTGATTACGCAGCCTGGCTGTGGTCCTCTTGCTATATCATGTACTCTGTGCAATCAGGACAGACAACCCTCTGGTCTGTTGGGAAGATTTTACAGCGAGAGCAGATAGTGCTCGTGCTTTTTCGGGCAGAATTATTGATAACCTCTCGGTAAACACAGCGCAGCAAAGAGCCGTCTGCTAAGTTAAAATCAAAGAGCCCTGCAGGATTAGCTTACAGTTACATTTGATATGTCACCTTGACTGAAGAGACAAAAGCTGTATAGATAAAATTAAGCTGGCTATCGGCGTAGCGTTAGCCTGTCACGTTTGCAAAGAAGCAACATAAATGAACTTAGCAACACGAGGTCAACAACATCGTTGGGATATGCCTGCATGGATTGTGTTAGAATTAAATAAAAGGAATTACATGTTAAGGTAAAGTTATAAACATTTTTTCAAAAGAGGGGTTGTCATGCAGCTGTTGTGTTCTGCAAGGCGGAATTACTCTTACTTTCAGGAAACAGCTGTATCTTGATTGAAAATCAAAGAAGCTCTACAAATGAGCTAACAGTAACATTCCTTACCTCCCTTCGATCAAAGGGACCAAGGCTGCATGTATGGATATAATAAGTCACCTTACTGCAAGGCATATTATTGTCATATTAGCTTGTTGGAAGCAACACAAATGAAAGGAGCAACACCAGTCCCACAGCATAGCTTGGGATTTGGCTACGTGAGCTGTGTTAGAATAAAACAAAACAAATTATGTGTTGGTGCAAAGTTGCTAAATTGTTTTCTTTAAAAGTGTCTGCCCTTACAGCAAAGAGCAGATTATATTACCCCTCTGTCGCTTTGCCAGACATAATTATTGATTCCTTTCAGTAAACAACTGTTCCTTGAGTTCAATTCCAAGAGGTCGGCAGAATTAACTAACACTAACAGTTGCATTCCATTGTCACCTTGCTTTATCCATGACAGAGGAGACAAACCTGTACAACAGTAAAGGTGTTAGCTGACTTAAAATGCTGCTGCCTTGCTGTAATGGTAGCCTGTCACCATAAGTAAGGCAGTGGAGGCACCATTAAAAATGACAGGAGCGACACCAGATCCACAATATAGCTTCAAGTGACAGGGTTAAGCTTCTACAGTTGGACTTAATGAATGCAAATAGTGTTCAGTTTCAAAATTGTTTTGGTTAGCTTTGTAAGTGTCAGCCATAGGTGTTAGCATCTGTTAGCAAACTTGTCAAATCAAATTGAAGAGAATGCCACTTATGTAGCAGCTGCTCTGCTTATTATAATATGTACATTTTTAATTATTATTATAAATAACCCTTACAGCAAACATAATACAAAGCAGTGAAAACAAATTCAAATAATAAAAAACAAAAATTCTCCAAAGTTACTAAAACTAACAGTTACATTCCATTTGTCACCTTGGCTTTTCTTTGACGGCAGAGACAAAAGCTGCCTGTGTGTGTGCCTGCGAACATGGATGCGTGCTCGTTATTTTAGAGGATGACAAAAAACTTCCCTCATCAGAGTTTGTATAAGTTACATGTTTTGTTCAACTTTCAGTCAGCAACTAAAGCCTGCGTTTGCTCTCTGTGATGTTGCGACCAGCAGGTCATGACCCCCTCACTGTAAACTAAAGCAGATGTCAGATGAAGGGAAGCGCCTGGTGTTACATAATGAAGGTGCTCTCCCAGAAGAACACTAGGATGTGGCACCCCGAGCTCACTGATGTTCAGTCAAACTGCTCAAAATGTGATTACTTTGGAGCTGAGAGGTTTAAACGTGGCCCAGTCTGCAAGAATATGAACCACCTGATGGAGATAATTAACAGTAATGATGACAAGCAGAGCGTGATTAGGGCCCTGCGGAAAAGGAGGAACATTTCATGCTTGTGTGTCAGATCCAGGGTCTCACCAAGAGACCGTTAGATAAAAGTGAGGAGGAAAAACACACACAGACAAAGAAAGCAGAAGAAAGCAAAAGAGCCATAGACACAAGCAGACCAACAGACGCGGGGGAGGCTCTATGTTTATGACCCCGCACTCCCACCTACACCACTTCTACACACACACACATACACACACGCACACACGGAGAACGCAGAAACGTGCGCACACGCTGCAGACCACACACTGCCTAGCAGATCTGTTTAAAAGCCAGGAGCTGTGTTTATCATTCCCTACATCCTGCTCACAGAAATATTTGTGAGCAAACGGCGTTGTTTTTTCTTTTTGTTTTTTTTTCTGTTTTCTGGATCCATATGTTTTTAGAAACATATGTACGTACATGCATATGCATGTGCATCTGTTAAAACCCTACAAATAGTTACCAGTAGCTTGTTTTATTTCAACCCGCAGATGAAGTGAAATTATATGAAATCTGACAGTTAGAATTATGAAAACAGCATGTTAAGTGGGTTTTATTCTCAGCCACTTCCCGCTTTTTGTCTGTCCCTTACCTGTCTTTCTACATCTCTTTCTCATCTTCCCCTTCTTTTCACTCTACCCCTCAATCTATCTTCCCATCCTCCTCCTCCTCCTCCCTCCAACTTCAGTCCTACAGTTAAGACTTCAGCAGAGGAGGACACGAGAGCAGCTGGCAGACCAAGGCATCATGCCTCGTGAGTAACGCCCTCCAACAACACTGAGCTGCCGCACATGCAGATATGCACACTGCACTGCACTGTACACACTTCCACTTACATGCTTTCATACTGCAGGGTGAGACTCACAATGAATAAGATGGAAACAAAACATGCTTTGAACAGTTAGTAATAAGATGAATAGGATATTAGAAATAACCCTATTGACATAAAAACATTTTTTAATACCAGTTGTGTTATCTGAACACACTGTTAGCACTGGATTTGCTTTTCCTAGATTAAAGATTAATAGCTACAATAATAATCTTGTTGTTGGGAATGCCCTTGTCACTCTTGAGAATCAGCAAAACAAGCTTTGAACAGCTTTCACTAGAACTTCAATGGAAACTGTCCACAATTTCATTTTGTTTGTATTTTTTTGTGTGATTAAAAACTGCAGTTTTGCCATGGACTTGAAACTTGGGTGTCCAGTTATGACCTAGAGGCCAAAGTGTATTATAGGTCATAGAAAGAAATGACAGAGAAACAAACTGAGCAAGTCGCTGGTTTGATAGTGACTTGTGTGTAGTTGTGGGCTAAGAAACCCCTTTCAAAGTAAGAGCACGTTGTCTTGTGAGGGGCCAGTGTGCAGCAGTTCAGGTTGTTTAAGCTAAATGTTTTCTCTCGAGCGCCTCAGTTTCTGATTGTTCCTAAGGCAGAGTAATAGGGATATTATCCTGAAATGTAGCTGTTCTATTTTTAAAATTCATCAGGGTTTTGAGCACAACAGCCAAATCCTATTGCTTCTTTGGTATTGTGGTAGAGTGTGTCATACACATACATCTTAAAACTAACCTAAAACTCTTCCAACACATTCAAAAACTATTATCTTGGATTGATGCTAAATAGTTAGAGAAGAAATAGTGTTTTTTTGTTTGCTTTGTTTTTTTAAAGTGTGAAGTGCGTCTTGTAGTACAGAAACGTTTCTTGTTTATGTGCCTTGTCTCTTTTACATCACAGTAAAGAGGTCAGCTTCGAATGCTCACGATCACATGCAGGTAGCATGTTAGCAAACTGCTGCCTCCACATGCAGCAGAACTTTAGCATCCATTCTGAGAAGTTTTTCTGGATGAAATATTGTAACTTTTCGTAGCCCTTTTCTGGAGGGAATATGTTTCTCTTCACAACCTCTGGGATAGATAACTAAGCCAAAACAGATGTACTAAAGTTGCAGTACCCTGATTGGCCACTTGAGGCTGATTCCAGAAGCAAGTCAATCTCCATCAAACCTGGTCTTAAATTGCCCAAGCAGAAATTAACATGTTTATAGCCTGATCGTAAGAACAGTTTTTGTCTTTGTAGCTTCCCTGTTCATTGCAGCTGTACAGAGGGTTTATTTTTATATAATTCACTGGCTTAAATTAAGTTATGCATTGTATAGGGTGTGGCTGTTTATGGTTACAGCTAGCTACTGGCTGTCTGTTTAGCATTATGTCAGCTAATTCTGGTCACTGAACGCTGGCGCTGTTGGTGTTCTATGGATATTTTTTCCTGAAATTTTATAAAACAAATAGTTTGACTTATCATGTGGTAAATTATACTGCCAGAGTCTCTCTCAAGCAGCCTTGGCCCCATCGAAGGTCCACCTTTAGCCTAATTTTGGATTAGCCAAGATTTTAGTGGTGTAAGACGCTAATGGCTAAAGCCAAAGCCACAACTTTGAGCTTCACAATGCCTCCTCAGAAGCCTATGGGTGACATCACGGAGACTAAGTCCATGTTTTTTGCTGTATGTGCGCTTTAGCTGCTAAATGCTCCAATTTTTTCCACCAGCCTGTCACAACTGTTGTCTGTGTAGTGTTTGGTGCTGAGCAGGTAGCGCACATTGGTCTTTTGTCATATGTTCCCTTGGTAATATAAAAGTGATGATTAGAGCAGCTTTAAACACACAAACAGTGAATTAGCAATTAAGTGAAAAAATAAAGACAGATTTTCTGAATAGCTTACAGTGAAATTTAAAAATGTGTGTGCTATGTTTTGGAGAGTTCCATGGATGTAAAGGTTCAAACATCTTGTCCAGTGTGGGAAATATGAGCAATGACTCCCTTTTTCAGATGTGCCCTTTCAATTGTACTTTCTTTGGCCCAATCAGTATTATTTTGAAAATCTTGGAAAGCAGTTGTAAAAAGCACAGTTTCCTCAATTTCACAAAGAATTGGATCATTGATCCTGACATTTTGCATTAGTAAAGTAAAGGCAAAAATAGGAATGATTTCTGGTTATCTGATGCAGTTTTGAAATGAGGCAATAAAATCAGATACCTGCTGCCTGTAAAAAAAAAAAAACCCAAAAAACAAAGAAGAGTGAGAAACATGGATGGAGACAGAGAAACAGTGTAACACAGGAATCAGCACAAAGAGGCAACTAATCAGTAAAATCAGCTGCTGTAGTTGTTATTTGGAATCAACATGCTTGAGAGGAAACCAGCAGATAGTTTGCTAGTTTACCCAGTTTTTCAGACTGATCATCTCTCCTCACTGCAAAGCGGTGCAACCTGAGTCGTAGTGCGTAAGAATTGAGGTCAACTTAGAAACTCTGTCTTTGAACAGGAGACACGCACTGCAGGTTAAGCATTAAAAACAGACAAAGAGAAAGAAGGAGGAAGAAAAGAAAACAATCAAGATGACAGATGCTCTGAGGAGAAGCAGATCAGACTCCAGAGACGGATAAATCCTCAGGTAGTGACAGACACATAGGTGAGGAAGCAGGTGGATATATGCACCCGACAGGCAGGGAGACAGGCAGATAGTGGCTGCAGCCAGCGAGTAGGGCAGACAGATCTGTGAGTGACCGCCGAGGAATGCTCTCGTGCTGGAAAGAGGCTCCCCGCCTCAGAAGAATCAGCGGCTGCTGGGCCAGATTTACAGAGACGTTACCTGTTTACAGCAGAGCGCCTGCAGAGCACCACATCAAAGCCGAGGCACGCCCAAACACAACAACATGGAGCTCAAGCTGCCATTTATATGACAGGGACTCTGTAGTTTTAATGTCACAGAAGATGTAGTGATGAGAACAAGGAGGCCTGAGCGAACTGAGTGTACTCTTAAATCCTAACTGCTGCGATAAATTGCCTCCCATGTTCTTCAGGTCATGGCGGAGCTGTAATGTTTGCAGCTATCTCGTTCAGCTTCAACAGTCACTGCCACAAAGCTCATACACACACACAAATGTTTCTGCTTGTATTTACGCTATCGAGTTTTAAATATTCATGAGACCAGAGTTTGTTTATCATGAGGCATTGCACAGCAACCAGCCACTCATAAACTGAGATCCTATCAATTTTGTACACTGCAACGCTGCCATCTTGGCAGACATGGGAACAGTGAGCCATGCCAGTGTGCAGCGTTTAGTGCTGTTTTTTTTTTTGTTTTTTTTCCCTGGTTGCTCGCCTGCAGGAACAACGGGGGGACTGGGACTGCAGGCCAGGGATTTGTTGAATGATATCTCTGGCACTGTTTGCCATTTCACAGAGGCTCCAACCTCCAGATAAACTGCTGGTAAGTGTGCGGGGGAACGGAATCCAGAGGCCCGGCGAGGGCCCTATCAGTTTCTAGGAGTCTGTCACAGATAAGGCAGCAAGGAGAACCACAATTGGCCGGCATGACTGCAAGCTCTTTTTTTTTTTAAAAAAAGAAGTTTCAATTGGCTGTTTATCTCTTGATTGCAGGCAGTGGCGCAGATAGAGGAGGGTTTCAAAGACTTGTATTTGTTAGCGCACACTTTCTTACAACCGCACACTAGATGTCTTAATAGTCTCAGTGTCATTTGCCCTCCCAGGTCTTTACATCAAAAAGAGAAGACATTTTTGGGGGCGTCACAGCATCCTTCTGCTCTGTGCTGCTGTAGATGTGCTGGCTGGCTCTGCCTGGCTTTGTTATTCCTGCTGGGGAGATGGACACGGCGCAGGGTCTGTGTATATATTACCCAGGGAACATCTGGTGTTTATTAGGCTATTCAAGAATCCAGCCCAGCCTCTCAGGCCTGACTGGCGTGTGGCCTGCATAGGAGCACACTGTCAGCCTGCTGGCTACAGGTCTGAATACACACACACACACAGACACACATGTTCAATCTAATATTTCCTCATAAAGATAATAGACTTGTAGCTGCAGGTTTACTGCGCTTTTTCCTGCATGCGTTTGTGCATAAAAACATCCCATTTTCATTCCCTCAGCAGCAGTGCTTTAATCCTCGGTGAATGGAAACACAAAGGGAATCATTCCTGCCTAAAGCACCATACGTCTTACCTCTTAGCGCAGTGTTTACATTTGACAGATACAGTCAGCAGGTATATGTACTGCAGTAGGTTTAAAAGTGTGTCGTGTGTTTTAATACCGCTGCAGAATGTTTAAAAGTCTGTAAGCCGGCCTCAGGCTCACTGGATCGAGTTACACTGTGCCCGTGGGGGCCAGTGAAGCCACGCTGGAGCACGTTTTGTCTTCAGGCAGTTTGGTTACACAGTTTAAACACACTTAAAGCTCTGTGTGGAGCTGCAATGTCAAATCAGGTCTTAAATCAGGGCCAGTCAGTGACAGGTGAGGCAGGAGATTCTGAGATATAAACAGATGATGATGTCATCCTGCTGGTGGACGGCGACTGGTCACCAACGTGACCAACAGCTGATCATTTCCCGCTTCCCCTGTGAGGAAGGGAGGAAGGGCACTGGATCCAGTGCCCCCCCCCGCCCTCAACCTGTGAGGCATTTACTCCTTCAGTGCCTCGTTACATTCATTTATCCCTCCTTAAAGGTCCTCCATTCATTCTATCACACCCTTTATCTTCCCTTGTTTTTCTTCTCTTTCTCCTTTTTCAAATTTTTCTCTTTATCTGAACTTCTGTCGTTCTTTACATCTGAGATTCTACCCTACTGAATATTTTCCTCCTTTAATCCATTTCATGCTTCCTACTTTCCCTACGTTTTTCTTTCTGACTTAACCTTTCTGAAATGAGCGTTCTTCCCTCATTTCTTCCATCCATCCATTTATTTTCTGTCCGTTTTATGAAGTTCTAGAGTTTCAGCATGCATCATACACACATTCATTCATACAACTAATTTTGCAGTTTCTAATAAAATATTGTCCTCCATCTCATCTTTCAACCCAATGTTTCCTGACTTTCCTAATAGGTCTGTTTTTTCCTTCAGAATGTTGTCCTTCATTTTTATCTCTCACACAAATATTCCTTCTTCCTTCTTTATTTTCCTCCATCCATTTATCGTCCCTCAGTAACATACTCTCTCCTCCTCTCCCTCGTCCTCTAACTTTCATCGAGGATTAGAAGAGTCTAATTTGAATGACACTTTAAGCCAAATATTTGCTTTATCTGGAGATTAAAAATGCTTAATATTGCACATTAATTTTGATGTTTGAATTATTTTTGAAAGTTTAGTATGAAGTATTGCATTTCAGGTCCATTTTTCTTCCGACAGTAATACTCTACCTGAGTTGTCCGGCACAAAACTCAATATCATTCCTTTTATTTTGGCACTGCTTCCTATGTCAGCCCACAGAAATATCCCACTAAAATTATATTTGACCAAATAAGTGCTGTTGCTCGTTCTTGCTCTCAGATAATCAAGCTGATGTGCTGCTCTCTTAGTCCTGTGAGTGCTGTGGATAGATTTTAGGCCAAGCCAGGTTAGCTCCGGCCCTGATTATTTATACTGGATTTAACAGAGAGAGACTGTGGAAGCTTGAAAATCTCACCCGCTGCAGCCCTTTAATTACAGCTACTCCATTTATTTCTCTAGCACTCAAAGTGTCTGGCTGTGCTGGAAGTCGAGCAGCTGAACAGATATTAGAACGGATCCAAAACAGAAATATTGATTACTGAAGGCTAAGGGAGTTGTGTTTAGTGTTTGTTGGAAGTTACAGCTGAATAATGAAGCATTAAACTTGGATAAAAGATTAAATGGGGAAAAATTAAATGAGATGAAATGGAAAAAAAATGTTTAGCAGTCTATTGAGAATCTAAGCTCAATTAATATACAGATGTAGCTCTTTTTTTATGACTTTTTATTTTTTCTGTGCACAAAAAGGCTTACTTCTCTTACATTTCAAGTTCACACATTTGTAAAATGTGTGTCAGTGAGCACTTCTTCTCTGCTAAAATAATCCATCCACCTGCCAGGTGTGGCATATGGTGATGCTGGTTAATCAGCATGGTTGTGGCAGGTGTGCCATGTGCTGCTCTCAATAAAAGAGCACTCTTACATTTGCTGTTTTATCACACAACACATTGCTGCAGATGTTGACATTTTTATGGAGTGTGCAAATTGCGGATTGCGGGAACGTCTACCAGACCTGTTGTCAGGGAATCCAATATTCATTTTACTACCATAGACTGTCTCCAGTTTTTGTGCCAAGAATCTGGCAGTACATCCAACCAAAACAACCACCACACACAACACGTAACCGCATCAGACAGGACCTCCACATCCTGCTTCTTCACCTGCAAAATCATCTAAAACTCACCACACGGACAGCTGATGCAACAGTTGGAAAGCACAGCTAAAGAATGTTTGCACAAACTGTTAAAAAAATGTTTCAGAGAAGCTTTGCTGCAAACCTGACGTCCTCGCAGGGGTCTTGACCTGAATGCAGATTGACTTTGTAATCAACTTGAGTGGGTTGATGCTCACTTTGGATGGCATCTGGCTTTTTGGAGAGGTGCCATCCTCATGGATGAATCCTGGTTTGTGGCAGATATCACATATCACCTCGTGATATGTTAATGTCAGCATTGTGATCATGGTGTCCCATGACGTTGATGGGGTTATGGTATTAGCACGCATAGCACACACAAGCTTCGGATAATTATCACAGGCGCATTTTAGAGATGCCAGTGTGAATGTAAAGAGATGCAATGACGTGATCTTAAGGCTCATTTTCTTGCCATTCATCCACTGCCTCCACTTCATGTTGTAGCATGATAATGCACAGCTCTGTGTTGCAAGGATCTGTGCACAAGTCCTGTCAACTGCACAGATTCTAGTTTTCATTGGCCTGTATGTTCACCAACTATGTCACCCAATGAGCAGGTCTGAATGTTCAGGATCAACATGTATGGCATTTTATGAAATGTATATTTCAATTCTAACCAAAACCCCTTAACTTTGCACAGTAATTGAAGGGGAGTGGACCAACTTTCCACAGGTCACTATGAACAACTCTAAGCAGAGGAGATCTGTTAGGCGTCTGCATGAGGCGAATGGTGGTCAAAACAAAAAAAGTACATTTTAAATTTAATCATGTAGCTCAATGATTATATAAAATTTAATCAGACCTGTCATGTGCACACAAAAAAGGCTTAGCTTCCTCATACCAAGTTATCACAGAAACACAAGTTATGTTTATATATTTTAGTCAACTGCAGTCATTGACAGAGGCTTCTTTGATTTTACAAGGATTGTTATTTATGAAAGGAAACTAAATACAGAATAGGGGGGGAGAGAGAAAATATATTAAAAAAAGGGGCAAAACTGGAGGAAAAACAATTACAAAATCTCATATAAATGTATAACTGGTGTTGCCAGTGTGCTAACAACAGCAGTTTTTGATACCTAAATGTGTAGCTGCAGTAAAACTAAACTTAAATATACAAAAACACTTTTCTCTATCTTAGTGTTGTTGTTGTTGTTGTTGTTGTTGTTGTTGACGGTGTGGTGCTGCTGTGTGTTGTGCAGACTCGGCCTCAGACGGCTCCTCTCTGGAGGACCAGATGAGGGTAAAGCGAGCACGGCTCGCCGAGGACTTGAATGAGAAGCTTGCTCTCAGGCCGGGGCCCCTGGAGCTGGTCCAAAAGAATATCATTCCTCTAGATTCTGCCGCCACCATGACAGGTATCAGCAGAGAGATGCTGCTGTGGAGTGTGACACACCTTTAACACCCGCTGCATCACAAGTGTGACTGTGTGACTATACACTCGCCTGTTTGCTGTTAGCATCAGTTTGTTTTAATGAAAAGGAGTGTATTTGTGTCTGTATGTGTGTGTGTGTGTTAACAAA
Organism: Acanthurus tractus; assembly: GCA_029783725.1. Lineage (NCBI taxonomy): Eukaryota > Metazoa > Chordata > Actinopteri > Acanthuriformes > Acanthuridae > Acanthurus > Acanthurus tractus. The sequence goes on along the minus strand of JAQNCA010000017.1, from coordinate 16,132,203 downwards.
CCATTTTTCAAGTAATATACTAGCAGTACAACACACTCTGCAAGAGATGTTAGTCTACTAAAACAAGCATGTACTTAAAAGAAAGAACTCACCAGGATATGAAAATGAAGTCTTTATCTTCTCATCCCCATGCAAATGGAAAGGAAGGAAAAGTTTCTCAGTCCACAAAACATTTCTGAAGCTTCCCTGTTTAACAACACTGCCACATTTTCCTAAACAACTAAAAAAGCTGGAGACTTGTTTAAAATGTTAAACTACTGAAGAAAAAACTTCATACCATTCATTTGGTGTATTCTCAGTCCCAAATTCATTTGAAAAGACGTAATTTATGCCTTTTTTCGTGGCTTAAATCTTCATTATAGTGTTTTAGCTTCAAGTGTGGCAAAGAGAATTCTGCAAAACTGTTTCGTTTCGAAGTTTTAAATTTGTTTTGTGTATTTCACACATTTTTCCACTGACATGGGATTGAGTAGTCTATAACTGAATTTTCATTTTTGGGTGAACTATTCCTTTAATAACGGCACTGCTGGACTTTAACAATGTCACAACATTTTGCCAAACAAGCAAGTAGAATGTTTATTGTAGATCTTTTATCAACATTGACACGATGACTGCAGATACTTTGGCACTCGACTGTAGCCTTAAACTCTACAGTTAATCCTAATTATTAACTGTTAACATCATGAAGCTCATCAGGTCACAATATCAACAAACTGGACATAATGCTAAAACCAGGGAGAGCAACTGAAACCTGAGCTTTTTTGCTGTTAAATACAAAGTTGCAAACAAAAATAAAAATATCTTGTTTCCAGGTTGTCTTTTCAAGTAGTCGCAACCCACTGACCATAAACTTAGAGCCAAATCCATACGAACAGCTTGCAAACATGTAAAGTTGCAGACTTGATGGATTATAAACCCTTTATTAGTGTCTCCTGGATCATTTTTTAATGGAGACCAACATTTGTAACTGTATTAAAACCACAGAGAATGGAAAATGACCCAGGGTTTTTCACATTAATGGCTTATAACTGATTTACGGAGGATTACTGAATGGTTTATGGACCATTAACTAACTTAAAAACTTTTTAAAAAGAGTGAGTTGTTAGATAGTCGTACCAGTGCAAATGACATTTTTACCCCCTCAGCTTTAAAATTCTGTTGTTCCGTCTTAGTGTTATTCACAATACATTATACACATATTTATTTGTAGTTTTTTGCACAGAGGATGTTATTCGCATTTTCTATAAAACAATGGAATTATTTCAGAAAATCTCTTGAACCAGGTGCTGATCTCCAAAAATTTTCTTATTTTGGCACTGAGAAAGCAGATTTACTTGAAGAAGAATTGCTCTGGCATCTGCCTTCCCAAATGTATATTGTGGACCAAAGTGTATGAGAAGCCCTCTTGAGACCTCCACCTCCTCAAGTGCTTGATTTAAGGAAATGCACAACATACATGCTTAGACACTACATTGATTTAGCGCTGTGCAAAGAGTCAAGCCTTAGCCGTCCAACTGCAGCGCTCTGTCATCTCACTGTTTGTATTCTAATTCTTAACATGTTTCTCACTCTCTCTATATCATCCTTGGCAGTGCAACCAGTGTTTTTTAGACTGCGGTGTTTTAGCGGTTTTATGTTTGCCCCCTTGAGCTTCCAGTAAACATGTTGCGTAAAGCAGACGGCGGGCTGCCGTCAGCTGGTTTACACTACCTCTGCAGAAGGAGGGGAGCGCCGTTTATTGAGATGAACAGCAGCTGTATTTGGGTCCACCCTTTTCTTTAGAAGTGGCGCTGCGTATTTGACTTTGAGTGCATCCTTGTGTGTATGTGTGGGCGTACCTGTGTGTATGTTTGTGCCTTCCCTCCTCCTCCCTGCTTTGTCTCCGCTTTAACTAGCTTGTATGGCCCCAGACAGCCACCTACAAAGCCCTGTGACAGGACCAGGCTGTTGCGTCCCCCTTGCCTGCAGCATTAACCCCTCACCTTAAAGCTCTCTATCCCCTTGCACGACACTCCCAACGATCGTTTCAACCTCTGTCCGGTGATGTTGGAAACTATGTGACCCGCTGTCACTTCTGAACCAGCCACTTGGAAAGCGGAAGTGAACACGACTCGCTGATTTCCTGCAATTCTGCCATCTCAATCTCCCGGTGACACCAAATAGACTTAAAGAGTCATGGAAACACTCTGCACACACATGTAGCAGAGAGCCAATGCATGAAGATGAGCACGTTCACACATGACCCATTTAGAGTGTGTATGTGTATGTGAGTGTGTGTGTGTGTGTGTGTGTGTGTGTGTGTTGTGTGACTGCAGAGAGAGAAGGGGTTAAATATGAACAGGTGGAAGGAAATGGCAATGAGGACAATGCTGTGCACTAAGCTGTGTGTTGAGCTTTGTCTGTGTGTGTCTGCGTGTGTGTGTGTGTGTGTGTGTGTGTGTGTGTGTGTGTGTGTTTGCATTGCGAGGTCATTGAGTTGCACAGAATGGGCTGGTGCTGTGATTGAAACCAGGGTCTGTTCCTGCCTGTCACATGTTTGGATACAAAAAGAGAATCTTATACCTCTGCTCACAACACACACACATACACCCATACACACACACACACATACACACCAACCTTTACCACCTCCCTCCCCTGGCTCTGTCCCATCCAGCTCTGTTAGATAGGCACTCTCAGGTCTTCCAGTCAAAGCTGCGTTCACTATCAGCTCGGCCAATCAGGAGCGTGCTGGATGTAAAGTGGCGGTGTCAGTCTCTCACACACACAGCGTAACACCTCTGGGTTGAGTGTCATACAAGGTGTCAGTGATGGACAGGCAGTGTGTGTGAATACCACTGGTCACATAGAGAACACATATACAATATGCATGCAAGCTTCCCATAAACAACACAATGCCCTCTGTTCGTTTGTTCTCGGGCTAATTATGCCCCTCATCAGGCGTGGCATTAAGCTCAGGTTACAGAGCAGGTATATGCTCTTCACAAAGTCTTTTGCATTTCAGTTTGTAATGAACTTTATGAACAAAGTTGCAAATAAACAATGTTGGGTTTCATTCCTTCCAAAGTACCTTGTTACATTTCAAGATTACTGCTGTCTCAAAGTAATTCATTATGTTGCAGTGTTAGTTACTGAGAAGTACTTTGTTGCATTTGCATAACCAAACATGAAAACCTTTTTTATAATACTTAATTCTGAATGTGCCGACTGCACTTTCATTGCATAGTCCTAGTCTATGGCCCATAATCTGTAACTATGCAAACTTATTACAGAAACACCGTGTTGTTTGTTTGTTTGGTTGGTTTGTTTGGGTTTTTTGCAAGTCAGCTGCAATGACAAAAATTAAATCAGCTGATGAACATGAAAGCAAAATAGAAGCTGAGGGTACCTGATTGTGAAGGAGCTGTGCTTGGCTTGCAGGTACTTCCTCCTTTTTGTTGCGGAGCTCTTCACAGCTGACACACGCTTATCACCCAACAAGCATAAGAATGGACACCCTCCACCTCACAGCTACACCCACAAAGAAGGAAAGAAACAGTAACAGCATCAGGAAATTATTTCAAAAGAAGAAAAAGAAATACAGTAAAACTAACAGTAACTGATTACTTATTTGAAATCATAACCAAATAACTGACAACTTGAACTGCAACAGTAGTGCATTGTTGTTCTAGTACTAGCATATTATCATTAACGCTGCAAATTAAATGCCAAATTAGACCCTATGATGCTCTTTTGCAGTTGCTACACTGCCTGGTTGGTAATCAAGCCTTTGACTTGATGCTGGTGATGGCCACCATTTTTTTTTTCCAGTAGTAAAAAGACTGTATTCACCAGTCTGATTTTAGTGCTATTCAAGCATTTACCCAGTTATTTGTTGAGATCTGGAAAAGTCAGGCAGGGCAAGAAAGACAGTGCTTTAAAAAGGTTACACAAACTTTTTCAGAGGATAAGGATGAATAAACAACTGCAGATGGCAAAATTATTAGCCAGGCTGTCAGTGGTGAGCAGCCATTGTAGTTTACAGACCCTAAATACTTGCCAAAGTTGTGTGCACTCTGTTTGTCTAAGCGGCGAGGGATTATTAAGTGACATTCTGAGTGTGCTCACTTACAGTTTTACCTCCAATTAAAGTGTTTCAAATGAACTGGATAAACTCTTGACGTGTTTACAATCTGCCTCATCATCTTACTGCTCATATTTCTTGCTCCATCCGACTTCTTTATCATGATGTCGCTGTGCTCCCAGAACTTAGCTATAAATTTGGTGAGAATATTATTTAAAGAAATCAGAGACAAATAACTTAAATAAGACCCCAGTTGTAACAAACTAGAATCATCATCTAAAAACACACTGTTGTGCCTCCTCTTTTTCTCAGTGAATTTGAAGTGATGCATACAGAAGTCTCACCGTGTCCCTTTATGCTTTTCTTCCAGTAAACCATGGCAAGTTCCCTAAGCAGGAGGACTCTTATGCGTTTGAGGAGGACAGCAGCAGTGAGAGTCTGTCTCCAGAGCAGCACCACAGTGATGAGTCGCAGGGCTCTGCCTGCCCTTCATCCGAGGCTGTGGGCAGTGCGCCCTCTTGCTCCTCCTCACCTGCCCTGACCAGCCCACGACAGGTAAGACACACCTCTCTTTCTCTCGACACATGGAGGCAAAAGATGCTTTTTATCCTAAAGTTCATCCTATCTCTGCTCTTTTTTTCCTCCATTCGTCTCTAACCTCACATTGTTGCACCTCCAGCAGTTGTTGCCACTTCTTTGCTTCTTCTGCCCTCCTGTGGTGGTTGAAGAAACTGCACCACTTTCCTAAGCCGCCTCTATTTTCCGATGACCGTTGAACTGAGTTGAACCAGTCAGATGTCACATTCCTGCATGCCGAGCCATCCCGCCGGCACAGCAGCCGTTATTTCCTCACTGCTTACCTTTCACTGGTGATGACCTCATTCCAACAGTCTCCATCACAAAGGCCACTGGACTGATTCATGCCAAAGCAGGGTTGTTTATCTCTGTTGGACTTCTGTCACTGAAATGTTTCAGCTAAATCTTCAGCTCCCTCATGTCAACTGGGAATTCCTGTTTAAGGATTTTTGGACGACATGAATTATGAAACATAAATGCATGTGCATTTTTGGGTAAACTGGTGACAAACTGAGTGTTATAACTAATCCTGACATCTCCTCCTCATTTCAACCTTTAATTTGTGAAATCAGTATAGCATGTAAACAGGTGAATAAAATAGATATTTTCAGAATAAAATCGTAAAACTTAAGGCAAAAATTGCAAACTAAATCCCAATGTCCTCAGAGTATCAAAGCATCCAAATGACGGAAATCATTTGGTATTATTTGGTCATTAACAACTTAAATTTTTCTGCACAAGGCGGGGATCATTAAACAGCTTGATGGACAAGCTCATTTGAGTAACTCAGCTTTTAAACACACTTCATGCCAGTAACCTGAACAGAAACCAGTGTGTGTGCATGTGAAAGAGAGAAATTCATTTGGTTTCAATGTGCAACCTTACTGCTGGATGCCACTTAATCCTACACACTGGACCTTTACTGAAGCAAAAGTACAAATGTATTAATATGTGTTAAAATAAAAACAACTGTCAGAAATAAATTTTACAATAAATTCTATTATTACTGATGCATTAACTTGTTAGCATTTAAATGTTGCAATTGCTTCAGAGAAGCTAATTCTACTTTTTTCAAAACTAATGCAACTAATTGCCCTACATTTATACTAAATATTCATTCAGGATAAATGTAAGGCAGTAAAAGGGGCAATACTTGCTTCTGAATT
>JAQNCA010000017.1:16094336-16126298 GCA_029783725.1 Acanthurus tractus | reverse complement strand
ATTGCCCTACATTTATACTAAATATTCATTCAGGATAAATGTAAGGCAGTAAAAGGGGCAATACTTGCTTCTGAATTGTAGCAGTACAGAAAAGAAGTAAAGCAGCTGAGTCTATTTGAGTAGTTACCTCCCACCACTGCTCACAGAAAAAGTTGTAATGACCTTGATGATCCTCTAACTTCTCATCTAAAGTCACCAAAAGGTCCAATATTTTCTTTTAGAACTAAATACCTAAAATACTACAGACATTCCCAGCAGTTAGCAGTCATCCTAAGAGCTCTTGGGCACTAAAAAGCAGACATTAGCATTCCAATGCACCAAAACAAGATATTAAAAATGAACATTTAGTTGTGAAATATGAGTATGTTAGCTTGATAGCATTCCGATGTTAGCATTTTGTCATTAAAGTATTACTTTGAGCAAGTGGAGCCTAAAAAAGGTAGCATGACTGCAGTATGAAAACAAGGACGTATACAAATAACTCAGACGTACAGGTGACATTTTCAAATGGCTGTTTTTCTCTCACAGAAATCCAGAAGTCAAAGATACTGTGAATACAAATGCACATTTAGGAAACTGATCTGTAAATGTGGCTCAAAGAGGATTATAAACAGGGTGTTGCTTTTATTTGTAAACAGGGAGGTGTACCCCGAGACCCACCTGACCAAAGCCAGGACGAAAGCCTGTCCACTGCCAACAACAGCCAGGCTACTCCCCCCATACCTGTTCCTGCTATTGTCAAGGTCAGCAGCATTTAGAGAAAGTACCTCCATCTTTTCTTTATTGTCTGACTTAGCTATTGTCCAGTTAGGACCTTCAGCTTGCATGCTCATTATATCTCACCCACTGTACTCTGAACAGTCCAAGACTTCAGACAAGAACCGCCACAAGAAGCCCAAAGATGTGAAGCCAAAGGTGAAGAAGCTCAAGTACCACCAGTACATTCCTCCAGACCAGAAGGCAGAGAAGTCACCTCCGCCCATGGACTCGGCCTACGCCCGACTCCTCCAGCAGCAGCAGCTCTTCCTGCAGCTGCAGATCCTCAGCCAGCAGAAACACGCTCACACACACCCACAGTCCCAACAGGTGCAGCAGCACTCACACACTTCACAGACGCAGGCTCAGGCTCAGCAGCGGCAGCCTGCGTTCAGCTACCAGCCTCACCCGCAGACCCAAACCCAAAAGTAAGTCACACACACTGAAAACTTATAAAAATTGCATCAAATAACTCTCACTTATGTCTTTTTTCCCTTTATGTTTGCATTGCAATACTTACCCTCCCTTTTTGGAGTTCTAATTCAGGCAAATCTGAAAGCACAGACAATTTTTTTTAGATTCTGTTTGATTTACACTTTCTGCGGATTCAATCAGCTCTATTTATCCATCAAGTAACTACCATATATAAAATTATAAATCCTAAAAAAATGCTTTTTGCAGCTTTAGGATTTGCCAGAGAAGCACTATGTTAAGTTTTCTTTAGAATAAAAGTCGGTAAATGTGAAACAAATGCAGGCTGAAAAAGGGGTGCACTTTGGGCCCACTGTATCTCAGAACAATCTAAATACAAACGGATCTCTGATCACAAGTGGATGTATGTTTTTCCTACTTCTGTTTTTCTTTTTACAAGTGATTCTACTCCAATTTTATCCATTATAGAGGAGTCAGTGAGCAGCTATCAGCTTGTAACTCTGGTGGTCCATCCAGCCAAGCCAACAGTAACTCCTCCTCTCCGGTCAAGAACTCATATCCCAACCAAAGCAACATCTCACCGGTCAAACCTGGGCCCCTGCCGGCTAATCTGGATGATCTAAAAGTAGGTTTTTCAAAATAAAGTTGAGCAAAATCAACACTGTACTGAAGGATATTGACATCTCTTCATTTGTTGTCATGTTGTCAAGGTATCAGAGCTCAGACAGCACCTCCGTATTCGTGGCATGCCCGTCTCCGGCACCAAGACGGCCCTCATTGAGCGCCTCAAACCTTTCAAGGACTCCAATGCTGGCTCCTCGCCCTCGGGCTCCTCTGACATCACCACGGTGACTTTCCCTGTCACACCCACGGGGTCCCTGTCCTCCTACCAGTCCCCATCCTCCTCCAGCGCCTTGTCCCAGGGAGGTTACTACCCATACCCCAGCACATCCTCCACCCCTCCCATCTCTCCAGCCTCTTCTGAGCTGTCCCTCAGCGGCTCCCTCCCTGACAGCTTTAGTGACGTACCCATGTCCTCACCCACACAGTTCACCCTGCAGCCATCTCCTGCCCAACTCAGCATGGAGGACGGCCTGGGAGGGGGAGTCGGCCTGGGCGGGGGAGGACTTAGGGCTGGTGAGGGTGGTGGTATGGATGGTGTGGAAGCTGAAAAAGATAAGATGCTGGTGGAAAAGCAGAAGGTGATTGAAGAGCTGATGTGGAAGCTGCATCAGGAGCAGAGACAGGTGGGTTACCACCAGCTCATAGGTCAATAACTCTTTTTGATGTTTAAGTCCTTAAAAAAATGAATGAGCAAAGTTAAGACTTAATGTAAAAGAAAAAATATAATTTAAAACTGCAAACATCTTTATTTTATTAACATATTTACATTTGTCACAACTCTTGTCAGGTTGAAGAGCTGAAGATGCAGCTTCACAAGAGAAAACGCTGCTATGGAGCAACACAGGATACCATCCCTCCCCCATCTCACCCCTCCATGCACCACCAGCAGACTCCAGCCATGATGGGCCAGCACTTCTTTGGGGTGACTATAAAGCAGGAACCCATGGCCTTGTCCTCCAGCTGCCCTCTGTCCTCTGCCAAACAGCTGAAAAGCTCTCCTGGCAGCTGCATGGAGGATATGGGACACTGCAACGCCCCCCTCTCCAATATGGGGGGCCCCAGTGGGCCACAATGTATGGACACTACCCCGTCCTCTGGTAGCCCATCCACAATGTCGACTTTCCTCAGTCCACAGTGTTCACCACAGGACTCCCCCATTGGAAAGCCTTCTAGTAGCCCCCAGCCTTCGTCTCCGAATAACCCCTACCTGCTCTCACCTGCACTGGGAAGAGATGGCTGTGGTCACCCCCACCCCCAGGGAAACAACAGAGCACGCAGCTTGCAGGTACGATGCATTCATAAACAGAGGGATCAATTTCTACATGCTCTGTAAATGATTCAGTCAACTTCTCTTGAATAATAGTGATGATAAATGATAAAATATTATGTTTGAAAATAAATAAGTGGATAAATTGGAACTGTTTGCTACTCTGTATTTTGACTGCAGAAAAGGAGGTTCTTTTCTTAAAAGTCCACAGCCATGTTTGTGACTGTAAAACTGTATTTGCATCTTGTTTTTTTTACACTAAGTCCCTCAATCTAAGCCTAAAATTATCTAATTTAGTTTGTATATACAACACAAACATGCAGTTCAGAGGAAAAATTCCTATATTTATTATCTAGATTTGCCTAATTAATAACCTAACATACATTTTAGTGCTGACCACTGGATTGGCCCTGTGGTACTAGAAAGGTACTTCAAGCCTTCCAAATGTGCTCTGGCTTTCTGTTTCATTATTTCTATGAGGCAAAAAATTAAAACCACAATTCTTAATGACATAATGAACTGTATAATTACAACTTTTTCGATTCAATCGAATTAGAAAATGTGTTGATTTGTCAGGAAAAACATCCAAGATGATCCAGAAAGTATTCTAAATTATCCAAAGACATCGATACAATTTTTCCAGCATGATTAAATAAAGAGCAGCCTAAGTGAATGAAAGAATGAATGCTTAAATAAGCATATTACCGTGCTCATAATGACAATTTTGCAGGTAAAGTTTATCAGATGTTTGCTTAATTAGTTTAGCATTTTAGCAAGGCCTATCTTTAACATGTAACAATATTTCAGCCTGGGTCAATGTGGTTGACACCAGATTTTTTTGCCTTTTTTTTTACCTTGGATCACAAATTTGTGACTTGTCCTACTGAAACTCTGATTGGCTAGTACCCATTGCCTTCATTGGCACAAGCATGAGATTAGGGTTAGGGTTATAGTGAGAATATCAAGATAGGCTAATCTCAAACAGATTAAGGCAAGTCAAGCTACTGTCATCATAAGCAGAAAAATTTAACATAATCAGAACGGCTACAAATGCCGTAATTCTTCAGTTTTGAATCAAATTTTAGTTATGTACCTCTTCAACATCTCTAAAAATAATAATAATAATATAATACATTCACTGAGTCATATAATTGTTTAAGAAGTTTTTACCTATTTAGTGTATATTTCCAAACTTACATGGTTTTATTTGACTTTCGCTACAGCTGCAGCACAAGAATAGTGGCCAGGCAGGGAACTGTCCTTATCCTTCTGACCCACGAGGCCTTCAGGGAGTCTTTCCAAACTCAACTGACTGTGGCCACAACAACGCCAAGACTGAGAACCAGAATATGCAACAAAAGGTAAACATTATGTCAACATTGAAAACATTTGCAATGTTGTTATGTTAGTGTCATCACCCTCAACTGAATCACCCCACATTCACGTAACCGTTTTTCTCTCTTCTATTAATTTGTGTTCTGTGTCTGACTCTAATTGTCTTTTGTTTTGAGATTCATTGTCACTCTTGTCGTAGCTCTGCTCTCAGAGTTCATCTGATTTCATCACATATTCCTTCACATGTTGGTGGCTTTTCCTTAATAAGAGCACAACGCCAACCTTTATTTTCAAATGAAATGTTTAATGTGATCTTAGTATTCAATGATGAGGGCATTAAGCATAGTTCGTTTTCTGAAATACATTCACATTAGGTAAGCTCCCTTATTCTAATTGGTGGGCTAATGTCATTTTTCACCTATTTCTCACATAGATAACAGTATTGCCCTCTCCTCGGCATGCTGGCCAAAAGTGCCAGGTCTCTCCCCCTGCCTTCAGTAGCTCAGATTCAGATGCATCCGACTTAAGACAGCCCCCATGCTATGAGGATGCAGTCAAGCAGGTAAACTCAAAAATTACGCTAAATTTCAGTAGAGAACTGCTGGCCAGAGATTTTATTTTACTTTATCGGCGTTGCTGTAATTTCCCTTTTCCTCCTGTCTCCTTGCCATCACCTTTATTGCACGTCTTTGATTCATCCATTTGCTTTGTTCTCTGCACTAACTTTCCACCCTTGAAGTCTGAAGCAGAACGGTGTTTTAGCTGCACAAACATTTTTCAGAGGCAGATGATTTTTGGTCTGAGAGGTAGCTACAACAAATTGGCCAGGCGTATTAGTAGCAGTACAGAGATATCAGATTTCTTTGGCGATATCTAGAAACAGTGTCCTCAACAGGAAACATTAAGTATTTTTCCACTGAATTGTCCTGCTCAGCATGTATCTTTAACATAATTATTTAATGAAACATCAGGAATCCTTAAAATGTTTGATATATTAAAGTATTCGTTTAAGGTCTATCTCCATTAAAATAATGTACTTATCTTGTGTTTATGAATCCTAAATTGTCAGACCTTGACTATATTGACCTTAACCTGTGCAAAATATGTCATTAGAGAGTGTATTTACATTCCTCTAGTGAAGGGGAAAATATCCAATTTCCTAAAATCTCAAATTCCTTTTCTAAGTTGCATACATGTTTGAACTTCAAACACTAAGTTTTCAAACATAGATCCCTATTTTTCCCCAAAGCATTCTCTAGCTAGCCATCTTGATGCACACAGTTGTCCCATTGGTCAACCCCACTGGTGGTTGGCGGAGCATGAGTATTGTGATTATCTATCCAAAATTTTTTCAACAAGGAAGACTTGATGTGTTTCAGTGAAAAACAATGTAGAACTAAATATTAATCATATCAGAATTTTGTTTTTCAGGGGGCACATCCAAATATATTTGCCAACCGTACTGTAAACTGGTTTAGGTCCAGCCCTTAAAGCCTCCTGATGGAGATCAGTGATTTGAAAACCCATCAAATATAAATTAAATCCTCCTCTTTTTTTTTTTACTGTGACATCAATTATGTTGCAGGCACATCAAGCTAGCCAACTAGTGCAACTAGACATGACAGTAGTTTAACAATGGAAAATAAGCAACCCTACTAGCTTACTGGCTAATATAGAAAAGCTAACATTAAAAAAGTCAATACACCCAAATTTCAGGAAACAGGTCTTACTTATTTCTATTGCTTTCTAGCTAAGCTAATTTTGGTAAATGGAAGATGTGTCTTTCTTATTTACACAGGTTTTTCTACCGTAATGCAATAGATGCAAAAGGAATTATGTGCAAAGCTCAAAAGTTTCAGAAACAGTTTCCCAAATTAGGGCTTTTCCTTTTATTATTTTTCTCAATAAAAACGAGTTTGAACCAATGAACAAAAGTTTCCGGAACAGTTTCCCAAATTAGGGCTTTTCCTTTTATTATTTTTCTCAATAAAACAAGTTTGAACCAATGAACTAGCATGACATTCCTTCAAGTATTTGGAAGCCTAACTAGCTAATGCTCAACATTTATGGCCTCAAATAAGTGACAAGCTAACATTGCTGTACGGTAGATGCAGTTTTGAATGTCAGCAAATATTAGCCTACTATACTGTTAGATGAACAGAGCTTGCAATAAACATTAAAGCCAGTACAGTGACAGTTCCAGTATCTCATACGAAAACTGTTCACATCTAGGGGTTAAGAGTTACAGTATCTTTCTAAACTCATCCTAGTTTTTTGGCCTCAACCAAAATATGGTCTATCCCCAAGCAAAGTTTGCAATATCAAAACTCCATTCTCCAAGTCTTTCTAGAATGCTTGCATATTTCTGTTTAAAATTCTAGAATAATTTTGGATATAAGTTTAACCTTTTATTCAAATGCCATTTGATTGACAAAAAAAACAACAACACTTTTTAAATGTTTTTCCAGCAACTGACCAGAAGTCAGCAGATGGACGAACTCTTGGATGTGCTCATAGAAAGTGGAGGTAAGGTGATATTTCATAAACAATGTTAGCATAGATATCACTATGCATGCATTGGCAAGATTGTTTAAAGATAGTTTAAAATCTACGCCAAAGTCACCAAGTACATTGGTTGGAAACCGCAGTCCTGCCCCTCACAGTGGTATCAGGTTCCAGTACCCGCTGTGACTCCCCCTGTTCTCCTCTTTCTCTTCAAGAGATGCCAGCTAACGCCAGAGAGGAGAGGGAGAGGTCCTCTGTAACCAAAGTTGTACCTCACATTACTGTGTCCCCAGGGTGTCCCGGCCTCCTCATCCCGAGGTTCCACAGACACTATGAGCACCTGTCCTCCGCCCAGCTCCCTTATGACCACTCAGCCAATCACATCACCGAGAGCCACCTGGAGACTCTGCTGGGAAGTCCAATTGGCCGGGGAGGGGAGGTGGCCCTACTCAAGATGACTTCAGAGGATGGGGGGCAGGACGATGAAGGGAACAGAGACAGCGAAGGGTACAGCAGCCCCCACAACCACCACCGCCACCCTCATCATCCCCAACAGGACAAACTTTTGACCAACAGAGATCTGATGGACACCCCTCTTTCACCCATCAACACCAAGGTTTCTGCCGTCCCAGAGGTGCAGGGGATGGTCAGCATGACTTTCAGTGAGACACCGTGGGAGACAATGGAGTGGCTGGACCTGACGCCACCCAGCTCAGCCACAGCTTTCAATGTCGCTCCACCCAGTGGGCCCAGCATCTTCAACACAGAGTTCCTGGATGTCACAGACATTAATTTAAACTCTGCCATGGACCTTCACCTAGAGCACTGGTGAAAATTACTACCATGAAAGTGCTAGCAATCAGCCATCAGACACCAGCTTACAAGTAGCTGTACAGACACCTCATATTAGCTACAATCATACCAAAGAACTATTGAATTCTACCTTTTAACAGCTTCAGCCCAAGTACCAGACTTTGCCTTTTCATAATACAGTGGAATGTGACTTTAAGCAGACATTTAGCCTTTATCCAAAGACTGACAACTACGTCAAGGGTTAAACTAAAGAATGATATTTTAACCTATTTTCTCTATTTCACTGAAATGAGGTTCATGTTGTCATTATACCCAGAGTCCCAAGACTCTAAGTGCTTTTTAACATGGTCTTTGTCCATTTTGGACACTGATGCGCACAACTGCCCAAAAGGTATGACAGTGGACATATGAAGGAAATTCTTGAAAGTTGAAAGACAGTGCTTTGTACCAACACTTTATGCAATATCAGTGTTTTGCCACCTAGACTTGAAGACACATTTTGACAATCATTGTATATTTTCTGAGTCTATGTTTGTATTACTGGAAAAAAACAACGAAAGGAATTACAAAGTGAATTGGATTGCTTACTACGGCCATTTTGTAAATATCTAAACTATCTGTACTGACAGAGACAAGTTGACGTCTGCATATTTTGTCAGTGGTGTGGGAGACAACGCAAACCACAAATCAAGTGTATTATGTAATCAGCTCATTAATTGATGTAAATATGACACAAAAAATTTCACTGTGCACTTCTAGCTAAATACACATTTGTCACAGTTTGCTTGAGCTTAGAATATGTGTGTAGACATGGTTGTCATTCCTTTTTTTTATACAAGTATCTTTACACTATTCAGAGTATTTATCCAAAGAATGACGTGGAGAGAAATTATTGTCTGAAAAACTTTGGTCTTATCAGTTCTAATCTGGAGAGAAACTGTCCCTTAAGCAACAGCTTTTCATTTAAAAAAATAACCCCGGCTTTACCGTTTAGAATTTAATAAAAATTTGCTATTACCTGAAAGCTGTTGGCAGATTGTTATATTATTATAGCAGCTCCAACCTACTGCTTTTAAGTGCAAAATCAGACCAGAGTTAATGAGAAATGCAACTTCATCTCTAATTTTTTCTTCTCATTTTTTCCCCCCTAATTTTCACCCTTACTTATCCCAGGCCAATCAGTTATTTATTTTATGTTTTTATATTTATACTTTATCCTATATTTATTCTGACATTCCTTTCTAATAGATTGGGGCTCTTTGATTTAGGAAAACTCCAGTGCTGCCATAATGACCACGGACATTCTTGGTGAATTAACTCTCTTAAAAATGTGATACAAAGTGAAGGAACCACTTCAAAAAGCCATGCTTTCTTAATTCACTTTCTTTAAAGAATCATATGAAGTGAAAGTGTCCATTAATAAGCACTTGTGAATAGGAAAATGTAATATATTCAGATTTTACTGTGAATACTGCATATTAACGCAGCATAAACTTGTACCAAAGCCGGCCCAACAGCTGTTACACGAATGAAATTATACCAAACTCAAAACAAAAAAGGGTTTGGGTTTTTCTCAGTAATTGTCCGCTTTTTACACCTGTAAAAAGGAGGGAGCTGAATGAGAAGACTGAGGACCACAAGCCAACCATGTTTTTGCTTTAAGAGTGGAAACAGAGTGAAACTACTGGCCCTGCCTCTGTCATTGAAATCCATCTTTTTAATAAACCTGTTAATACCGAGAGACACAATACCACAATTTCCAACACTTACCAGCATCTTTATGCTCAAAAAAACATGCAGTGAATGAATAACCTATGGCCTACGGTAGAAGGAGTACCTTTTAAAAAGCAAATACTTTATATACTTAGATACTGGAGCATACAATTTTTTCTCGGTTCATTGACCCCCAGAAAGTGGTCCACAGCAGCAGTGATGATGTCATCATCACTGTCAAAATGACAACCACCTTCTTCACCTTGTAGAAGAGGAAACTGCATGCAAATGTACGAAAAGCTGTTAAACTTGTCTCCATCTACCTCTTTGGTTTTTGCATGGAGTAAACAAATGAAATATATTTTGTTAATTAAAGAGCTGTATTGGTGCTGGAAGGGCAGATTTATTATGCTCAGAGCGGTAACACAATAGTTTGTTGTGCTTAATGTTTCCTGGTTCCAGCTCCACATATGTATGAGACAGATGTGGCAGTGGTGTCAATCTTCTCATCAGCTGACTCTTGGCAAAAGAGGGCATTTCCTAAAAATGTCAAACTATTGTTTTGAGTGCATTGGCCATTTAATTTTTTTGCATTTACAGTTATGTCCTATGTAAACATGGATCTCACTTTGTGTTCTTTCTAGACCAAATATTGTTTTTTTTCTCCTGTTACTTATGAAGTGTTGCACTTACTAAATGGGTTCTATGGTTAGTTTTAGGCTATTATCCTAACCTTGAATATATGACAAAGCTGATATTCTTTACTGCCCATCTTCTGTTGAAAGAATATCTACTGGCCTCTTTATGTGGTGAGGCTCAATTTGCAGTAATATAAAGGAAATCAAATCTGACAGAAGCTTCCATGTGCTTGGCCACTGACTTTCTTTACTATTGTTAGAAAACAGTATTTGCCTGCATCCCTGTATACTGCAGAAAGAAGAGCAATAAACTTATCACAGCATTATCATTTCTCCAGTTACTTTTTTATTCATTTCCAATTCACAAGAAGCACACAGTACAGGTTTTTAATCTTTTCCATGGGAACTTTATTTGTAACCCTTGATAAAGATACAATATAATATTCATCATCCTTAATATTATTTTATAATCTAATATGAACATTCTAGTAAATTGCAATTTTTACAACATGTACCCTGGAGATTCGTATTCACCAGCGGTAAGTTAGCTTCCTGGAAATGTATCCCATGAGAGAAGAACAGATCTGGAGACTGTTTGCAGTGAAACGGCTTTGTTGGTTGTGTCATATGACACTGTGGGCTTTTTAACGGGGTTGCACCACTTCTCATTAGGGATAGAAATGGAAAGAACAAAGCTCATGTAGTCCTCCATTTAAACTATAGAAAGAATCACGTCTAAGCCTCAGGTATTTAACAAATCTGTCCCCAAGCACCCCGTCACTGCCCAATCTGAACCTCCCGCCAGATTTGTTCTACACACATGCCAAAATGCGGCTCTCAGACCAATGAGTAGGGAACCAGGAAACAACTCTTCTGTCACCTGACCTGCACACTAAGCACAAAACTAATCGGGCAGGAGGTACAGTTTGGGTACTGACGCTCTCCAACGTGTCCTGATGATGGTGGCCATTTTCCAACATGGCTGACATCTGTAGCTGTATCTGTAGTTACGTCAAAAAATTGAAATAAGATGCAAAAGGGTCAAATTTTACACATACAATTTACAAGTCACCAGTACTTTTCAGTCTCTGAGAGCAGCTGTATGAAGTCCACTGTGGCTCAAGTCTGAGAAAATAACATTATGATGTCATCAGGGTTTTTAGTTTTGGTTATGGTGCTTTAACTCTATAAAGGACAAAAAGTCCGGATATCTCTGCCTTTGGGCAATCAATTTTGACCATTCTTCATTAATTTGTCTTTTCTAACATTTTGAAAGTATAAACTAAAATCACTGGGGGGTGGGGGTGGGGCTTTAAGACCAGCAATCCCTTTAAAGCAATGTAATAAAGCATACAGGTGGAAGAAAGCTGAACTGTGGCGATGTCAGTGTCATAACAGTCTACAAATGTTGTTTTCAACATTAGGTTAAAAGAGTAATAGTAATATTAATACTCAGACACATTAAAACATGATAATAACTTGAGATATATAAGTATCTCGCATCATGTGACAAGGCCACCGGCTGACTTCAGCTGCTGCGTTCTTTTGGCTTACAAAGGCTATGATTCATTAAATTACTTACACTATTGTTTTTGCCTAGTAAGCTGAAAGGAGTGGCAATATCCAACATAACTGACAAAGCAAATATAAATACTGCCAATCTTATGCTTTTAAAGTTACTTATTACCAGTCTCTACAGTGCCCCAGTCTTGAAGGACCACCATCCATACAGACAGTTTGGTTACGTTATTAACTCCAAGTTGCATAATGATTGTCTACCAATTACCACCTGGTAGACGTGTCTTTCTCAGATGGAATGACTGCAGATTGATCTCAACAGTCTCAAGTTGCAACCTTTATTTCACCTGCCTTGGTATTAACTGCTGCACATCAGCACAGATGGAAGAAGACAGGTATGGGAACGTGTTTTAAGAGTATGGAGATGCATCCCGTGTGTTATATGGTTTGATTTGGCGTGGGAAACATTCTATCATCAGTGCAAGCCAGAGAGACATGCCGAGTAATGGAGGAACATGCTGAGTCTATGGTGACCTTAAGGGTCAAAGAGCAGTAACCACTGAGTGTGAGGAGTAAATATCCTCCCCTCCTTACAGTCAGTTGCATGGTTGGTACAGAATTATGTCATTTAGCAGCATATATGGGTGTCTTTTTTCTTGACAGGAAACCTTGACAGGACTTTTAAAGATGTAGTTACTACTGTTTGCCTCTGTGTGGCAGCATGGTGGATCTGTGATCAGTGTGGATGAGCAGTTGTACTGTACAGTGCTATGACAGGCTGCTATGGAGCATTAGGGCTCATTCTCATACAGAAACACTCAGACACATTTCCATTCTACACCCAGTATTCAAAATCTCACTCTTTGATTCAATCATTTCTCCATTTAAGAATGAGCCTTAACTGTCAAGCAGAACGTGCCAGGAACAGCAGATTAGATGTACTATATACATACACATTTACATCAGCGGACATAATGTCCAAAAGTAACTTTACATCAGGCAATGTAGCATTGATTCAGCCCCAGTTTGTGCCTTCTGTGCATTGTAACCACATTAAAATCAAAGAGCAGAGCGTCCATTTTAATGGGTACAAACTGTCAATAATCACCCCAAAAAAAACCCCAAATATGTAACATTTTGACATTCAAAGTTAAAAAAAACCTGTAACTTTGTTATTTTTTGTTGACTTAGAGAATCGCAAATATTTCTAACAATGTTGGAATCCAGTAATTTCATATAAAAAAAAAATTAATAGACTTTTCTGCGAATATATGTAACTGTAGTCTACTTTTTTATCATTTTAATTACTTGCAAATTTTGGAAGCAAAACCTTGCAAGCACATTAAAAAAGCCAAAACCTACATTTCCCGACACCATGATTTTTTTGGATTAGGAAACAGTCTACTGGGATACAGGCCACTTTCTTCTTGTGTTCACTCAAATCGATATTGTTTGATCCAGATGAACAAAGGTTAAAAAAACCACACGTTGAGCTCTGTGACTTAAATGTAAAGATAATACATGAAAGGTGCAAACTGAGGCTAACATTGTATGTGAGAAATGTAGATGTCCCAATCATTTTTTCAAGACAAACTCTCACAGATTGCATATTGGAAAAAAGAAAGTAAAGCCACGCTACCGAATCCATGAGCTCTCCGAGGAGAAAACACTTTTTGCATACTCACTGACAATGAGTGAAGGTGCCCACAACAAACTGGGTGAAAAGAGTGTTTGTGGGTGTGTCAGTCTGTGTGTTTAGACAGTAGGTCTATCGGCAGTCATCTGTACATGTCAACAATCCAGAAGTGAACACACATATGCATACATACAGTCCACAATGTACAGTCAAATAGGTGGCTATTTTTTGTTCATACATCATGAGTGTCACTGTTCATTTTATTTGGTAAATTCAGTATTTGTGTACAACGAGTTCAAGTATATATATATATATATATACCATATACGTATACTCTATTCCTTTTTCGTCACATAAAAAGATGCATTGCATTTTACTGAGACAATGTTATGTCTTCAAGTTTTTCTGGGTGAAGGTGGATGATCATATTTTAAATATCGCTGACTTTAAAATGAGGTGATGGGAGGTGAGGGGGGGGTTTGCATTACTTTTTTTTTTCTCTCACTACGCTGCAATTTGGACTGAGTTCCTTTTGTTCTTTGGAACGTGTGAATGAACAGGTGATCCTACGTTACTCTTGAGGACTAAGATGTAAAGCGTTGCATCACAAAGCTTAGTGTCCCACCCACTTCATGGTGGGTGACCTTCCCTTCCCACCCACACCCCCACAGTTCCCGGCCTAACTCCATCAGTCCACATACATAGGAGAGATGGGTGAGGCAGGGATCTGATCCAGGATGCGACATACGTAACTGGCGACATCCACGAAACGCTCTTCATACATCAGAATGAAGGGATGTTTCTAGAGGAAAGATACAGTGAACTTTAGGTTAATGTGTGTGTGAATGTATATTTGTTTGAATGCATGTTTGTGTAACATTTTTTGACCACCTGTAAAATTTATGTCTAATTCCCATCATCCTTTAACATTTTTTGTCGCTATCAGCCCCTGACAATAGCATTTAGTTTGCTAGCAAATAAAGCTTGCTAGATTTTAAATGCTAGTCGGTAAACTGTTTTTCACATTTCATATTTTCTGCTGCTGAAAGAGGGTGATGATAGCTAAGTATGCAGGCAAAGGAACAACACAATGAGCTAAAAGAGCAGAGAGGAGCTCAGGGAAACAGTTGAATCGTGTTTTAATTCTTGGTTTGCTCTCAGTTGTTTACATAAAAGTATTAAGGTGGAGCACTTTTAGAGGTTCAAAAGTTGAAGGAGTGCCAGGAGTTTATGAATTGAGGAATTTCTTTGCTGAAAGTCATGACTGACACACTCATGTATCAACATTCATGAAAGTTGACTCTCACAAAATACTTTCTGTCCTCTTTCTATCAAAAAGTAGCCGTGCCGTCGAGTTGGGCACTGACCGACAGAAGCTTTCATCCTCAACCAATGTAGAACAGTTTGAGGTGCATGCATTAACACATATTTAACTAGTGACTTCACACTAATGTGCTTTATGTGAGACAGTGAGACATGAACATAAAACATAAATAAATAAATAAATACAGACAAGAACTTACCAGAAGTTCCTTGTACTTTGGCCTTTTTGATTCATCCTTTGTAAGGCTGGACAGAAAAAAAACAAAGCCAGATTCCATCAGCAGAGAGTATAAGCGTTTAGTGGCAAATACAGAGTAGGCTAACTATTACAAGTAAAATGAAGCTGAACGTGAAGGTGTAAAAGTGTTCTGAAATTGTGATATAAAAAAAGATGAGTAGCATCACAGAAAAAGAAATGTAGGGCTTTCTTATAGTTCTCTTAAAAGTTCTCACCTTTCTAAAGCAAATCTGAAAAAATAAATCTCTACTAAAGGTCAACTTGCTATTTTTCTTTTTCATTTTAAGGTTTTTATTAGTTAATAGAGTTAGCTCAGTCGTCATTGGAGATGGCCCTTTTCTATACTCAGGTCACATGAAGAGAAAATGAGCAGACTCCATCCACTAATGAAAATAACAAAATGAGGTTGAAAGGTTGAAAAAAAAAAATTACTAGGTCTTTAAGTAAAGTTGTCAGATTTTTATTTCCAAACCCAAAAACCTTCACACTCAGCTGAAGTGTTGTCAGTAATACAGGATATTGAATTAAATGGTGTATTTTATACACTAATCAGAAGCCCAAAATGCTTCACTGACTGGATGTAGGACTGAACGTCCCGGTGCTCACCATAGGTTAACAAAGTTGATGAACTTGGGGGAGAACTGCCTCTCCTCTGAGTTGCTGAGCTGGGGCGGTTCACCTTTCACCACTTGTGTCAGCTGATCAAAAACACTATTCCACTTGGGGTAAGGAAACCTTCCCGTGGCCAGCTCATACTGAAAGCAAACACAGAGCAGCCACTTGCACTTTGCACTCACGACTTCCTCAGACATAACAAAAAGGTCAGATTTCATGTTAAAGATGACGCCATTATTTGTCTTACCAGGGTGATTCCCAGGCTCCACACATCCGAGCGGACATCGTAGCCTTGTCTGGATGCACTGGGGTCTATCCTCTCAGGCTGAAACACACACCAGAAAAAAACTCTGTGACACTGAGATACTTCACTGAACCCTCAGGAGGGTTTTTTTTTTATGTTTTTTCTCCTCTGTGGAGAGGTCAAAGGTCAGATTCAAAACTGAGCAGCCTTCAGTCTGACCTCGTCCTCTGCAGTGATGTCACTGCTCTGAGGTGTGTTCAGTGACATCAGGCAATACTGTAAACAGCCTTTTATTCATTGTGTTCAGTCATTGATGAGTCAGAGGCTTGTCGGTTTTGTTTTAGAACAAAACTGGGCCTCACATTGTACGGTTCATCATCATGGGAACATTTACTGTTTAATTGCTTAACAAAATAGCAGTAACATTATTTAGAATGTCACTGTGTTCAGTATCTACTTTGCAATACAAACATGTGCTGTTTTTGTACTTTTAAAGTTCCCAAATACAGCCTTTAAGTACAATATGATAACTAATCACCACCATGTCCAGTGTCTCTAATCAGTGATTGATGATCTACTTTTGCTGCATTTTACTGTAACATGAACTTTTTTTATGTGGTACAAACTGTTAAGATTCTTATAGAAAAAAAAACATAAATACATGGAGAAATAATTGCACACACCTCCTTAAACACAGATTGAAAGACACAGTTGCTGAATTTACATCTCATGCTGCAACCTTCACAGTTCTTAAATGTCATAAACCAACATTTTTGACAGCACCCTCCACCACCAGTATCAGAACGACAAATGAGGGAATATGTTTCAAAACAACGAGCCATCTCTTTTGGTGATCCAGCATCTTACAATTGGTCCAGTATTGTATTTTTTTTTTCATGTACTTTTACATTTGTTCTTCCTTTTTTAAGTAAGATCAGATCAAGAGAGCATGCAAGTCAAATTTAACAAAGCTACACTTGCATTTTGGTGGATATTTTCATGTCTTGTTTGTCAAAGTGTCTGTCTCTTATATATTTAAATATAATGTTTTTCAGTCAATACTACTGATTGCTTACCGCCATGTAAGGCCTGCAGCCTGCATCTCTGGTCTTGGCTATGGAGTCCACCAGCTGACCGCTGATGCCAAAATCACACAGCTTGATATTACCCCTTCGGTCCATAAGAATGTTGGAAGGTTTGATGTCTAAAATGATATAAAAGACAATTTCAGACAGAATCCGAGGTTATCAGTGCACGTACCAATATCTGTGTTCGGATACAGCTAGCTGTCTTGAAGAGGGTGCTGTTATATGAGGCTTTTACACCCTCACATGAATTCCACGACAGAAAACCTAAAGCTTTGTTAGTATTCTACAAATGCTGGCTCTGAATTCTAATTCATTCACTTTCACAATTACCAAAAAACTTACCTCTGTGAATTATTTTCAAGTTTTCTTTTAAGTGGTTCAGTGCTTTAACGGTCTGTTGAAGACAAAATAAAACACATTACTTCTCTTTTAATGATATGCACGGTAAGAAATCAAAATGTACAGAGAGCAAAGTGAGTCCTCTACTCACCGCTAATGTTATTTTGCCTAATATTTCCTCTGGAATGACGTCATCTAATGCACAATATACATATTTGTAGAATTTGTCTAATGAGGTAGACATAAGCTCCATACAAATCCAACAGTCCCCCTGAAACAGAAAGTCAGCAGTTATTTCCCTTCAGGTCTGCTCTTTTAATAAAAAAAAAATAGCATTGTGTGCTGAAAGTGGTCAGTAATGGTCTTCAGATTCACACAAATATAGACCTTACGTATGCACTTGTGACAGTTCATCAAGTTTCACTTCACATAAATAAAATACTGGATAGAACAAACAGTACAGTAAAGCACAGCATGATTTGGTGGGTTCGAGGTCAGCGTGTTTCAGTCAGACCTCTCTGAACAGGGCGCCGTAGAACTGAACAATGTAGGGACAGTCACTACTCCTCATGACCACGTCCAGATCCATCAACAGCTGCTTCTGCTCCTTCTCATCCACAGTGGAGCGGATCCTCTGTAAGACACAACACAAAAAGCATCCACAGGTCAGACTTATTCTGGCTTTTCACACCATAATTTATGTTTTTAGTGGCGGATTCGAGTCCTAAGTATCACCCAACAATTTGTTTCAGTACAGTCTTTATTGGCAGGCTTCACTTAATGCAATGCATATCTTCTTTTATGTCTTTTCAGCATTATCCTCTCCGTTACAGTGCAGGCGGAGTGGAGAGGAGAATGCTTTATGATAACAGATATACTTATTATTCCACATTACATGCCAATAGTGTCTGTAAATGGGGTCATTGTTGGGTAAAATGTGTCCCACTGGTGATTATCAAACTGACTTCCTCCTTGTGTTTGACCACAATGCTGTGCTGAGTCTTCCCACAACATTTCCACCTGATTGTGTGGATTCTTCCCAACTCAGAAAGTTCCCCTGCTCCTCCCACTCACAACATGCTATGACTTGCTGCTCTAAATACACTCACTTGTTAAGTATGTAGTTTTGCTGCGTTTCCTGAAAACTAGAAAGTATGATGTTGCATTAACACCTATAACACAGAATTGCTTTCACATGGCTGTATGCCTCAGTAAACCAGTTTACATCCATGTCTGTCTACACTAACATTAAACATGTTGTCAAGATTCTAAAGGAACTGTATAGACGGTATTCAAAAAACATGCTGCATTTAAAGACTATTTGTTCAGAGGAGCACAGAGGACTGATAGAGAGCCTCTTCACACGATCCTTTACACGTCACAATCACCTGAAGCTTAATATTAGCAAAAACCAGTGTGTCTACTTTGGACCACAATGTTTCAAATAAGAATGTTTTTGCAAAGAAGCTACTAACTTTAAATCATGGATGCTCCACACACACCGTCAGCCCGGCAGCATAGAAGATCTAAACAATCAGCAGAGTGGGAACCCAAAGTTAGGTTCACCAATTCAGTACCTGACACAATGTGAAAAATGGTCACAGTCTTTTTTTCTGTTCCTGAGTTTCAGCACTGAAGAATAGCCAGAACTCTTTTTCACTTTTATGGTTTATAAAAGTGGGTCAGACTGTAACCAGCACAAGTGTTCTCCAAAGGTGACCAAGGATGGCACCACCTTTCTCATTTGATGTGATAATAAAATTAATTTTTTGCTTTTATTATCTTTTGTAGGATCGCAGACTTTTGTTTCTGTAGTTGATTGTAAATTTCCTATACTTAAGCCACTGCTATTCTTTGGATTTTAGAGAAATTTCCACAAAATACAGATAGAACAGTTTTTTTTCTTAAGCTCTCAGCAGAACTTCTGCTCAACCTTTGATATCTGTGTGGTATTGTCAGCAGTTGTATCTCCTCCTGCATTTTGGACAGACTAACTGTTGTTCTGCATGAGTTAAACTAAGTTGGGATGTGTCTATTAGTCTATAAGCAGGTCACCTTGACAGCCATGATCTGGCCCGTGGGTTTGTGGACCATCTTGTTGACAGAGCCATATGCCCCGCGACCAATTTCTCCAAGGTCTCTCAGATCCTCTGCTGTGAAGTCACAATGCTGCTCTGGAGAGATCTTCAGCTTCCCCGACGACTCGATACTGTGTGTCCGCAGACGCTCTCTGGAGGACGACACGGGATTGGTCGAGGCAACATATGAGACAAGATAGAGGGAGGAAGCAAGAGGAAGGAGGAAGGGGAAGGAGAAGGTGGAGAAAGAGACAATGTGGAGCCATGACAGGAACATGCATTATAGATCAGTGTGGACATGATCAATATTTAAACAGTAATTTGCTAATCTGGACCATTTAAATGTTCTGCGCAGTGACTGTGTAATCAGAGCTTTCTGAGGAGATGGAATTCTTCCATGGGAGAGGAATTTGAGAGAGAGCTAATTTACAAGTTCAAAAATGCAATACTACTTCAAAGCAGACTAACCTGTAAAAAACAAGCAGTAAAAGTTGTTAAGACTAAAAAAAAATCTAATTTGGACTGAGTAATAAAGACATCGTCCAAGAGATACAAAGCCTTCAGATCACTTTAACCTCTGTCAAATGACAATAATATGGATTGATATTGAGTTTTATTAACTTGTGTGCACAAATATATTCTAGAGCACATGTTCAGTAACTCAAGAGCACAGACTACTTATTTGTATGCACGACTTATTGGTCTCAGTTGACAGAGATCAGATAGGGGTACATTTCACATCACACCACTTATTAAATGCTGTCAGTCTTCTCTTAAATACAGAGTTCCTTGAGGAGCTGAGCAACAAAGAAACCTGAGATTAAAGGACTGTGTGAACACTTGTAGGGCAATGAAGCAACACTTTTTAACAAGGGTATCTTTGTTTTTTGGTTTTTTGTCTCTCAAGCACAAACACGAAGCAGTTGTACACGGTCTTATCTGATGGTTTCATGCTATTCTACCAATCAGCAGTTGGTGACATGCCAAGAAATGTGACAATCTGCCAACAGAGGCAAATTAAAAAAAAAGAAATTCAATTGCTTACTAAGGAAGAAGGCAAGAAAACATGAATGGAAACAGTGTCTGTTTAAATATGAGATCCCATTGGCAGCTGTCTCTACTTACATGTGAGGGTTCTGGAAAGAGGGAGGTGTTGGATTGAGCGGAAGCCTGGAGGCTGGTTTCACTGGAGGGTTGGCGAAATTCAGCTTCAGAGCTTTACGTTTACCTGGCAGGAAAAAGAGAGAAACAGATCCAGATTCCCACAGCATGCACGCCACACCGTGGGTTAAACCAGCTGGTGCGAACAGAGGACACACACTGTATAAGAAAACACTTGTCTTACCTCAGCAACCATTGCATCTATGCACTTGAGATAAGCCTTGACACATGTGCAAAAAGCAATATAAAAAAATCTTGCCACAATATGACCAAAGTACCACCACATTCTTGAGCTTTGAACAGTAAAATTAGTCTAAAAGATCAGTCGACTATGGTGAGGAGAAAAGAGTTGTGGCATCCTTATGATTTAGCTATCAAATCTTTTAAGAGCTGTTTTCCTCCACAGATTGACCTCTGGGTTATCTCAAGCTCTTCTCAAGATCAGAGGAAGCACAAAATGCATTTTGAGCACAAGCAAACTGCCCAGGTACATAGGGTTTCCCAATTCTCAGGTACTGCACTGGTTCTTTTGGCGGTTTATAATACCTTTTCATCCCAACTACTGCACATATGTACCTCAGAGTTTCCAAAAACTTGATGCCAGTCCACATGCCCTGGAAGATCTCAATGGCCCAGACAAATGGGAGTCATTTGGATCAAACATGATCTGCATTAAATGAACTTATGAACAACTGATTGGAACTGGCTGGTTTCTGACAATTCTTGCTAAAGAATTGCCAAAGGTTTGCTAGTTAGGCCATGACTGATCTTTCTTGCTCAATGGAAAAACTTGGGGCGTATGCGATCATTGACTGTTCGGAACAGATTATCTGCTCTAATGATCCTGTATTGTATCCTGTATGAATTCTGCTCTTATCAGGAGCTATTAATGGTTAGAGGGGAGCTCAAAGTTTGTTTGTTTTTTTAACTTTGGGGATTAAGAAGTAGATTTCTATGAATTTCTGGTTCTGAATGATGTTTATCTAAGCTGTCAAGCTCTGTTGTTGCAGGGCTCTTGTGCTACTGAGTAAACGTGATGATCAAGAATTCGTCATAACTGAGGCAAATTACCCCAAAGACTACTGTTAATGACCACAGTCCTATTATCCAATCGCCCAACCCAAAAGATGTGTTGACTTGTAATTTTAGTCTAATTTAAAACAATAAAAGTGAGCACTTCCTTCCCCTGTACATCATGACAAGAGAGATTTAATATGTGAGACTCTGACAGATTTTTCCAGTAAAAAATAAGGCAGAGACCAGATGGAAACTCTGATACATTCTGGTTTTTGGAGTAGTTATTGCCACAATGGACAAAAAGAGCCTCACTGCAGGACACTGATATTGGGAATCCCTGTCCAAAACATTTCTATTGAGAACTTTTTTAAAAATGTGCAATTCAAACCTGAACAGTTACCTTGAGATATCAAAGTGACTCAACACTTAAATAGCACTTTAGTTCCAATTAAAGACTAAATCAAGTCAATGGTGTTTGATTCCTTCCAGCCAATATTAGGATGCTTCACCAGAATGTAACTGCTAATAGACCGGCTTCTAAGCAAAGTGCTGAGTATTAAGTGTTGGGTCGTCTTTGCCATGCCCTGTTCAACCAGCTCTTGAGTGCAAACAGGTCCCTTAACCTTTAAGCCCCAGCGCAAATGAATCTCTCTTGGCCATAACTGAATTGTTGACAATAGCAGTGAACAGTGGACAGACTCCCCAACTACCAGAGCACCACACAGGCTGTTTCAGTAGTATATAGTGGCTTCCTTTTTGCCTATTTAATCCCATTAAATATGAGGAAAACATGATAAAATCATCAAAAATCTGGAGCTCTGTAACAACGCTGACTAGTCTCTCAGCAGAAGTACACCCAGTCTTCAGACAATGATTGAACAGCTAGCGACTCAATGTAAGTCAGTGAGGAGAGGAAGCCACTTTAGACTACTGAGGTGCACCCACAAAGAGTAGAGGTCGGTGTGCTTTGTGTGCGAGTCTATTGCTTACTTTGGGGCACTCCAGACAGGCTTATCTGAAACCCTGAAGTAAAGGAAAAAACATTTTACTACATTTTCTTTGGGCTCGTTTCAGTGTGAGAGGGTTATGATACAAAAGTGCCATCCCAGCAAGAGCCAGTGCTGAAAGTGGAATAGAGGGCAGGTTACTTTGAATGTGATTCAGCTCGTTAAATGAAGCATCATATTTTGGTGGGTTTTCAGTGCTTCAGTGCAATGCCATGCAATTGTACTAGAAAATCTATTTGGCTCTATTATAATTCGGGTGCTATTTAACATTTTAGTCATTGCTTGCCCAATAACAGAATGTATTAAAATGACTATTTGGCTGGTTTATCCCTTCTTTAACCCCCTAAGGTTATTCCTGTCAGACTTTTTTACATTAAACAACAAAATGAGTGACACAGAGATCGAAAAGTGGCTGACACTCTGCCGCTCTTCTTTAAAGAGGGGTATCACTGTTGGCTGTTGATATGTCGCTGCTGTTCTCCTGGCATAAAGCACACCCAGTATGTCAATCATGTTACACTAGGAGACACCAATTCCCACCAGTATTTGATGACCAACACTTGTATATGCTGCTGCTGACAACTGGTATCCTGTAATGATATAAAGGGTGTTAAGCGGGCCTGTTAAAGCAAACCTTTGAAACAGATTCCATAGTGTAATCTTCAGAAATGCCGCCCTTACCATAACTTAATAAACTGGCACTGTGCAACTCTTGTAGATGACGGCAACACAATCCCTCTTTGCTAATGGCTGCATTTCACCCCAATAGAGGATTGTGTATATCATTTGGGCAACTAAGCTAGCAGAGCTAACTGTAGCTATATATAAGCCATGTACGGCTAACATTTTAAGTGAGGCCCATGTAACTTTTGTCATCAGGTGGTGTGTGTGTGTAGGCTCTGTGTGGACATCTGCTTTCATCCAATTTACTGTGATTGTGCTGACTTGTTGGCGTTAAAATCAGTTCTGTAAGTGTATATCTACTGCACAAGTTTAGAACTGGTTCTTAAGTTGGACTCCACTGAGTAGCTCAAACAGAAATAGTCTGTGGTGTCTATAGCTGCATATACAAGTCCATGTGGGAGTATAATCCTGGCCTTGTGTGTCTTATTCCAGTAGAACAGCAGGAAGGTGACAGGAACAAAAGGGGGATATCACTAAAAGTGGGCATATGGCACAAAGCAAGAGTAGCACACCACTGGTATTTTGCCAGTGTGAGTGGCATCTATCTGTCGAACTCGAGGTGGCACACAGCAGTAGCATACTATAAACAGCCACTGCATATGCCAGTGAGAATTTACTTTTTACTAACAGAAAGTGGCATTCACCAGTGAAACATAAGTTAAATCCTGTTCATATATGCCATTAGCCATAACAGCCGCAGCATACAAGAAGATAAGTGGCATACAACTAAATATTAAGATGTGTCACTAAAACAGCCACATTTGATATCTGTGCTGCTGACAGAAATGCTCCCAGACAGGGTTGCTGGATGCAGTGTCTCATCAAACGGGGTCTGTCTACTGTGTCTACAGGTCATTCTAGTATGGGAACTTGATTAAAACATGCAGATATGTGGATAAAAATGCAGGTTTTACAAAAAAATAATGTATAAAAAGGAAATTTAAAACAAACACAAATGATGAACAGATGATGGTGGATTGGGAACATTTCAAATAATTCCAAGATATGGTCTAAGAAAACACAGTTTAACCCCCCATAGTAGACTGAGACCTAGTAAAATAAGTGTGAATACCTGTTTCATTTTGACATCTCCAGCAGGTGTTGGTTTCTGTAAGGTTTAGATAAAACATTTGATACTAGACATCTGCCACAGAGTAAGAAAAAGCAACTCAGATCTGTTACCCACTTGATACATGACTGTACAGCTGTATTGTATGTTAGCATTACGGGTTCTACAAGTCAATCAATGGAAAGCAGTCAGCGGCTTCCATCAGCATATCCATTATCGGACGCGACTCTGTATGACGTGATTCTATGTACTTTTCCGTCAGATTTACACGGCTCATCGCATGGACGCTGTCAACTGTGTGAAAAGCGGCTCACTATCCGGTATGACTGCACACAAATAACGTTAAAAACGGGTAACAGTCCAAAATCAGCTAACGTTGCATACCAGAGACTCATCTGCAGGCTGGCACTGGTGCTTCGACGGTTTCTGTCTTGACTTGTAGCAGAGGACAGTGTTGGAAGTTAACTCTTTACGTAAAAAAACTGTTGTGACTAAACATTCAGTTTGGCCAAAATGATTCTTAGCTAGCTAAAGTCATAGGTTTTATTAGCAACCATACTTGGCTTTCCGTCCGATAATGGATTTAGAGTATAGACTAAGGAGCTAGCTTACATGGTAAATACTAAATATTGATAAATATATAAACCTAGCGGTATATCTCGAAAACATATGACAGATAAGTTGTTTCAGTGTGATATCGAGAGCGGGAACAATGCTGTTCCACAAGCTATAACATTGATTAGCGAACGGACTTAAATCTCGACACAAGATAACGTTACCAACGTAACGTTCCATGTAGGGACCTGCTAGCCGTTGTAAGACGACTGAGGCAAATTCAACAACATTACAACTGAATGTAAATATGACGAATATAACCACATGTAATGTTTTTTTTAAAAAGCTTTTTTTATCGTTTCTTTGCCACAGTCAGCGTTGTTTTAAAAAAGTGACCTAGCTTGAGAGGAACACTTCAGTGTAGGCCATGATGGCACTTGTAGCAGCCTTGTGCTAATAATATCGGTGAATACACATTCATTGAATGCATCCTGAAACTGTCATACATTCGGGGCTTGAGTTTTGTTTTGAACTAGATTCATGTCAAAGTGGAAGACTTGAAACACTTCGTTATGCTACTAGATTTCTGTTAGCAGCTACACAGGGGCGACTTCATCATGGCTAACCTAGTAGCCGTGTACGTTTAAGGAGCCACTTCAAGTTTGGCAAAGAAAACTGGTACGCGAGCGGAAACTGTGCAATTTATCCTTAGAAATAAGAGCGTAGTTTGACAAACAGTTAAATGATACACTGCTGCAATTAAAACTCTATATTACGATGTTTTACTGATTAACAATAAGTATAGGTTGTTATGAATATAATATTATATATTAGTTTACTAATGCGTCATACTAACGCTGACTTGCAACACTAGCACTACACTCGCTCGCACTAATAGGTATATTAAAAATTACCAATACACAGATAAGGTGTCTGAAATTGCGTGTGAGATTTTTTATTCAATTGCTAGCGCTTATTCATAATCCTGAATAATAACATCTATACAAACAGGTCATAACATGTGCATACAGAAGTAAGAAAATTCTTTACCATTAGCTAAAATTACAAAGGTAATTTATGATCAGTCCAGAGACACTTTGTATTATAGTGACATGGCATCGTAAATTATCAAATGACCTACTCACATTTGTTAATATAACAAAATATTTAATTTTGTGCTTTCAACAAGCATATGAGTTTTATTTTGAAAAATCTGACCGGAGCAAATCATTTAATCTGCTTGTCTTGACTATAATTTTTCTGCTTCTGGGAAGCTACGAGCTACCCTTTTCATACCGACTCATGTCTTCAATTGACATAGAAAAATATGAAACAAAGGTCATTATTGCCTACCTTGCATGCTGCTGCTCTGTGTCTGCTGATGAAAATGGTGCGACGTGGATCCTACAATGCTGCTGCTGTTGCTGGAGCTTGTGGAGTTGCTGTCAGGACTGGGAGTCGCCATTGTTGTGTTGGATTCCGGCAGCAGCGCACAGGCTGCAATGCAGAGAGTGAAACTTCGCCCTCCCAGCCTCCAGACGGGACACTGCGCCACTTGAACGCAGCAGCTGCACCACGGCCACGTCTGTGCCGCTGCTGCCTTCACGGCCTGTCAAAAACACAGTAATTCTGGATTTCACAGCAAAATATTTGATACAGGCTATTTTTATACCTTCTTTACACTTTACATATTATACCTCTATATCTCATCAAATTCAAAGTCCCATATTGAATATTGGAACAACAACATTTCCCGACGTGATTTAATAAAATATTTAACACAAAAGTAGGAATGCTTATTCGATTTACATTGAAAGTGTTCACCTTGCCTCTCTTGAATCACGCCATCTGTGTTATTTAAATAACACAGTTTAACATATTGGTTTTGTATTTAATTTACATTACGTAGTAAAGTTCACTTTAAGATGCATCGTCATGTCAAATATATTCAAGTATGGTATTTAGTGTGAAAGTTCACTTTGACCTTTGAAGTGGTGGTTTGACTAAATGATCTAAACTCAAGGTCAGAGGTCATCAGAGGTTTCAACCACATGTCTTGGTCTTGTCAGGGGACGGAGTTCACTCAGTTTTCGTGGAGCTGGTCATGTATATGCCATTTACAGCCTATTATCACACATAGCTCAGTAAAGACTGAGATGCGGTTGAAAGCCCCAGATAAAGCTAAAAAAAGCACTTTTGTTTCACTAAGTTTTATCACCCCTCCCCCATAACATCACTTTTTGTTTCACTTATCTGTGTCACTCATTACTTTCATTCATTGTTTTGTTTTCTTAAAATTGTAGTTTTTGGCATTATTTTAGTGTTAAGGGCTCTCTGCCTCTCCATGGACTTTTTTTTCAAACAAAATACAGTTTGCATTTACTGACAAAAACATTTTTTTTCCAAAACTACTTCTTCATCTACAAGCATAACTCTGAAGCACTAATGTACTATCTTACTGTAAAGGGCTGAATTTGGGGTAACCTAATTGAGCTCAATTGACATTTCACAACAAGAAACCCAAGTTCACTTTCCTTTATTTCAAATTAAAAACATTCATCCATCACTTTCCAATACAACCATGATGCACCATAAAATGAATGAGATGTGAATGTGATTTAGAAATGCAACAACTTCTCTTGTAAAGATGTTTTTTTACAGCATGTTGTTTTACCTTATAAATAATACAGATCTGAACTCATTGTTCGGTAATCTCATCACCCAAAAAATTGTTTAATAAATAAGTTATAGTACACTGCACCCATCAAATATCTAACTTCTTTGCACAGTACATTGTTCAGCAAATATTAGCATGGGAAAAATTTTCATTTTTTTATTCACATAATGTAATTCCTTCATCATTTGTGACTGATGCCATCAGCTGATAAAAAAAGAAAAACATTGAAAGCCCTTCATTATAAGTATATATTAATAAATGAAAAAAATATACATTTTAAAATAATCAGTGTAAAATTCCATGACTTTGTCAGAGAATGTCACAAACATTCTCTAAATTTCCCTGCCTGAAGTATATAAATACTACCCTGACTGCTTCTGTTAATAACATCTCAATCTCAGTTAAAGCATACGTGATCTTGCCCTGTGATCTGCGTCACTTTGGAAACAGAAACACTCGATCCTGGATTCTCCCGTTCCCTTTCAGCACCATCCTGTCCTCGTACACAGAAACCGTGCCAAAAGCATTGCGGTCAGGTGGAGTCTCTATCACCCCCTCCAATACCAGGTGGTGCACCCCTGTGTTTTTATCCCAGTAGTATCCGCCATCATGATCGTGTCCTGCAATGAAACACACCACACTGCTGTGGGACTTTATGATGTCCAGGAGTTCTTGGAAGTTCCAGGCGAGGCAGATGGGGTCTGTGGATTTGGGGTGTATAGGGAGGTGACCTAGGAAAGAAAAATAACAACTCCTAAGTTAGCTGACTAACTAAGCAGCAATTTAATCAACCGCAGTTGATGCTGACAAACAAATCTGTGAAGTTTCCCTTTAAAAGGAACATTCAAAAAGAAAATTAAGGTAAAATTCAGTTCTTACTTGTCTAAACTGCCATGAAGATGCAGTGATAACTGAGCAAGTGGGCTAACAAAGATAACTACCTGCACGTTCACAAGTGCTGTACCAACACAGCAGAATACTGTGAGCCACACTTTTAATCACCTTTTTGCAAGATTATCTCTGTAGACTATTTCAGACATATTGTGTATTTCTTTTTATGCTCTGTATGTAAATATAAACATGAATCGCATCATTATAAAGGCCAAAAATTCTGATATGGACTGTTACCGAAAAAATAAACAGTAACTTTTCATTTTGAATGAATATCAGTGGAATTTTAAATCAGTTCTCAAACAACAAACAAAAAATGAAGTTAATTTATCACAACACAAACAAATCAAGGAACCAATCAATGGTAAGAGCATTGCTGATTCCTGGGAAGAGAGGAGATGATGGTACAGATGGCACAGCCCATCAGGTCTTAGATAAAACTCAGAGTGTAAGAGATCAAAGAAAAGGAAAGCCAGTTTGGTCTGAGAGCTCACTGAGCTGATGTTTTGGTGCATCAATGATGATTGAGAGGTTAGTGTCCTCAAACCCCACTGCCTGACAGAGGGAATCGCACAATACCCTGCACTTTACAAAAAGTAAAAGTTAGAAGGTCTGTATGACCTAAGTGTGAGTCAGAGTGGGGGCAGCTTTTTAAAAAACATGGGTTATGCAGTCAAACACATTTAGATCAACCTAGTGGTCATTATAAGCTGCTCATTTGATCCGTACAAGAGAATGAAAAAGATCCATTGCAGCCATAATGAGCCAATGAGCCTTCCATCAAACAACATCACTGGAATTTCTTCAAATACTTGAATAACTGAATCACAAACAACACATTAGGAATTTACTAGCTCCTCTTTTTTTACATTTTAAACAATCAATTAATCAACCAGATAAATGAATTCATTTTGTAAAAGTCGCAGGATTTACTTACTTAAAAGTGTAACTCTTTCCTGCTTCTCATCAGTGGAGGACAGAACAGAATCCAGCCAGTCCAGTTGCTCCTTACTGAACCCACCGTTGAACATCGTAAACCTCTGCTCAAAGCCCTTTAACTCTGAGACAAGGACACAAAATATGAAAATCATAATCAACTCACTCCTACACGGTTTGACACTGTGGCGGCTACACTGTGTAATAACAATTTAGTATACTGACATATTCTTGGCAAAGAAAAAGTGTTGTTTTTTAGTAATTGATGTCCTTTTCTGAACTTGTCAGACTGTGCCGCCTTTGTCCACTAAGTCATTTATGAAAATGTTAAGATCCTGTGAATGCAAAAAATTGCATACTTTCAATTTTGTCACAATATCTAGCGCAGTGTTATATTTTAATAGGTTGTTTTACAGAGGCATCTGTTAAAAAAGATATTGTAATATTTGATTTATCCATATCATCCAGCCCTGGGATATTTGTGTAGAGCACCTTGAAATCACAGCCAACTGACAGTGAGCAAGGGGACAGTTTGGAGCACTCGAGCAAGGTGCTTGACATTGAACTACCTCTGAGCTGTTCAGAGACTGACATTGAAGGTTCCAGCAGCAAATGTACATGCCATTTACTGCTTTAAGGTGCTCTACGCAACTTTGACAACAGAGGAACAAAACATCTCTCAAGGGCTTAAAGAACTGAAATCCATATTGCATTGCACATTGCATATAAATCCAATGTTATTGCTTAAAAAATGTTGCACAGTGCACCTTTAGTAAAAAAAAAAAATAGTGTGCAAAACCTATGATCTGAAACATCACAACTTGTAACAAAATCTGTTACTTAATATAAAACAAATCTAAAAAAAATACAATATTTATTTGAAATGTTCATATGATGGTCCTGAAATCAAATTCGAGTTAGCATACCCGCGAAACAGTTGAGGTCATCGTTGTTGTTGTACTGTTTGATGAGACTCAGAGCCTTGCTGTACTCCTCACTGGACTCCTCTCTGCCCAGCAGGCTCACATCATACGCGTCCAGGATGACGAACGTAAACCCGGGGAACGGACTGAAGTGATACGCGTAGATGTCCCCGCCTGCCTGGGCTCCGCTAGGGCTCCCGTCGGTGTGGAGTGTGCTGTTGAGCTTTGACCGCAGCAGCTCGCTCCTGGTGAAGTTATAGAACTCGTGGTTGCCCCACACATGGTGGACCTCCATCCGGTTGGAAGTGAACTCTCTGAGCACGCTGTCAAGCGCTCGCTCGGAGGCGCCCCTGCCCTTGTTGAAGCCGTCGATGATGTCTCCGAGCTGGAGGATAAACTCTGGTTTGTCAGCCCATTCTGACCAACTTTTCAGGGCATGTTTCAGCTGCTTGAGGCTGCTCCGATAGTACCGCCTCCTGGTCCGGCTGTAATTGTATCCATCGTCAATGTCTGCGTACTGAATGTCAGCGATCACGCCGAATGTAAACAGCGGCGTATGTTGGGGACAGTCGTCCATTCTCGGTGTTGTCTTTCGTCCGTTTGAAGACCAAGTGCTTTTCCTGTAGAGCGAGCTGACTTCACAAGAAGCATTTATCAGACACCGGTATCCCTTCAACCTGCTTACATGGTGTAAACCCGCCAGGCTCTCTGATGCGTTAACTAATTTCCTCTTACGTATTGCACTATGAAAGCAACCAAACCAACAGTCTAGTGTTACTGTACAGGATAATAGAAGCAATGACTTCCGGTTGCATCCTTCAAAATAATAGGCTACTGTTAGCAAACACGGTGGAATTTGGAGCAAACGGATATGACAGGAAAATGACCATCTATTAATTCAAACGTAACTTGCTCACCCAAGGGGGGTGTTTCCGATGCCCAACCATGACGTTGATGTAAATGACATAGCAAGTTTTGCCGGTTTAATGAGGTTCGTCAGGAAGAAATTAGTTTTAACAAATATCACAATTATCTTTATAACATAGTAAAGATATTTCTTTTTGACTGAGAAAAAAGTCTTACTCTGATCCCACAGTCACTGTGTAAAAACATGTTATATGTGGCATGATAAATTATGTTTACCTTATCTAAAATAGTATTAAAAATACTATTTAAAGATGATATAAATGATTTAACTGCAGCAGATGGACATTGCTTTGTATGAAAAAAACGCATTGTATAAATCTATGATAATTGAAGAAGACAAAAGAATTTTTTTAGGTGCTATAACCATACATTTTGTTAAAAAAACACTCAGAACACAGACTTGAAATTTTAATTACATGAACATTTTTTTACATATGTATTAAAATATAGACATTAATTTGCTTTTTGATCAACTGTTGAATGATGCAGTATTGTAAGTTGATCACACAGGTTGGTTTTCTGTTCCCTCCTCCGCTGTTTCCTTTTCCCCACCTGACAAAAGAAGAAATATACACCAACTCTAACCAAAGTGCAGATGTTTATCCCTTCTCCTTTTGCTCTAATCTTACAAGGCAAGTGGACTGCTACGATTTTCAGTCTGAAATTACACTTGTAAAATTGGCTGCTGCTGAGGAGGTTAGCAGGGATGCTGCAATAATGGCAGCTTCATCAGAACTAGACAATATTTCCTCAGTAAAAGAAGAGCAAAGAATGGCACTGAAGGCCTTTCTTGGTATTTTTGCTCTTCTCCTGACTGGCTTACTCTGGCAATAAGAATGAATTTGACAGACAGAACTTTCTTCCAGTCACCTTCCAACTTTTTTTTTTTTTTTTTTTTTTTAAAAAACATCCCGCCCCTTCAAAAAACTGTATATTAGAAGTTTCCAAGGTGG
>JAQNCA010000017.1:16042792-16086189 GCA_029783725.1 Acanthurus tractus | reverse complement strand
TTACATACAGTATATTAACCAAATGATCACATTTAAACATTGTACTACACTTGCCTTCTTTTTATTATAAAGCCCTTTTTTACATCGTAACTGTGTTCATTGTCTTTTTTTATTCTGTTATATGGTCTAATTATTTTTCTAATTATTTGTTATAGTGTGTTTGTAACTCACTCACTCACTGTTAACTTATTATTATTGCATTAATACTGTAAACTCAATCTAGACTGCAAAAGAACTGTAGCCTTTTCACAGGTTTTTCTGTCAAACACAAACCTTAATACAAGACTCATCCAGCATGGGACTCTCGTTGGTTTGTTGACTGTTGTCCTGAGCAGACACATCGTCGTTGTTCTCCTCCACTGAGTTTAGTACTGGACTGTGTGGCTGCAGAGGGGAGGATTGGTCCGTGGGGGGAGAAGCAGATGCAACAGAATGAATGCTTCCACTAACAATCACTGGCTGAGACTGGCTCTCTTCTGAAGTCATCTGGAGGTCAGAACCCAAAGAACTGGTTATGGAATAGCTAAAAAGATCTGATGAGGTGATAAGAATGTGTTACTGTACGAAAGAAGAAAAAATGTCTGACCCTCAGTGGTATTCTGTGCATATTGCACTGTGCAAAAATGAAGAGAATCTCAGATGTTGAGGATAAAACCGGACTGACAACATTCAAGTTTGTCACGTACACTTTACTATGCAAATTTTTTTTTTTTTTTACACAATCTATTCATTAAGACCAAATCACTCCTGAGAGATTTGCAAAAATCCAGAGAACCAAGCAGAGGTAAATATTTTTCATCACTTAACAACATATTTACCGACTAGACAGAACGATAACCATTAAAAATGACTGTTCTGGGTTTCTTACCTTTGGCGGACTGGGACTCTTCAGCTGCACATACTTCTTCAGTGCTCCTCTACAGCGCTCGACAATATGCTCCATCTGTAAGTAGCTTGCAGCGGTCAGGTAGTTAACAATTTCTTCTGGGTTAAACTGCAAGATGCCAGTGTAACAAGACTGAAGCAGATCACACACCACTGTGGCACTGTAGAGCATCGAGACCTGGATAAAAACAAACAAACAAACATAAAGAGGCACAGCTTTTACTCCTTTGAGCCATAATGAAAGCACTGAAATTGCGACTTTGTGTATGTTGACATCAACCTACCTGAAGTTTGGGGGATGGGTTGAGGAGAAACTGATCCCGTAAGAAGGGAGAGCAGGCAGCCAGCACCACCTTATGTCCCCTAAATGTCTGGTTGTTGCTGGCCACAATGGTGATGTCACAAAAGTGCTGGCGTGACCTTAGTGAGTTCATATGCTTCAGGGTGGTGTCCCCGTGGCATGGTAACTGAAAACACAGCATCTCCATCTTTTCTAAGATGAAATGGGAGATTATTCATTAAAATAATTCAAAGTACTTTCACGTTACAAGACCAAT
Source organism: Acanthurus tractus (assembly GCA_029783725.1). Lineage (NCBI taxonomy): Eukaryota > Metazoa > Chordata > Actinopteri > Acanthuriformes > Acanthuridae > Acanthurus > Acanthurus tractus. The sequence continues at coordinate 16,084,747 of JAQNCA010000017.1, read as the reverse complement.
AAGCAGATATTCATGCAAAATAGTGAGCCAAACTTAAAAACAATGTGTTTGACACCTGATGCATTATAATCACCTGACTGGAAGCACACAGATATTAAGTCTATCTATCTATAGCTATCTATCTGTCTATATATAAATGTTCTCTTGTCTCATGCCACATGAACTCATGATTGCACCATAGCAGAAGTTGCAGACAGGGTTCACGTTTGAATCGATAGAGTCATGTCAAATACTTGGCATTAAAGAATTGCAATCCTGTTTTACTTCCTTGGATGATTCTAGCAATTAGATCTTTATTTAAGGACTGAACTGAATTGTCATAAATAAAAAGTTAACAGATTAATTTTGAGTTTTTGATCAGTCTGATATCTAAAGGAACGTGCAGCCACCAAATGAAGTCCTTAAATACTGGGCTGGACTTTTTTTTTTTTTTTTTTTTTTTAAAAAACATCCCGCCCCTTCCAAACACTGTCTATGAGCAGTTTCCCAGGTGGATGTGTGAAATATATCATTTGGATATGTGAAACATTCTGTCTGGTGCGTCAGGTTACTTTTGCGTGTCTCATTTTCAGAACTCACAACTTTGGGTTGATAAAGTTCACCTGAGGTGTCTTTGCCTGGAGTCCATGGTGTCAGTCCAGTGATACACTTGGGAACCCACTTGAGGATGGGGGTGGAGGCCAACTCGCCCCACTCCCCCTCGGCCCGGTCCTGCAAAGATTAATGAAGGGAGAGTGGGACACAGCTTAAAAATGATATGTGTATATAGGAAAATAATATGAAAATATATATTACTGTGAGACATTTGGCTTGTTCTCTGAGCAAAATGCACAGATATTTACACCTTTATGTTCCTCAACTTAAAGTAGACCTTACTGTTTAGCATTTGTGTTCACCCTCAAGACTCAGTAAAGATAATACACACCAAAGCTTGCATCTTCACAACATACATGTAATATGCATCCTGAAGATTTTGAATAGTCACTTAGGATGATCACATCATGCACATAAAGTCAAACATGCATATGAACAGATAAGCGTGCACACTGAAAAAGTACAAGTACAGTATCTTTAACAACAGAAAATAAGGACCAAGATCATCATGCAAGACATTAAGGGGTCTATCATAACCAGTTCTGTATCAAAGCAGTGGCAGCACCTCCTCTGCTCCTCCTGAGGTCCCTAAGGTGAGATTACCCCCCTCCCTGGAGCCTGGGTAGGGTGACCTCCGTGTTGTCATTTTTTTACCATTTTCCTTAACGACCGCTGGCTGGAGTTTTAGTCAAGAGAGTTGCCATGGTTATGTTTTATTGAATGTTTTTGGTAATGGTATTCATTCAATGTGTCCTGACAAGTTTACAGTTTTCTGGACTATTGTGAGTGAATGAAACATATAAATAGTGCAATTCAATTCAACCTTATTGTTATATGTACTAGAGACAATGTCACAAAGTATGATGAAATTCCTATTTTGAGAATCCCCAGCAACATAAGAAATTATTTAAAATTACATAAGACACGATTAAAAGAAATAACATAAAATATGATTAAAAGGAGCAATATATATTGAATACATGAACAGTTTGATTATGTTGATGTCTAATTACCTGCTCTGTTTGCTGGTATTCACCATGCTGCTCACAACCAATGTCAAACACATACTTCCCCGGGCCACATGGCTATAAAATAAGAAAAAGATGGCAGAGATAGCTTTAAAACTAACAAAAAAAGATAGTTCTTTCATAACAACACTGTTACTTTTCATAATATCATTAAACTGCCATTATATACTGTAAAGCTATCTTTTCTTCTACTTCAGATTTTTAGGTTTCCTTGATTTTTACTCACCCTGCCCACCCTGATAAAGCCACAGTTAAAGATGTTATATATTTTCATCAGTCATTGATTGCCCAAGTATTCTTTGAACAAATAATAAAAGTAGAGCTTACATTATCGTTGACAAAGTTGCCCTTGTATCTGTGGTTGGAATGGATATACTCTCCAGTTGACTCCATCTTGCCGTTCACCCATGTGCCCTTGTACTTTGAGCCGGTTGCATGGTAGTGGTAAATGCCCTGGCCATGCCTGGCAATTGGACATCACCAAGGGTTTTGTTCAATGTAAAATTCCACAGAGGAATCTCATCTCATAAGTTTAGATTTTGAGTTTAAATAAAAAATAGAGAGAAGGTTCTAAATCGAGAAGCCACACAACGAAGTTGCTTCTGATTACAGGATATGGTCCTAGCCTGTAAGTTTAAAACTCTATACCTCATATGATGATACCACTCTCCATCATATGTGTCTCCATTGGGGTAAGTGTAGACACCGTGACCTTGTCTCAGGTCCTCAACCCACGACCCTGATAGAGAGAGGCAATAGTAAAAGTTTGGTTTCTGAATCTATATGTCACCGTTTTTAACTGAAAAAAGTGAGGGGAAGTGAGATCAGGGCTGCAAACACACATTTTTTACTCTAATGAAATGCAGGGGTTGACAACAATCATAACTCATGTACTTTAGCTTTACTGTACCTTCATATTTCGAGCCATCTGGATAGTAGAAAGTGCCCTGTCCATGTTTCACGTTCTGGTAATAGTTTCCTACATATCTTGCCCCATTTACAAAACGATATGTTCCCTATAAGACAAATGAAAAATGACAGTCAAAAATAAATCAGTCATTTTTTCCTAAGGTGACATGATGGAAACCTCTATGGCAATGATAGAAATGTTGCTGTCATCATAGACTGAAAATGGATCTTATAGTAACCAAGAAAAAGTGAGACATTGCAGAAATTTAAAGTCTACTTTTTCTGCCATACATGGACTAACTGACATGAATGTGTTGGGCATAATACTAGTACCTACTGTTACAAAACAAGTTACAAAACTTGACTTAGATACAACAAAGGTAAGGTTACGTCTTACCTCTCCGTGTCTTTTGCCGTTTTCATAATGTCCCTGATAAATGTCCCCGTTGGGCAGCACAGCTTTACCGACTCCGTGCCTCTCTCCTGCTTCATTTCTGTCCCCATCATATTCCTGCCCCCGTCAAACAGACGGTTTGTAACCAAAGACAGAGAAAATACACCGATAAACTGAAAACCGCGTATCTTCCTACAAACACACATATGTATTGTTAACAGGTAATATGCAAGTTAGCGTTAACTGACTAGCTACAGCCAGCCAACGGTGTTTAGACACTGAACAGCATCTTTGTTAACTAGCAAATTATTGTCTCTCACCCCGAGTTTACTGCGTTCATCATCAAAATCTTCAGATTCCACATCCGACATTTTTCTCTGTCAGTTTATAAGTCTAGACTATGTTAAGTTTGAACCGGAGTGGTAAAAACTGTAGAGATGCTCAGCCAACTCTGTGTAACCTTGCTAGTTTACGGTTGCCAAGACGACGCTCACTAACACGTGACCAAAATGCGTAGAGTTCAGTGTTCTGTCAGTTTACGTGAACAGCGTCACTTACCAAACCCGCCAATCCAAAATGGCAACTCTTTTCAAACTCGGAAAACAGCTGCGTTTCCTGCTTGATTACTGTACATCTTCGAATTAATTCGGTGAGTGTTTGCAGTTGAGGAAACTTTATAAACAACGGTCTACGGAGGTTTTAATGGACTATATTTCCAATGGTCGCTTTGTATATTTAACCAGGAACTTCACTCTAGCAATCAGAGAACCTTATTATACCAAAGTCATAGTTTATATTTCAAGGGGCAAATAAAACGTTAATTGCTTTAAAGGCAAACGCACCTGTTCCCAGTCAGGGTGATTGGGCCTGCGCGCGCTTACTTACAGAAAGGAAAACGCTTTTTAACATAGTCCCTATTTCGTTAGATTATATCATTAGATAGATCCTATATCCTTTCCTATAGAATACTAATTTTTACATAGTCTGCTTTTAATTTAGGGAGAATTATCATGCTTGGCAGTAGGCTAATAAAACTTTAGCGTCTAATGATCTACTGTAATTAAAATGCTAGGTTTTTAAGATGTCTCTAAAACATGTACATGTTAGCATTTCCCTCTGTTGTAATGAGGCTTGAGTCTGGTAGTTCCTTGAGACTACCTCCCTGGGTGCGAGAATACACACAATAAAACTATTTTACCCCATACTGTTTGACGGCCTCTCGCAGTAACTGTAACTTTAGGTCCAACTTTTACGTTTAGGGTGTAAAACTTCGGAGGTAATTAGTGCTTATGACAATTCTTGAATGCTCTTTAGGTAAATAAAACATGTAAATTCTCCTATGTGGTGGGCTAGTGTGTAATTTTGATTTTCCTTGATGTAATTTGATGTGAAGAAAATATAATAACATGCCCTCTAGCCATCCCTAAATTATAGAAAATTAGTCTTCATCTACGTGCTTTGTGTTTAAATGGGTAATAGGTCATTAGTCATCCTGAAAATGTTATTATTAAAGGTGTAGTAGTCCTATTTCAAATCTAAGTAGCTTAATAAAAGAGTTTTGATTTTAACCAGGGTTTGGAAATGTTTTAAAATAAATTCATCACAACTTTCAGCTCGCTGGTCCACTTTCTTGCCCATGCCCCTCAGAAAGCCTGAGTCTGCCATTGCTGAGTACAGCATGGGCCCCAAATCTCCTCAATGTAAACAACTCCACTGTAATTTAAAATGACAAAATGCCTGTGGTTTCTCAGATGTCACACTGGAGGGCGCTGTGGTCTACCTTTGCTTTGGCAAGGAAAAAAGGCATTCCTAATAATAATACTGAAGTGTTATTGCACAGGGACTGAAACATGCCCTCAGTGTTTGTATTAATAAAGTTGCTTCTACAATGCAAGTTCTTTTTTTGGTTTATTTTATGTAACTATGCCAAGTTAAACCATCTAAAACTTATTCATTTAAAACTGACAATATGCATGGGTGTAAAAAATGCGTACTTGTTCTTAATTAGATCAAAGAAATGTCAGAAATGAATAAAGTCAGTATATTATAATGGACTACCTGCATGCATTATTGATGATATCTAATAAACCTGGCTTATAGGAAAGGAGCTGATACCAAAGTTCATCTGTGACAGATAACAGACTGGATGACCTCAACTTAGCAGTCCTTTATTTAGACAACTTGAACTTGACTTGACATTAACTCATAAGCTGTGAGATTTTGTCATCTGTTGCATCAAAGATTAAAAAGAACTCTGGTTGCAATCCACTGCATTCACTTCGGCTTTCTGAGACTCGTGAGGAGGCCATTTTCAAAATGTCTTATGCAGTTATTCAATCAAATGAAACACACATGCCAGTTAAAAAAAGGCAAATGAAAGGCAGTTTGCAGTGATAATCCACATTGCATCACTGTCCTCACACTGAATTTAATTGTCCCTTTGAGGACAGTCCCTAAGAATATCTCATTCCTGATTAATTCCCTAAAGTCGTTCATATTTAAGATGGAGGCAGTCTAAGCCCTAGGTTCATTGGTTGCTTGTTCATGATTTAGCACCCTTCTTTTCAGTTTACAGCCATTAATCTTCCACTCATGACTGAAGTTGAAATGAGCGACAGCTTGAAGACTTAACATCACTCCAGAATTGTTTACTCATTTTAATGTCTTGTCATCTTGGTTCATGCAACGTTTGGTTGGTGACGTGCGTCTGCATGTAGACACAGTTTGAACAATACAACAAAATATATTAACTCAAAAAAGGATTTATCATCTTGTAAGAAACCACATTTTAAGACGATATGCGTATTTTCTTTCTATGATATCAGTGGATTAATATCAAGTCTATGTAGGTATATGTACATAGGATGTAGTTAGCTTAGCATAAGGGCGGTAAGTGGGGAAATGGCTAACTAAGTTCTCACCAAAGTTCAAATATAGAGCTTGCCAAAGTTTACTTATTATCACATAAAGTATCATTTTTAATCTGTTCACAAACACAAATATAAAAGTGACAGTTTGCGTTAAATACAGGGTTAAGACTTGGGACCTACCGGGTCCAGTTGTCAAATTAAGGTCGCAAGGAACATACTGACTTCCTGTCTAAACACTGATACAAAAACCACACTTCCTGCTTGTTTTATTAAAAACAGCAACCCATAGAAGTTGCCCAGAATTACTAAGTGTAGGAATGAATTGTGCATTGAAAAATAATTTTAAACCTTACTCCTACGACCATGACTAATCTTACAGTTTTTAATAAAACAAATGCATGCACAACAACTTGTTGATAAGCTTTCGTGGAGGTGGTTGGTGTATCTTCTTTTTTTTTTTTTTTTTTTTTACTGTGGGCACAGACAGGCTAGCTTCTTTCCTTTTCTATTACATTCTCAGCTGGGCTTATTACATTTTGGCTTAAGTTCAGTACTTAATACATAAACACAACCTGGGAAACCAGTCATCTTACCCCACTTTAGAAAGAGAATGAATAATTCTGAAAATTTTGGAGTATTTATTAAATGAATTATTTAAAAATAATTAAATAAATTAGATTATTATTTGCCTAACTGTCCTGCAGTGTCCTTCTTTGGGAAATACCACTTGTCATCCCACTCAGAAAATCAGAAAATATGTAGTCATGGACATTTCAGGTACCAAATATTGCAAATGCAGTTGTGTTCATGTATGCTGATAATGACATATGTGGGACTTTTAATGTCTTTTTTTTCCATTCTGCAAAGGTTGTGTTAGTTCATGTATAATTTAGCTTTTTTTGGCGAACACTCTATCCCAAAAAAATAGATTTTGATCTCAACAAATCATGCTGGTGAAATGAACATGAAATAATCAATATAAATGTAAACAGACCCCTTTCCTGCAGTACAGAGCAGTTAAATTTTAACACCTTCACTTTTTAAAATAACCTTCTAATTTTACTGTATGATGTATGGGCAGTGTATCAACTGTATCTGTGATAGCCATTGTTTTTTATGGCAGTGTACTGCACACTGTTCTGTCCCTGACAAGCTTGAGTGTAATGGCTGCTTAGAGTAGAGATGCTTTCCTAATAGTACTGTTTGGTTATAATCTTCCAAACACAGCAATGAAGATGCTAAACAAACACTGTGCCGGTCTCTGCATGCTTGGAACATTTCAGCATCTATTCGAGCAGTGGATCCCAGGCAGAGGTCACCCTCCTTTGGCATTCATTCTTTTCTTGAGCTGCAGTTGCCCGCCACCACGGATTCATAACAAAAGCTCAGTGACATCGCACTGATATCACATGCCAAACTAATCACTTCTCTCCACCCACATTCATTAGAGGCTTTGACCTAAATATAGGTGTTTGCTGTGTCTCCTAAGACACCAAGAGGGACCTTATAAAAGCAGCAAGGGTCAAAGCTGACCACATTTTTCAGCCAGGACTCCTGCTGGTGAGGGCATGCTTCTGTTTCATTGTTGTGTGGGTGTGAAAGATAGTGACTTAGAGAATTTAATTTTGTTTCTGAGTCAGTTGTCTCTAGGTGGAGAAAACATAAGTATACCTTTTGTTGCCCTCTGAAATTAGAGCTGGTTTTGGTGTCAGTTATTCTTCACTAACCGTTTTAACTTTTCATCTGGAACCTTTTAGACCCCTCTGGGGTGTTTTGCAGAGATGAGTTCGGATGCTGAGATGAGTGTGTTTGGGGAGGCTGCCCCATACCTACGGAGACCAGAACGAGAGAGAATTGAAGCCCAAAATAGGCCTTTTGATGCCAAAACTGCCATGTTTGTGGTGGATCCAAAGGAGCTGTTTGTCAAGGGCACCCTGCAAAGCAAAGAAGGTGGCAAAGCCACCGTTAAAACTGACGCAGGACAGGTACCTCAGCTGTGGACAAGGCCAATCACTCATGTGCTCTCCACATTGTTCTGCTTATGAAGGCCACATCTCTCTTCACAGGTTGTAACAGTGAAGGATGACGAAGTCTTCCCCATGAACCCGCCCAAGTTTGACAAGATTGAGGACATGGCCATGATGACCCACCTCAATGAGGCAGCTGTGCTGTATAACCTCAAAGAGCGTTATGCAGCATGGATGATCTATGTGAGTAATGCAACATTTACTGTACTTAATGATGGTCATTCTCACACAAAGCCTGTGGAGCTGCTGGTCAACAGACACCATGTAGGCCGATGTTAGAGCTGCAGTAGGTTTATGATGTAAAATGTTGAAAATACATTGTCTTGTGGCAGCAAGTACTGGCTACTTTTTATGCACTTTAAGTGTCAAAGGTCAAGGATTTAGAATCTAAGAAATGGTGTCTCCTAATTTAATAATTATTTACCATAGGTTTGAGGACATAATTGACGTTTTTTTTTTTAGGTATTTTTAAAAGTTTTTTTGTTTTTATGAAAAATCATAGTATCAGTGTACCCTATTCAAAATGATGTATTTAATTAATAGTTAAGATATAGTAATTAAAATATTATTGAAACAAGCTTTTTCATTTATAAGGACAAAAGCACATTAATAAAATGTTCTGTAAATGTTCTGATGATAGCCATTTTGCTTAATGTTTAACAGCTTATTCTTTTATAAGATGTTTTAAAACCAATCAGGTGTGTAATGGAGCCAAAGAGTGATCATGGAGACAAAAAAACAAATAATGGAAATAGTTAATCAATTGAAAGCATTGCAGACTCTGAAAATGTTGGAAAGTGCCCTGTGTGAGGAGGACGTTCAACCAACAATACAATGCTATGCTAAACTGTTTAGGCAGAGGGAGAGATAAAGCCTGAAGTCACACTAATTAAAATATGAAATGTAGAACAGGAATTTGTCTGTTTTTTTTTTCTCAGTGTCACCTGCATATGTGTGTGGCAACCACAGGCTAGGCTCAAATAATACCGGGGTAATGGTTAAAAAAACTGTGGTTAATTTTAAGCAACTACATTGCGTAGTTGATGTGAGGGAAAGATTGTGGTCACATACACTTTTTAAATGAGATGAATTTTAATTGCAGGTCTCTTGCATGAAAGTCATTCTCATACACACTACACATACTACACATACACGCTTTCTGCCTCACTCTACTACTTTACTGGCAATGGAATAAGTTCTTAAGTGCAGAATTGTTTAATATGAACACAACTCAGATGCTTCCATTTATTTTAGGTGGTATCTTTGTGCTATAATACAGGTCGTCTTTTAAAAAAAATTCTCACTCCAACTTAGATTTATCCACATATTTTGGCCTGCAAATCACTAAATCCACATCCACTCACTCAAGTGTTATATTTAAAATTTTTCAGACCTATTCTGGGCTGTTCTGTGTCACTGTGAACCCATACAAGTGGCTCCCAGTGTACAACCAAGAAGTGGTGGTGGCCTACAGGGGCAAAAAGCGCCAGGAGGCTCCACCACACATCTTCTCCATATCTGACAACGGCTATCAGTTCATGCTCACTGGTAATCTGAAATTGGAGAATATTTGTTGATTTTTCAGTTTTTTAAAGGTTCTGATGCTATGCATTTTACCTTTTTAACATGACTATGAACTTACTTGTAGATAGAGAGAACCAGTCCATCCTCATCACGTAAGCTGCATGATGATGCAAATACTTCAGCCTTCATCTTTGATATTTTTTTATTAGGAAAAGAGGAAGCAAACCAAGTCAGGTGTGTGTTTTTCTTGTTCTGTAGCGGAGAATCTGGTGCAGGAAAGACCGTCAACACCAAACGGGTCATTCAGTACTTTGCAACAATCGCAGGGTCTGGGGACAGGAAAAAAGAGGCTGCTGTCTCTGGAAAATTACATGTAAAATATAATTTCTATATACTCTTTAAAATGATGCCAGACATATTGTACTAAAATTCTTTCAATACTTATAGTATATTTACAACTTAATAACCTCTTATCTGAATTTGTAATATATTCTTTGTTTTTTCTGGTGCTCTAGGGGAATCTGGAGGACCAGATCATCTCTGCTAACCCACTGCTAGAGGCCTTTGGAAATGCCAAAACTGTCAGAAATGATAATTCGTCTCGTTTTGTGAGTAAAGAGGATAAAGATTTTGCCAGCAGCTGCAACTGATTTGTCACCTTGTTGATTAATCTTTACTTTTTTTTATTGCCTTCTTTAGGGTAAATTCATAAGAATTCACTTTGGTACCACAGGAAAACTGTCTTCTGCTGATATCGAAACTTGTGAGTAAGAATTAATTAAGAGACATGCTGTTTTGTTGTCGGAGGCTTTTGTTCGAGCTCATGTAGTTTTTCTTCACAGACTTGTTGGAAAAATCCAGAGTAACATTTCAACTGGCAGCAGAGAGGAGCTACCATATTTTCTACCAGATCATGTCCAACAAGAAGCCTGAGCTAATAGGTGACATAAATCAGTTCAGTGTTACCTAGTGGCAAATGTGACTTTGTACAAAAAGCCTTTCTCTACATTAGATGTTGAGTAAAATGGCATGCCTCGTTTGTTTATACAGCAAGGCTTGGATTTTACTGACACACCATTTTTCCATCCAGAGACTCTCCTCATCACCACCAACCCCTTTGATTACCCATTTGTTAGCCAGGGGGAGATCAGTGTGGCCAGTATTAATGACAGTGAGGAGCTGATTGCCACTGATGTAAGTTAAACTGAAGTCTTTTCTTGTCCAACACTGCAGACATCCACAGGTTCTTATATGAGCCTTGTTATGATGTGATGTGCTTTCAGAGCGCTATTGAAACCCTTGGCTTCACTGGAGAAGAGAGGATTGGCATCTACAAGCTAACAGGTGCTGTGATGCACTACGGTAACATGAAGTTCAAGCAGAAGCAGAGAGAGGAGCAAGCAGAACCAGATGGGACGGAGGGTGACTGAACCACACTGAATTTCACCTGAATCTTTTCATGTCTTCATATTTTTATTTGTGATGATATTCTTTTACATGTATATATGATATATGTAAATGTTTTCATCTTTTTCTGATACTCATATTTTTTTTGTCCGTCACACTCTGCTTTATATTTTTATTTGATCAGTGGCTGACAAGGCAGCCTATCTGATGGGTCTGAACTCTGCAGACCTTCTGAAAGCCCTGTGTTACCCCAGAGTGAAGGTTGGCAATGAATATGTGACCAAAGGGCAGACTGTTCAGCAGGTATGTGTGCTAGTAAACTATAATGAAACTTCTATACGCTCTAATCACAGGGTATTACTTCTTATTTGCCTCAATTAAATACTAGTGTTGAGAAACAAAGCAACAATAAACGTAAAGGTGCCCCAATCAATATTTTTTGTATTTTTAAATATCAAAAGGTAAGCCAAAAGGTGTTTCAAAAGTGTTTCAATAGTGAACACAATAAGAATATTTTTTTTTAGCTCTGCAGCTCTACTGAACTTTTAAACTTCCTTTAGTTGAGTTTGTTTTGTTTTTTCAGCTCACAAACTCCACCTTTATAAACACCATTGTTTTCAGGAAAGAGCATTAACACGCTGACTGTAAACTGTCTGCCAAGCACCAAACTCAAACAAAGTTAGCAACTGGAGGTTAAAAAAACTGAACAGCTGGAGCCTACAGAGCAAGATCATGTTTTAGTTTAGCACTTACCTTAAAGGACTGAAAAAACACTTTACTTAGATTCAGCAGCTGGACAGAAACTCAGCTGTAATGAATGCTAATCTTGCTACATTTATGCTGGATTTGAAAAGATAGAAAATTATTTACACTCATTTGCTAAATATAGGATTTTAGCTTTTTGCTAAGTTTCACTGCTCTTATTTCACCAAAATTTATTATTTTTAATAAAAATAATAATAATTGCACATTCGTGGTGAGAAATAAAGGCTCGTGTGCTTTATATTGTTTAAAGTTCTTTTTTTGCACAATGACTATATTTGACCATTTACCAACATGTGTCTGGAACTTACTGGCACACGATATTGTGCAGGTCTACAATTCTATAGGTGCTTTAGCCAAATCTGTCTATGAGAAGATGTTTCTGTGGATGGTCATCCGCATCAACCAGATGCTGGACACCAAGCAACCCAGGCAGTTCTTCATCGGGGTCCTGGACATAGCTGGGTTCGAAATCTTTGATGTAAGTCTGCATTTAGCCAAGTATTTACTGGAATTTATAATAAACTACATGGGAATCCTCTAAATATTTTGATTTGCAGTTTAACAGTCTGGAACAGCTGTGCATCAACTTCACTAATGAGAAACTGCAACAGTTTTTCAACCACCACATGTTTGTGCTGGAGCAAGAAGAGTATAAGAAGGAAGGCATTGAGTGGGAGTTCATTGACTTCGGGATGGACCTTGCTGCCTGCATTGAACTTATTGAAAAAGTTAGTTTATAAAGATAAGATGTTATACAAAGTCACATTAAATTGAAGCCAACAAAAATTTTCTTTATATATATATATACATATTTTAAAAAATCTTTCAACAGCCAATGGGCATCTTTTCCATCCTTGAAGAGGAGTGTATGTTCCCTAAGGCATCAGACACCACCTTCAAAAACAAGCTGTATGACCAACATCTTGGAAAATCCAGCAACTTCCAGAAACCCAAGCCTGTCAAAGGCAAGGCTGAGGCTCACTTCTCCCTGGTGCACTATGCTGGCACTGTGGACTACAGCATCACAGGCTGGTTGGACAAAAACAAGGACCCCCTGAATGATACTGTGGTCCAGCTTTACCAGAAAGCCAGCCTCAAACTACTGGCTTTCCTCTATTCCACCTACTCTTCATCTGATGGTAAGAATATGAGACTGGAATGACTATTGATTCCAGTCTATGACTATATAATGATTCTGAATGGTTTTATTTTGATAATTTACATTATGTTATAAGGTTACAACATAGATTAAACCATTTCTTCTTCTAGATAATGCTGGTGGGGGAAGTGGCGGGGCTGGTGCCTCTAAGAAAACAACAAAGAAGAAGGGCTCATCCTTTCAGACCGTGTCAGCCCTCTTCCGGGTAACTGCATATTAACATATTATTTGATTTAACGTATTAAATAATAATTTTGCAACAAATCGTGTACGCTAATGATGTTTTTGATTTCTTAAACAAAGTGATGACAGTAATTATCTCTCACAGGAGAACCTGGGAAAGCTAATGACAAATCTCAAGAGCACCCATCCTCATTTTGTTAGGTGTTTGATTCCAAATGAAACTAAAACTCCAGGTATATCAGTAATTTCATACAAGAAAAACTCATTGCCAGACCTTTAAAAAAGTATCTCAGGCAGTCTTATCATAATGTGGCTCCTGCTGACCTTTAGGCATTATGGAACACCATCTGGTTATCCATCAGCTGCGATGTAACGGTGTGCTGGAGGGAATCAGGATCTGTAGGAAGGGCTTCCCCAGCAGGATTCTGTACGGAGATTTCAAGCAAAGGTAAAGAGGCAAAGATAAGTTATTTTGGAAAAACTTTTGCAAAAACCTTTCTCTGACAAGACTCTTTCTTCTAGGTACAAAGTGCTGAATGCTAGTGTGATACCTGAGGGACAATTCATCGACAACAAGAAAGCTGCTGAGAAGCTCTTGGGCTCTATTGATGTGGATCACACGCAGTATAAGTTTGGGCACACCAAGGTAAATGAATTCAAATGTAGCCAAGAACCTCAGTAAGTTTTTTATATACTGGACGTGTGGGATCATCTAACAGCGTCCTCCTGCATCTATCAACTAGCAACCACAGACCATCTGATCGTCGACACCAAAGCAGATTTTGTTAGTGCGACACCATGAAAGCCTGGAGAATCTGTTGTCTCAAGTGCACCGTTTTCCTCATTTATGATTCACTGCATTTAGATTGAAGACACACAAAGGCAGCGAGTTCTTAAAAAGTTTTGTCACCCTCCGGGACGCAGCCAAGATGATGGCAGGCTTTTTACCACAAGTATAACTTGAGGTAATCCCGATTTCCTCTTTCCTGAAGGTGTTCTTCAAAGCCGGACTCTTGGGTCTGCTAGAAGAGATGAGAGATGAGAAACTGGCCTCTCTCATCACCATTACTCAAGCCTTGTGTCGAGGATTTCTTAGAAGGAAGGAGTTTCAGAAAATGATGGAAAGGAGGTAACTTATGAATATGAAAAATAAAAATCACAGATCTTTTATCATGTGTGAATGTAGTTACCATACTTTAATATGAATGTACCCAGAGTATACCGACACTGTACCTGCGTGAACCTCAAAACTATAAAATAAACTTCACCACTTTCCAGAGAGTCCATTTATATTGTCCAATACAACATTCGCTCCTTCATGAATGTGAAACACTGGCCATGGATGAAGCTCTACTTTAAGATCAAGCCGCTCTTGAGGAGTGCTGAGACTGAGAAGGAGATGGCTATCATGAAAGTGGACTTTGCCAAGTGCAAAGAAGATTTAGCCAAAGCAGAGACTAAGAGGAAGGAGCTGGAAGCCAAAATGGTTTCTCTGCTTCAAGAGAAGAACGACTTGTGTCTGCAGATTCAATCTGTAAGTACAGAAAACGCACTTTCTGCAAAGATATTGCTGTTAATGTTGGTCATATGTAACATATGAGTATATGTAACATATGTAGCATGTGGCATGTTGTGACCCATGTGTGATCTCTTCTGCAGGTGTGTGTGCTGTCAAAAACAGTTTATTTGAAGAAACTCTTACGAACCAGTTAACAGCAAGCATGCAGAAAGGCTTCTTCAGAAGAAAAAAAACAGGAAAAGTTGAATGTGATGTTTCTTAGATTACTTTTATGATTGCCGAATAAGCACATGCTGCTTTCTTCTTGCATTGTTCTTCTGGTCTGCAGAAATATGTTGTGTATTTTGGAAAAATGCAGAAAATTAGATGATGAAGTCCTAGAGACCAGATTGTGTTTTCTTCAACAGGAAAGTGAGGGTCTGGCAGATGCAGAGGAAAGATGTGAGGGGCTGATAAAGAACAAGATTTTGCTGGAGGCCAAAGCCAAAGAACTCAGCGAGAGACTGGAGGATGAAGAAGAGGTGAACGCCGAGCTGACGGCCAAGAAAAGGAAGCTGGAGGACGAGTGCTCTGAGCTGAAGAGGGACATAGATGATTTGGAGCTCACCTTGGCTAAAGTGGAGAAGGAAAAACATGCCACTGAAAACAAGGTGTGTGTCTGCTGGCTGATCACAGAGCCCAGATATTTAAACACTTTATAACAAACTCCTTTTTGGTCCACGTTCAGGTGAAGAATCTGACTGAGGAGATGTCCACTCTTGATGATACAATCGCCAAGTTGTCCAAGGAGAAGCTGGCCCTGCAGGAGGCCCACCAGCAGACACTGGAAGACCTGCAAGCAGAGGAGGACAAAGTCAACTCCTTGTCCAAAGCCAAGATCAAGCTGGAACAACAAGTTGATGATGTAAGGTTACAGCCATCACCAGTTTAGAAATCATAGTATTTGCAGCTGAAAGATACTCTAATCGGTTTTAAATGGAACTGTGATATTTTGTGTTGGGGGGTACGAATGCAAATGCACAAAAAGTTGTGTTAAACTTTTTGTCTCCAGAAGTAACCAAAAAGACCGGAGAGTTTTGAGTTAGACAGAAAGGAAATGACTGAGGCTACAGTTGAACCTGCTGTTGACCAAACTACTGAGACAACTTTTTTAACAAAGTCTTGGTACACTCTTATTCCCGTCATGATTTCAATGTACACCAGCCTCAAGTGATGAGCTGAAAGCAGATACGGTCAAATGAGGGTGCAAAGTATATCAAAATAAAATAATGTTGGGTTTTTTTTATGTTTTAATGCTGTGCATGAAAAGATCCATAATGAACTCTCTAAGAGACCTACTTAATTTCTAGAGGCAAGTTTTTCTGACATTTGTATGCAATTTTTCTGTCCCAAGCTTGTTGATCCATATAAACAGTTAATTACTGAAACCAGGATCACTATAAAGAGTTTCCACTGTAATGTTTCCATTCAGGTATGTTCAGATAAAAAGACCAAAATATACACAACTAAAACATTTAAGTTCATCATTGATTTCTGTCACTCTGTTGTAATTTTCTCAGCATGGACCCTGAAGATGCAGCATGACAATCATCAAAATAATTCAATCAATGATTTCCGTGTCAGTCTGTGTATCTTCGTGTTTCCTCTCCTTGGTTTGTTTCTAAAGAACCTGAAACCTGAAATGATGACAAGGAGAAGAACCGTGTATAATTTTTTTTCCCAGTGGTCCAGACCAGATGAACCAAACTACATGTGTAAAGTTTTTTTTTGTTTTTGTCTTTTCGGTTTGTTGGCAGCTCATAACTTTACTCCCATCACTGTTGTTGTCCACTACAACAAATGTCTAAACCTATAACCTACCTTTCCAGCACTAGCTGACAGAAAAAAACCCTAACTGGGCTCAAGAGCTTAAGAGTGAGATATATCATTTAACAGGGTTAGAAATATTGTACCTCGTACAAAGTGGCAATATATCAATGTTGTGTTGAAACCCTTTTTTTGCTGTGGGACCGAACAAATCCATGACTGCAGGGTTTGATCTCTTTTCTGAAATTGTGTCCACATGTCAGCTTGAAGGCTCTCTGGAACAAGAAAAAAAGCTGCGGATGGATGTAGAGAGAGCCAAAAGAAAGCTTGAAGGAGATCTGAAACTAACTCAAGAATCCATAATGGATTTGGAAAATGACAAGCAACAGCTGGAAGAACGCCTTAAGAAGTATGTACTGGTACAGTGTTGTAGCACAATGCAAAGTCCCGTCCTTAAAACATTGTCTAATAACATGGTTTGGATTTCAATAACAGGAAAGATTTTGAATTCAGCCAACTCTTAAGCAAAATTGAAGATGAACAGAGTGTGACTGTACAATCTCAGAAGAGGATCAAGGAGCTTCAGGTACTTGGAAAACTTACAAGGATACAAGGAAGTTTATTGGTCATTATCCAACAGGTTGTATCATGAAATTAAAATGTGGTTCCCTCTTGATTTAAAGTTAAACTTAAAGGCTGAAAGAATGTGCTGCAAGTTAATAAGTGATCGGTGGTTTTTGTTGCTTCACCCAGGCCCGCATCGAAGAGCTGGAAGAGGAGATTGAAATGGAGCGTGTTGCCAGGGCCAAGGTGGAAAAGCAAAGGTCTGATCTCTCCAGGGAACTTGAGGAGGTCAGTGAGAGGCTGGAGGAGGCAGGAGGAGCCACCACTGCTCAGGTGGAGATGAACAAGAAGCGAGAGGCCGAGTTTCAGAAACTGAGACGAGACCTCGAAGAGTCCACCCTCCATCACGAGGCCATTGCCGCATCTCTGAGAAAGAAACACGCTGACAGCGTGGCCGAGCTGGGAGAGCAGATAGACAACCTTCAGCGAGTCAAACAGAAGCTGGAGAAGGAGAAGAGTGAGTACAAGATGGAGATTGATGACCTGTCTAGCAACATAGAGGTCATGGTCAAGTCAAAGGTAAGCTGGCATGGATCTTACACTTTCAGTATATCATGATAAATATAACAGGTTTCATTATCTTCTTTTATAAATGCTACAGATTAATTATGAGAAGCTGTGCCACTCTTTGGAAGACCAGCTGAGTGAATTCAGAACAAAACATGATGAGAACGCTCGTCTGATCACTGAAATAAATGCTCAAAGGGCAAGACTTCAGAATGAAAATGGTATGCTATAGTGTAAAATCTTATTAAACCAGACTTCTGTGATCACACACTTCTCGCTTTTCTTACATAGCTTTCTGAAAAACTCTTGAACAGGTGAGTTTTCTCGTCTTCTTGAGGAGAAGGAATCAATACTCTCGCAGATGTTGAGGGGTAAAATGGCATTCACTCAGCAAATTGAGGAACTGAAGAGGCAAGTTGAAGAAGAAACAAAGGTTTGTTGCATTATTGCCTTGTACAACCAAACAATGTCTGTAACACTGATGATGTTTTAAGTTCAGTGGACTAGCCGGTCAACTTTCGCAAGAGTTTAAAGCTTGAGCCAGCAGGGGTATAGGTTTTCTTAAAAGCAATCTCAAAAACTAATAGACAAAAATGCTAAATGCAGTCAAAGTTATGCTAAGATAAATACCTGTGCATGTGTTGGCCAGGCATAATTTTTTGCGAGAAAGTAAACGTGTGTTTTACAAAACCAGAAGCCATTCTCCAAAAAAGCAATAACATTTATACCTTAAGAGAACGTCTGCTGAAAATGCCTAATCCTTTCTGCCTCTGTGTTAGGCTAAGAACGCCCTCGCCCACGCTCTCCAGTCCGCCCGTCATGACTGTGATCTTCTGAGGGAGCAGTTTGACGAGGAGCAGGAGGCCAAGGCTGAGCTCCAGAGAGCAATGTCCAAGGCCAACAGTGAGGTGGCCCAATGGAGAACCAAATATGAGACGGATGCCATCCAGCGCACCGATGAGCTGGAGGACGCCAAGTGAGAGTTGTTCACACACATATAAATAATATGAAACAAGGTATTTGCAATATAAGAAAATGACAATCATGACTCCCACTTTATTTTGTAAATGCTCAGGAAAAAGCTTGCCCAGCGTTTGCAGGAGGCCGAGGAGGCCATTGAGGCTGTGAACGCCAAGTGCTCGTCTTTGGAGAAGACAAAGCAGAGGCTGCAAGGAGAGGTGGAGGACCTCATGGCGGATGTGGAAAGGGCAAATGCTCAAGCAGCTGGCCTGGATAAAAAGCAGAAAAGCTTTGATAAGGTAACCAAGACTTCCTGCAACTTAATTGTGCCAGACAATCACAACAAGCCACAGATGTTAACAATCCAAATAATAACCTGCAATCTGTTTCGCTCGTTGCGTTTGTCAGTTGATACAGGCTGACATTCTGGTGACTCAGCACATACCAGTAATGTAGTCTTTCCATTTACACCCTGTTAAGTAGTAGTTAAAGGGAAACTTGGACATTTTTTAACCTGAATCCTATTTAGCCATGTTTTTGTGAGAGAGTAACTAATGGGGACAGCAAATTTTAAAATTGGTCCAGTATTGAGTGAGAGTGCTGCTGCAGCCACAAAACAGCTTCCACTGGAAGTGTTATTTTTTATTTTTTATTTTTTTTAGCCTCCCACAGACTTCAATTGTTATTCTCAGTGTCAGACAACAGAGTTAATCCTTTTATTAAAAAGTAAAATCTGTCTTGCTCAACCAAAACAGCTGTTATGTCACTGTCTCGAAAGCCACCAGACTCCTTGTTTTACCTCGCAGAACACCATAAAACAAACTCCCTCAAACTAAATGGAAATGAAATAAAGCTCAGATTGAAACTTTTGTGACAGAGACAAAAACAAGCACGTTTAGCAGATACACATTAACAGTGCACGACTGAGCACAAAAAGCATGTTTTCCAGCGTATTAGCACTTAAACATAAGAAAATAAGCTTCAGATTGAAAAATACAGAGTTTTACCTTTAATGTGAGCAAAAATAAGTCAAATGCTTTACCCACAGAGGTGATTTAATCACACAATCCTTATTCAAACCCTTAACGTGTCCTGATTAGATCCTGTCTGAGTGGAAGCAGAAGTATGAGGAGGGTCAGGCTGAGCTGGATGGAGCACAGAAGGAGTCTCGTTCTCTCAGCACTGAGCTCTTCAAAGTGAAGAACTCTTATGAGGAAGCTCTGGAGCACCTTGAGGTCCTTAAACGAGAGAATAAAAACCTGCAACGTATGTAAATTACCATCAGATAATACTGCTTTTTCTAAAGACAGGTTCATCCTCAACTTTGAAAATGAATCAGAAGACTTTGATTAAATACCAGGGAAGTTATGTTAAATGTAGATTTGTATTGCATTCAAGCAAGGAAGAAAGACTAGTCAGCTGTGCACAGTCCTAAAGCAGTATCTGACATGATTAGAGTCATACATTTTTGGTTGTTTCCATCTGATTTTAAAATGTACATTTTCAGAGGAAATCTCTGATTTGACTGAACAACTTGGTGAAAATGGTAAAGCCATCCATGAGCTGGAGAAGACTAAGAAACAAACTGAGACGGAGAAGACAGAGATCCAGACTGCTTTGGAGGAAGCTGAGGTACTTTGACGTAATAAAGAGAAATCATTTATACCATGGCACAGGCTGTATTTATCAGTGTTTTCTCATTGTCCCTTCACCAGGCTTCTCTGGAACACGAGGAATCTAAAATTTTGCGCGTCCAGTTGGAGCTCACTCAAGTTAAAGGAGAGATTGATCGCAGGCTGGCTGAGAAGGATGAGGAGACTGAGCAGATGAAGCGTAACAACCAGCGCACCGTGGAAACAATGCAGTCAGCCTTAGATGCTGAGACACGCAGCAAGAACGATGCCCTGAGAATCAGGAAGAAGATGGAGACCGACCTCAATGAGATGGAGATCCAGCTGAGTCACGCCAATCGGCAGGCAGCTGAAGCCCAGAAGCAGCTGAGGAACATCCAAGCCCACCTCAAAGTGAAATACTGTTCTTTAGCACCTTCAACTCAAGGATGTTAGCATAAAACCCGCTTGGGCAGATTATCCAAGTTTTGACATCCTGTTTCTCTGCAGGAACAAACCCTTCGCCTGGACGAGGCATTACGGAGCCAGGAGGACCTGAAGGAGCAGATGGCCATGGCGGAGCGCAGGAGCAGCCTGATGCAGGCAGAAGTTGAGGAGCTCAGAGTTGCTCTGGAACAGTCAGAAAGAGGCCGCAAACTGGCTGAACAGGAGCTGACTGATGCCTGTGAGAGAGTAGGATTACTGCACTCCCAGGTAAGCAGCATTGTTATGTTAGAATGGTCAACAAAGATCATTCAAATATGCACCTGGCTGCACCAGGTAGATATTTATTGGTCAAAACAGTCAATGATAATGTATTAATGCAGGGAATGAACGGGGTTAACAATGAGTAATACCTCTGACTCTGAGCCTGACCCACTGTGCACCACCTGCTCAGCACCCAACAGCAGCTTGACACAGTTGGAGACAAACATCAGCCGGAGAACATAGTGTAGCATTTGGCTGCTTAATAACAGATATGTTTTCTCTCTGGAGTCAGATAAGACAAAAAAAAAGGTTAAAAGAAGGTTTAATACTAAAATTTGAATTGTGAGTGTGTTTGGTCCCCAGAAACACCAGATTCCAGATAAATGCAAACTTGATTATAAACATAAGTCACCTTTATTCCCATTATATTAACTGTCTTTTGGCTACAGAACACAAGTCTCCTGAACTCCAAGAGGAAGCTGGATGCAGATGTCAGCCAGCTGCAGGGGGAGGTGGAGGATGCAATCCAAGAGGCTCGCAATGCAGAGGAAAAAGCCAAGAAGGCAATCACTGATGTAAGTATTCTGCTCTTATCCTTGATTACATTAAAGCTTACAGTTTTTTTATTATTGTGATTGGTTAGTAACATTGATTATTGATCATCCTAGCTTCTTCTATGAATGCTGTTTTTGTGCAGTTTGATAAGATGTTTCGTAATGTTTTGACAAATACCAACATCAGTTTAACTTACTGTGCTCTTGTAGGCAGCCATGATGGCAGAGGAGCTGAAGAAAGAGCAGGACACCAGCAGCCACCTGGAGAGAATGAAGAAGAATCTGGAGGCATCTGTGAAGGATCTGCAGCACCGTCTGGATGAGGCCGAGAACCTGGCTTTGAAGGGGGGCAAAAAGCAGCTCCAAAAGCTGGAAATTCGGGTATCACACTCATCTTTATAAGATTAATGTGGCATTATTGAGAACAAAAACAACAACATTGAAGGTTTGGCCTTCCCCTTGTAGGTGCGTGAACTGGAGGGTGAAGTGGAAAGTGAACAGAAAAGAGCTGCTGAGGCCATCAAGGGAATCCGTAAATATGATAGGAGAGTGAAGGAGCTCACCTACCAGACTGAGGAGGACAAGAAGACTGTTTTGAGGCTGCAGGACCTGGTGGACAAGCTGCAGCTGAAAGTCAAAGCATACAAACGGCAGAATGAAGAAGCTGTAAGATCCCACTTCCAGAAAAACAATTTTTTTCTGAATGAATGATTTTAGCTTACAGTGTTTGTTTTTGCTACAGGAGGAGCAGGCAAGTGCTCATCTCACCAAGCTGAGGAAGGTGCAGCATGAGCTGGAGGAGGCACAGGAGCGCGCAGACATTGCTGAGTCCCAAGTCAACAAGCTGAGAACAAAGAGCAGAGAGTTTGGAAAGGTAACACTTCAGTTTGCTCTATTTGGATTCCACTTGGTATGTTTTTGGCTAATCTTGCCGGGGTTCTGACCAGCAAAAGCACTTGATAAATAGTGAGTCATTAATCATTAATATTACAGGTAGGAACAAAATCAAAGAATTGTAAATGCATTATTAAGACTGAAAAAAGATGGGTACAAACTAGGAATGTTTCAGGTTAACCCTTTAATCTAAAACAAGTTCTTTTTATTATTACAGAAAAAAATATTCATCTATTTTCTTTCCTTTTCTTCTCTTTTTTGTCCCTTCTTACTTCACCTCACCTGTCCTCTGGCAGGCTGCTGAATCTGAGTAGACTTTGCAGTGATGACACAGAAGCGCTCCTCTATGCAAGTTTGTGGTGCACGTAGAAACTCACCTGAGTAAACAAACCTTACTGTTTTGCTGTGGACTGTAGCAGAATAAAGTGGTGTGAAGCATCAGCTTTATGTTTTTTCTCCACATCTGTTGACAACTCAGTCTATACACTTTATACCAGGACATTAGCATGTTTCTGAGAAAAAAAATCACATAATAAGAAGTGTTCATCGTAGACCTTGATGTATTAGCAGGTTAGGAAAAGCTTGGCAGTGCTAATTGGAGGAGTCACTGTAACAGATAATCAGGTTCTTAGAAGGAGTGTGTTTTTTATAAGCACCTCTCAGCGTGTGCAGCATGTATCTATATAAAGCATCTGTTTGGGGAGATCAGGGCAGATCCCTGCACAATGCCCGCTGACATTTACACTCCGAGTTAAAATAGCCATCCTCTTCACTGTCACTCAACTACATACCTAATGCGAGCATGAGAGAAGTGGATTAAGTATGATTAGACCAATAATCAAAGGAGCATATGGAGCCATCAGAGGACTGATTTAAGATGGATATGTGTTGAGCTGTCTGTGCATCCTTTAAAGCTGTTCATGTGGCGCATCAGACAGAGGGGCTGTGTCTGGTTTTCTTCTGTGTCTCTGTAAGTGTCCTCATCATTATAGGAATTCCATTGGTCTCAGACCCAGATTAGAGGTTAAAGTCTAATATGGAAGTTTAATACACATCCTATACTTACAGGTACCCAGGGGAAAATAGCACCAACCATACTGAAAAAGGTGATACGGTTTTAATGTTATAGTCGATGTAACAGAAATGTAAAAGAAGTTCCCTTTTTAAAAGTTCTGTGTAACTACATGGCATCCTGAGCAGAGAATGCAAATCACACGCAGAATATGCTGCAATCCAAGGGACTCTGTCTTTGTTTTCACTGAAGTACATCTGACTCCCTTCCTGTGAAACTGTTGTTACACAAGCACCTGGAGTAACCTCTCAAACAGCACTGTAAAAGTGAGATGGCAGAATGCAGTTTCAATCTGCCTTGAGCATATTTTACTTGATGCTTTGGGTCGTTAGCGTTAGCAGGACAGCTAGAAAGCTAATAATTCAGTTCCATTGATTTGTTGAAGATAGATTGAAGAAATAACTGGCTGAATTGGAAACATTACCAATGTTAAAACTTAAAAACATGTGAAATAATTTGTTCTAATAAGCCGTTGCCCCTGTGACATGTAGTGGAGTAAAGTCTCATATATACAACCTTTTCAAATGGATCTTTCCGATCCTTAATAAATACATGTGCATGTGCTGAACAGTGGTAGGACTAAAACATGAATATTTTTTTTAATATTGTGACATACATACCCAGCCCATATTGGCTTAAAAGACATCACAAATTCTTATAAACAAATTTGACTGAATAACAAATGAAGAAATAGCAATAATCATTACAATAACAAATAAAGTCCAGAATAGAAACCAGTTTAGCATCTTTCACTATAAAATCTTCAAACCACCAGAGTACAACAAAAAGTGAAACATCATTGTGAAACGTAAAAGTGCCTCAGAATTCTACATATGGTAAAATATATCATGACCATATTTAGAAAAAATATAGTTGAATTTTTAAACAAGTTATTAAAAAGAAATCAAAAAGCGACTTTCTCTAAGTGAGTTTGGGCTTTGATCCTAGAGAAATCCTGGCTCCAGCCTGGCATTTAATTCCAAAATTATTTGTAGTACCTAATGTTAAAGACTTGTATCTGAAGAGATGCCAAAAAAAACGGACCTGCTGTTTGGGACATTTGATGATGAGCAGCTCTTTGATGCAGCCTCATCATTACATTCAAGGCTCTGACCTGAATGTTTTCACCCTAATCGACCTCATTTACTTCACCAAACAAGACTTTGCTCCTCATGTGTTCAAGACTGTCAGTGATGGATAAAAAGATGTGCCACAGCAGCCGTGTAGTCTGTCAGGAGTGACAACACGGCTGTGAAGGCCAAGCTCAGTGAGGTTTCCTTATCATACAGCAGGGATGATCTATGTTAGTGACACCTACACCGGCTGACCCCACCTGTAAAGGGTCACAAGCGTGAAATAAATTTAAATTAATTTGTTGATTTATTGTCACATTTGTATATTTCATATTTGCTTTGAGTGGTAAAGTGCGTGCTCTTTTACATTTTTTACACCTTCAATAATAACCAGGTGATTCTTATTATTAAGATAGAAAAATGTCAAATCAATTAAAACAAGGTATTTCTCATACTGCTATATTTTTTTTCTCTTTGTAGTTTATTTCCTTCTAGTATTCTTGTAGTTCCACAGCAAGAGCAGCTAGAGGGCACCCTTGAACAAAAGAAGAAACATGGAGGGAGCGAGACATGAAAGAGGATTAAGTTTGTTTGAAGAATTCATTACACATCTGGAAGATATGGTTCCTGTTATCATATGTCTCAAAGTGAAATTTGGCTTGTGCTCCCATCTTATAAAGGTGAAAGGTACAAAAACACCTGAGCTACATGTGTCATAAGGAGCCTTTCTGCGCTTCTCAAATTAAAAAACAGATGCAATGAAAGAAGCTAGATATTATCCTCCTAACTTGGGAAAACAGACTGGCCACTGAAAATGCATTGATGCCAGCCAGACTTTACATGAGTACTTTATGTTGCTTCAGGACACTCGCACAGTTCCCCTGCACTTAGAGCAGGATATTTAACAGAGGTAATAATCAAAGGTAGTGAAGTAAAAACTAGATGACGGGCTAAAAAGTATGCTGGTCATGAGTTACTGCCTGTGCTGGTGCTCAGTAAGTGGTGTGCGTGTGAACGGTGGAACTTTTTCTCTGAGACTGAACCATTTTTTTAGAGACTGAACCAAAATGGCTAATATTGTGAGACCAAAACGAGCTCAAAAGACTACCTAGAGTTTTATCTCATCGTGAGCATTTGTCAAGTTAAGCTAATGTTAGCAAGCTCATTCATATATGAGATGTTTTCATCTATATGTTAACTTTATGGTTCTTTTGAATTTGTACTACTGTTTAGCTACATGGAAATGTTGAACATTATTCTGTAACTGCTTCACTCTTAAGCAAACGTTTACACACAAGGTCTTGATGTATTTTGTAGGCTGCATCGCTCTGTCATTGTGTCATATTCACCAGTTCAGCCCACAGGAGCTCTCTTGCCTCTGCCCCTTTTTGCAATTTCCTGGAACCTTCAGGAATAAGAAAGCTTTTGTTATCCATGTTGTCAAGTTGATGTGCATTTGCAGGCAGCTTTAATCTAAAATCTCAGTGGAGATCTTCTTCTTCTGGAAGCTTTGTCCCCGCAGCTGTCAGTTCATCATATCTTCAACATGTAAATAAATGGAAACTTGAGACTCTAGCTTCATGAGCTTCTTCTTAGAACAAAAAAATTATCATAGAGTTTGAATCCGCTGATGCAGCGGTGCCGTATTTCCTCCATTTACCCAACATGAACAATCCATCTCTACATGTACAGCGCCGGGTCCTCAGGGGCCGGTTGCACCAACTAGTCTTTAGTAAGACTGAGCGTATCTCCTACGCCGGTCCTGAGATCAGTTTTAAGAGTGGCTTCTGAGTCGGCTGCACCAGCAGAGCTTAAGCCTGGCCTTAACCCGGTTTAGCTATGCGCGTTCATGTGAACAGCCCTGTTACTATGGCTATGGCTATGGCCTGGCAGCGTGCATTGCTAGGTACATTGTTTGATCTCTCCCGCTGTTTGGCTCATTTCATTTCTGTCTTTTTGCCACAGCTTTGGATGATCGAAGAAAATGCAAATTAAATTTCACGGACTTAGAAATGCCTGCTTGTTGTATAATGTGTTAAGTAGACGCACCACCATGAACAGTTTGAGGCAGAGGCGTCGTTCTACAGTAACACCTCAGATTCAAACTTTACGTCTCCTCCCGACCAGGCGTAAGACTTGGGCCTTCGACCTGTCTCAGACAGAGGAAGTGACAAAGATGTTACTGTTGCAAAAACGCGATGGTGTGATCTTGTTGGTGCAGCGGGCGTAGCTGCCAGATCTGACTTAAAACGCCAAGTAAAGACCAGCGTGAAGATCTGTTGGTGCACCTGGCCCCTGCTCTGTGGCATTTTTGCTTTCTCTCTGAGGAGGACAGTCTCAGTGTCCTTGTCAAACAGAACATTAATTAGATATTTAACTAAAATTTAAGACTCTAGAGAGACATCAAAACAACAAACTCCAGGCACTGGGAAAGGAGTTGAGCTGAAGTTGAAGATTTAGTTGGACTGTATTACAGACAGAATTTGCAACTTCTGAATATGTCTGTTTTCATGTGTGTGTCATTTTTTTCTGTCATTTTCTTTTCTGCCATGCAGGTGCTGTCCTCAAACTACCTTGTGAATAACCTGCAGTCTGCAGCAGACAGCCACAGATACTCATCACCTTTTATTTCAAGAAGCATTTAAATGTTTCATGAGTCATAAGTTTTTCTTTTCAGGCTGATTATGTCCAAACTGCTGAAATTCAGTTATTTTAAAAGGGTACATCACTGATTTCACACAAGTACATTTTATTATTGCACCAGGATGGTCCAATAGAAGATGCCTTGGAGGTGATTTACAGTCATTTACTGAGAATTTTGGGCAATGGATGCCCCATTTTGTTGTAAGTCATTCAAGATTTGGACATGCGTGTCTATGTCTATCCTGTTTCTATTCTTTGTTTCACTTCTGGTAAACAACTACCTAGAATGGCAATATATCCTTGACAGAGAATGTCATTAAACTGGCGAATATCCTAGAAAACTGATAGCTCTACCTTGTGGTAGCCTGTTTGTGCTATGACCTAGAACATCAACATCTAGTGACTGCTGGTTTTATTGATTTCAAATAAAAAGGAAAAATGTCATCAAAATTCATACACCTCAGGGCAAGCACATTAGAAAAAGTTCCCTGATGTCTGTAGCTTGAGTCATTGGAAATTGTGATATCTGTTAGCCAAAAATAAACATTCATGTGACATAACACCAAGCCATGGTGCAAAAGGGGAAGTATCAAGTTTTTCGGTGTTGGGCTGATTTTATGTTCATGTTCAAGTCAACTTTTTCTGAGAAAAAAAGAAAGAGAGAAACACTGCTTTATTTGATGTAAAAGAGTTGACAACTAAATATTAAGATATCATTAAAAAGGGCTTCAGCTGTTTAATTAAATAAGGACAAAAATAACTATCTTTCTTTACCTTAACTTGTTCTGTAATTGTTTTGTATTAGTTTCAACCAACTAAATAATAATCAGTGCCCCCTTAAGCTTTATTTTATGACTGCTTCCACTTCCAATAGAAGCCTAATCATCATCATAATCATCATCATCATCACTGTTGTCACAGAACCAACACCAACCAAAAAAGATATGTAACAAAACCAATAAATACAAAAACATCAAATGTACCGCATATGAAACAATTTAAGCAGTAAAATTAGATCATAAAGTGGACAAATGTTTTTACAATAAATCACCATCAACGCATAAAATGAGGAGATCAAAATCTTAGGAGCGTCAGGGGAGTTACGGATTTTGACAACGCAAGTTCACTACAGTAACTGACATAATTTCCGGTAAAATGTTCAAAGTAAAACGACGGAAAAACAGAGCAAGTAATGAATTTCTCCCTAAAAATAATAGTAAATCATTTTAAATAGGTCTCGCGACATTTCATGTTAATTGTATGGTAATTATATGTGTGTAGGCCTACTCCACGGCAGCAGGCCTGGTGGCTATACTGTATTGGCCCAGCAAAGTTAATGCGATCGTTGCAGTCTTTGGTTTCTTTACAAACACTTTAATTAACTTGAAAAACATTTTAAAACACCATAAGTGGGCTAATAAATAGGCCAATAGTAGAAAAGGGGGTAGTAGGGGGTAGTATGTCTTGTAAAATTAAGACTTGTAGTCAAGAACACCTGCTGTGCTATGGCGAAGTCTTGTTTTGAAAACAAAACAACCTGACTAAACCCTTCATGCTCGTCCTAAAATTATGCTATCTGCTTTGGTCGGTTGTCAAGGAGACAGCTTACAAAGTAGTTGGCCATTCGTTAATTCTCTAAAAAAAAAAAACATATTCCGTTTTTATTCTGAAGTCAGAATTATGTACTTCCTGTTCGCCGCGCCCCGCTCTGCGTAGCTTGACGCCGATCTTCAGGCTCACAGGGAGCGTAGCGGCTGGCAGGCAGGCTGGAGGAGCAGAGCGGAGAGGGGCGTCCTGACAGCAGCAGGAGGAGAACCTGCTCACCAACTTCACGCGAGTTTCACTTCACTTCTCTTCTTCACGAGCCGTGACACGAGCGTGCTTGAAAACCCGGACACAAAAAAAAAAAGAAAAAAAAGAGAGAGAAACCTCTCACCTGATTTGAAAAGTTTTGTTTTTCTTTCAAGGAGCGAGGAAGGGACCATCATCGCAGCGCGCGTGAGAAGTTGCGCACGCGATGTCTGGATCGTTCTGCAAAAGTTTGTACCCGTTCAGCGGGGAGCAGCACCAGCAGGGGCTGAGCTTTGAAGCCGGGGAGATTATCAGAGTGGTCCAGGCTCTTCCCGGAGGCTGGTGGGAGGGAGAGAGGGATGGAGAGAGAGGATGGTTCCCCTCCAGTTATGTCCAGGTCTTGGAGGTAAGACTCTCTGCTTTTAGAAACATATGATCTCTCATTATCACGTAGTTGCACTTCATTAAAATCTTAATTGGATCTTAATTGGATGTAAATTTTCTGAAGTTCCTTTTTGGCTTTTTTAATGATTTTTTTTTTGTGAAAAATACTTTTTTTTTTTCTCTCACACACTCACACTCGCAATACACACAAAGTGACGGGGTAGAGGGTTCAGACCAGACACACACACACACTCACTCACACACTTGAGGATAAAGACAGCATTGACAGATGCACTAATGAATCGTTTTCCCGTGCTGTGCTTATCAGATTAACTCTAACCTTCCCAGCAGTCAGCTCCCTGCCTCACTGAGCTGCAGCACACTTCCTCATTCCACACATTCCACTGAAATACTAGGGTCTCCTCTCAGTGCGCGTGAATGCACAGGACATGCTCTCTCTCTCTCTCTCTCTCTCTATGGTCAGCCCCTCCCTTATCCACATAGCCTCCCTCTCTGGCTCCTCCACTGAGTTCACACACTCTGCTGTTGCAACTTGGAAAAGATCTCCTACATTCTTATACTCATTTCTTTCAAATTTACCTGTTTTTAACCATTTTTTATTTTCTGTCATTCATATATAGACATAACGTTCCAATGCTGAATGCACATGCCGAAATAAACAAGTGTCAAACAATTTGGCAAATGTATGTAATCGTAACCCTTTGAGCAAAAAGCTCAAGTTTCAAACTGCTCTGAACACAACATGACAACACTTATCAACCTTAAATAGCGCCAAAGACTTGACATAACAACATCTTCACTGGCTGGTCTGCTCCAGGTGTGGCACCCCCCAATGATAAAAGGACACACCTACTGATCCACTCAGTCCGATTAGCTATTTGTACTGAGGGGAATTCACAATGACTCCTTCCGGGACTCGGATCTGGATTATATTTTATGGAAACAATAATGTCTGCTTTTCCGTCTGATGTCTGCTAGCATCTCTCCCTGAACTCTCAGTGATTTACAGTGAATGCTGATGGACAAATAGTTTTCCAGCCATCTTGCTAAATTAACTTTTCTCCATAAAATTGAATCCAGTCTTCTAAGATCGCTAATTAAAGACATAAAGTCGGTGTTTCCACAGTTTGCCAGGTTAATACAGCTGTCATGTGCACTCTCTTGGTGCGTGTTCAGTGATTGGCCCATTGAAAGAAAATGGGCTTTTTAGGGAGGCGGGGCCTTACAGACTGACATTAGAAAGGCTTGTTATAGATACAAAATGTGCTAGGTGGTTCCATAAAGGACCTGTTAAAAATTAATAAGTAATCTTTTTTGAACAATTCATGCAAAGGTCCATCAGTGGAGTCCCAGAGAGCTGGAAAATGAGCATGTTGGGTCTCCTTTCAATTTCGCATGTTTGACGGTAACAATTTTTGACTGTGACATAGTGTGTTACATCACCCAGTTTACTGACAGTTTGTTGAAATCAGCTCTCAAGCTGTGAAATTTCTGGGAATCTCACAGTTTTATATAGACTTGATTCTTGAGGTCATGATTGAATTCAGAGGCAGATTTCGACTCAGGCTGATTCTTGATTCAAAACAAAAAACGCAACAAACTGTTGAAGAGGGACACAGATTTCTGCCTCTTGTTCCAGCACACAGTGTGCCTAACCAAACATAACTGGCAGTTCAGGTAAATGATCTACAGCCTTTTCATTTTAGAAAGTAATGACTGCATTCGTGAAAACGCTGTCATTTTTGTCACGTCTTCACTCTTCATCTTAGCAGATACATGATTTGTGACCTTGCTATAGCTGATTTAGATACCTGAGGATCATGTTAACCTGTTGCAGCAGACGAGTCAAGAACAAGATCCTTTATCTTTTCTCAGACCAGTTTGAGGAATGGGGTTGTTAGGCGGGGCTGCAGGGAGCAGACAGATTGTTCTCAAAGCTTATCAGTTTCATCAAGAATCCGGTCTGTGGAAGTGTTAAACTTTCAGAGACCCAAGTCCTGCTCCGTCTTATGGACCTTCACGGGACCTTGTTGTGGTACATTTGGTACATATATGTACAGTAGACATCTGAATTGTGCCACCAGTTACAGTGTTTGTTGATTTAAAATAACTTAACAACGTAACAGTGTAGAAGACAGATACAATGTGGGAATTCGAAGTCATATGGACCCAATCCTTGACTTTGAATCCCTGACGGAGATCCCTCTGTCCTCGCAACATAATATGAATATAAGGGAGACAGCGTTGTGTGTTTTCTAAACATACAGATTGTCCCTCAGCCTGGTGTGTGGACTCTCTTTATAAAACACTGATGCAGAACTAGATTGTGGTTCAGCCCTTAAGCTACGCTAAATTAAGCAACAGCAACATGCTTATCTGATGCTGGGTCTGACTTATCACAGACAGATTCTCCTTGGTTTCATGTGATCCCACACTGGGGGAAACAGTGGTTCGTAGCTCGTTTCGGATGTTTGTGGTGTTGTGGTTACGGATTTAGATTGTCACCACTAACCCACCTTCCCTGTCATAATGTTCTCTGCAAGTGGAACTAAGATAACCACAAAGATGAGTAAAATTAAGCAGACATGAAGGGGGGGTGGGGACAGAACGGTTGTAGCTTGTTGATTTGCTTTGTGTGTTGCGTCATCACCTTGGCTGATATGAGGCAGAGTAGCGGTCATTGACATTAACTGAGACAAGTTTCCTCTCATGTACCTCCGCTTTATGCTATTTAAAGCTGCTGTTTGAAGTTTTGATTTTACTTCGGGACAAATTTCCCTGTATATTATCAGGATACCCCCTATTTTCATACCTTGTGCTAAGCTAATTGGTTGCTACCCATTGACTTATATTTTGCAGCCCAATGACAAGCTGTAGTGGTACTGATCTTGTCACTGAACCCTCAACTTAACAGATATTCTCAAAACAGATGACAGTGATGCTTTGTGAAAGTCTAATAATAACAAAGTATTAGTTTTTACATAAAATACACCATAAATGAACAGTTTAGGTCTGAAAATGTGCATGAACCAAAGGTGTTAAGTTGAATGATAAAGTTTGACAAAAAATAATCCTAACTCAAGTTCATCTTGACGGTCCTTTTTTTTGTAAGTGAAGCAGGTGAAGTGAAAGCTCCGCCAAGGCTACTCAGAGGACCTTGGGTTAAGATTATTTAGTCAAGCTGCTTTTTGAGACTTTGATAATGATAAAAAAAAAAAGAGAATTCAAATTTACTGCTAAAAATCCTCTGCGATTTGTTCTTTTTGTGTCTGTCCACATACATCACACACAGTGGTGTGTTTGGTTGAAAGTGTGTGCCCATCAGGGACTGTCAGTCTGACTGCAGTTTCCTGGAAAAAAAGGACTTCTTGAATCACACATACTGAAACTCAAGGTTTCCCCAGTTTTGCGTGTGTGTGTCATCCCTGTATCTATCAGACAGGGGGGTGTTGGATGAAACAGTGAAATGACTAATGGCGAAACAGAAAAAAAAAAAGAACGTCTTTGTTCCCATGTTTCGGTCATTTATTCAAACCAAGAGGGGAGCTGTGGAGGAGGAACTCAGCGTCACTTCTTCAGGCTGTTGCACAGTTACTCAGTTGCCTAACTTCCATTATTGTAAATGATCATGAAAAAAAAACAGGCTGATGCGCGTTATCACCTCGATGTGGATTGATACAGCTGGAACAAAGAACAATGCAGCTCTGATGTGGCTCTGTTGTCATCTTCAGTATCTTGGCTCTGTTCTACAAACGGCTCCGTTCTTTCAACCATGATGAATTATTCAGAGCCTGTTGCTGCCTGGTGCATCCCACTGTCTGTTAGACTGTTAGAGACGCCCCCCCATGATGCTACTATACGATTAAGACTCGAAAAAATAATAACAACAACACTTTGTGCACTCTGATGGGTATTAACAGAAGATATTTTTGGCAATGTTTTTACTGTTCACCCTGTTTTTTCTTCCCAACTAGTTCGGCTAACTCATTGCATCTGCGCTGAACTACTTTTTAATAAGGTCATCTTGTAACTTCAGTCTTACTTATACAGATTTGATGACCAAAAACTACAAAAATATGACCCAAGTTGTAATAAAATGTAAGGATTGTTCATGAGAAAAGCAAAATATGATTGTCTTAGAATAAACAGCGAGCCTGACTATGGGAATAAACTGAGCCTGACTGCTGTTATTCAAACACATTTGTACCAGCAAATTTGTTGATTCTCTTGTTTTTTGTTTTTTAATTTCATAGCCATTTTTATAGCAGTGTTTTGTCTTTGGCTTAGATAATGTCAGCCACAGAGATCTGGCTCGAGAAAAGCACATTTATATCAAAAAATATATTTACAAGTAATTCTGAGAGTTCAGCTTTCTGTCTATCCTGTGTATTTGTTTGCCAGTATGAACATACATTCATAAAAATCCTTAACAGGGTTTTTATAACTTGTTAAAAACAACAAAAATGCTGGTTTTGACGTTTGAGAAACAATAATTCCTCTCAGTGTCTGTCTTCATGTGATGTTTTGAAACAGAACACTGTGGTCTCTCGCCTGTGGACATCAAATATAAACTGAGATCCTAACAGTGTGCTCTGCGGCCTGTACTGTATGAGAGCTCCTCTCATCCGCTCCAGCAGAACAGAGTAATAATGACAACCACCAGAGCATCATGAATCGGAGTGAGTCACATCAGCATTTGGCTCATTAGGGCTCACTGTTCACCTAATGAGGAGGAAATGAAAAGAAAGCACTAAGAAGAAAAGGGAGTCAAAGCAGCAGCTGAAAAGCATCAGTGATGACTCGGTTGCCAGGAGTTTCTGCCTGTTGACTGTGTGATGTCACCCGGCGTAGTTCAATGAAGGATATTGTCCAAAACAGACTTGAATGCTTCAACTTTTACAAGCTTTTTATCAGCAAATGAATCGGGCTGATTCATCCATTGGTTAATTCAATCAACCTGCTAGCTGAAGAGTAATTTGTCAGCCTCCCTGTGGTGGTGACGGAGCTGTCATCTCAGTTTCCAGACTGATGTTTGAACGCTGCGCAGCTCTCAGTGACCTGAATTGACTCTGTGTTGCTGATGTGTTACTCCATCATGCCACGGAGTCACGTCTCGTTATCTCGTTACTATGGTCCATCTTTGTTTCTTTAGGGGATTCAGAAGCGCTTCAGTTTTTTTCTTCTTGCTCATCCAAGAGGAACTATTTTTTTTTACCTCACCAATTTTTTTTCAAAAAAAGGAGATACTCTAAGAAGAACGCTCAATGAAATGTTTGGGACAGGCTGAACGCGGACCAGGAGACAGTTGCGTCTACTTGAACATTCCTTAGCAACAACTATAAAACAAACAGAACTTTGATCTCAAACCTTCAGGGATGGTTGGCAGGTCAATAAACAGCTGAAGATTAAAGTGACAGAGCTGATGTCTTTGAGAGAGAAAGGCAGAGTTTTCCATAACCTGTCTGACACGTGGTTCCTGCTCTAAACTGTGTCATCATGGGCTGGTTTCTTATACAGCATACATTTACTCAGATTCTGTATCATGTAACTGTGTCATTACATTCAAACTAACAACTGAATTAGCTAATCAAGCTAAATGCTTGTCTAAAAAAAAATGTGTTTGGGTTTTTTTTTTTTTACAGAAGCCATTCCTGTCATAGACACTACAGTAAAGGCTAACCCATTTCCTGATTAACTGACTGACTAATTTACTTTCAGTTTCAAAATTGTGACTCTGACAACTGATGAGTCAGAGTTATGAGATATAAGTCCTAAGTTTGAAACTAAATTGAGACAAGTCCAAATTTGAAGACATAACGCTATAGGCATATCTGTGTCTTTGTGTATATTTCACTAAATCACGATAGTACTAAATTAAAATCTCCTAAATTTTAGGCCCTCCTAGTTTAGATTCAATCCTTGTGAATATTTTGGATTTTCCGACAAAAATGCAAATAAAAATAAACTATACATTTTTTCTGTTTTTTATGATTTCTCTAATATTAAACACAATATTTTTGTACTCTGGTCTCTTGGCTACAATCCAGCTCTTCCATATAAATTGATGAGGTAGATCGACAGTGACTTGCCTAACATCTTGTGTTTTTAAATAAACACTGAACTGATGTTACAAGAGAGTTTGGTTTTATGGGTCCCTAACATGACTTGATGCTATGAAAGTTTAAATCACTGACATGGTGACACACACTGGGTTATAGCCTTTAACGACCGGTCGGAGGGCAGTTACACGCTCTTGTTGCTCTGAGGCCACATTTGACATTCCTATAACAAGTCAGGACTCTCCAACAAGTGTTGAACCATCAACATGGGCAGTTAACTTGTAATCGAAGCCCTGCAGCTGGGCCTACAGGGCCCCATCGGAGGGGAGACTCCCCACTGACTCGTTCATATGGAAGAAATATGTCAAAGTGCAGGTTGCCACAAACCGTCAAGTGTGACTTTTTTCTTCCATATGAAGAAGCCAGTAATTTGAAGTCAGTTTGACAATGATGTAATGTTGATTTTCCCAAATTATAATATGGGGCTGACATAATTATTACAGTGTCATATATTGTTTGTTCTCACTGTGTATCACTAAGTGCCATAATGTCTGTCTGCAGTCAGGGGAACTACTGTATGTTATTTGCAATGAGCTGTAAATTATGAAGAACCACTTTGTTTCTCTAATGTGTCTCCTGGTAGAGTGTCAGCTGTGTTTATAATGAAACTGTAGAGCTGAGAGCAAGTGTGTGTGTGTGTGTGTGTGTGTGTGTGTGTGTGTGTGTGTGTGTGTGTGTCAGTGTGGGCGTGCGGGGTCTTCTAGCAGAGGTTTGGATGGTGATTTAGCCTGGCATAATCCCTGTAGTGGAATGCTGGGGGTCAGACCGCTGCTGTAGAGCCTCCAGCACACAGCCAGGTGCTTCCCCTGCCCGCTGGAAAGCTAACACCACCCCTCCTGAGCTGACGTCATGCCAAAAAACAGTCATCTGGCGTCATGGAACGTACCCCTGCCGAGCTGTGAAATATCAGCCGAATGTCTGTTCAGCAGCAACGGTGGCACTTCTGAGAGCACCTTGCTAACCACAAACTGTTGTTTGTTGTGACACTGAAGAGCAGGTTTGAGATTTTCACACATCAGTTAGCGGTGCTGTCTGTTACAGAGGGCTGTTTGACGGCTGTCTGTGTTGGAATAATGTCTCAACATGCAGCAACAAACAAGAGACAAGAGTGAAGCTTTGAAAAAGCTGGTGTTGTGTGGCAGCAAGTCAATGTAGTAACCTGTTAAAGTAACTGTGGTTTATAGAAATGAGCAAATTTGTTATCAGATTTAGGTTATGCAGGCAGAGAGAGAGGCTTGTTTGGACCTAGTGTCCTAGCTATTTTGAGTTATGGCTTGAAAACATTAGCTCAGTTTAAGGGTAATTACAGTTATTTTCAATTTGGCCCTCATTTTCTCAGCTTTTTTTCCTTCAAACCAGTGGAAATTG
Source organism: Acanthurus tractus (assembly GCA_029783725.1). NCBI lineage: Eukaryota > Metazoa > Chordata > Actinopteri > Acanthuriformes > Acanthuridae > Acanthurus > Acanthurus tractus. The sequence goes on along the minus strand of JAQNCA010000017.1, from coordinate 16,048,234 downwards.
GCCAAAAACTTGTGAAGTACTTCTCTGTAGTGCTCTGTAAATCTTAATTTGCAGAGATCATTGGCCTGAAATATTGTCCAGAGGGCCAAAGGGAAACTCAAAATTGTTCTTAATACGAGACGCCCACAAATATTCCGTTCTGTTAGGAAGATTAGGGCTTAGCAACTTAAATAGCAGCCCACTGTGAATTAGAGTATTTACCAGTACACTGTGTCGGAGGTAATTTGCAAACGTACTACTGGGAGGACGCCCACATGGAAGCCTGGCTTAGTGTTGGTGAGAAGAAGTTTTAAGTGTTTGTCCTCCATCCTTGATATGTGATCTGATCTTTAGTTGAATGGCACATCCTGAAATCCCAAGATCATGTCGGAATAAGAGACACAGCTTGGTGTCTTTTACCCAAACAACCCTAATTGATACAAAAAGCCCATTATGTTTCTAGAATCCATTATCTCATTCTTTCAGCCTCTATGCAAAGTTAAAGACCAGAGTTAGCAGGCATTTATAATGATAAACTGAATACTCTGCCTGAACTGTTAGCTTCCTCTCCCACTACAAGGGAATGGTACAATTCCCACATAACTGTTGACCTTTTACTTTTAGAACCGTTTGCCTTTCAATCTCATCCTGCGAAACCCCCTTGACTTCAACCAGCCGCTTCCCAGTGAAGGGAGCAGCCCACTATTCTGCACTTGGGGGGGGGGGGGCTGCCCCCCTCAAGCTGCTTCACACTGGGCTGTAAAGGGCCGCAGTGTGCCCTGAAGGTCGCACAAAGTTGAAACCAGCAAAACTACATCATCATTAAACTGCAGACTTATGTGACATCTTAATCTACAACAAACATTACAAGAGTGTTACTGTCCATACACACTTGGTGCTTTAAGAAGAATGGGGGCCACATGGGATGTTTGAAAGGGGGAATTCCAGTTCAGGTGGGAAAACCTGGATCAACACAACCACAGGAGTCTAGCAGTTGGTATTTCGCAACAGTATATATACAGTCTTAACCACTGGCATGCACACTCAAGAATGAGGCTGCATCTGTTTGAAAGAGGTTTATGTTTTCGGGGGAGGACGGTGTGCATTAAGCTTAACTGCACTGACTCACATGGATAAAACCGGGGCGTCTGGAGTTGCAAAACTTTGCTTTACCAGATCAGTGAGCCAGCAAGCTTCGAACAGTCTTTTCAGCCATGTTCTGCATGGCTTTTGGATTATTATGCTTAGTTACCGTGGAGCATTAAGTGAGTTTAACACTTAAGTGGAAAGCAGAACAGCGGATTTACATGATGCTGTATCTGATGGTAAGAACACAAGCAGGCCTGTGCAGATAAGGTCAGCACGCCGAGGGGCACGCTCCTTCGTATGCATCGCTCGATGTGTGTTGCGGTGGCTCTGTCGTCGTCATGTGACATGCATGGTTGAAGTAGACGCTTGGAGGACAGACAGTGAGACAAACGAGGCTTGGAAATTCACATAACTGGATGGGGCAGGATGTAACAACACAGGCTTTGTTAGCCATACTGGCCACGCTAGCCCGCACACACTCACACAAACACACTTGAAACCAGTGCTGAAGCATTGAGCAGACACTGATGACAGTTTGTTTAAGCGTGTGTTTGCATTAACAGTATATATGTCTGTCTGAGTGCGTGCTTAAGCATGGCATGTGCATCCCTCCTCCTCTCTGAGTAGCTGAAGTGTCTCTGCATCTGGGAATGTGGCCTCGCTTCAGGCTCCCACATCTGCCCAAACCAAAACAATGTCTCCCAAATAAAGATATGGTGCACAGCCCCCGTCACCCTCTTTCCTTCTCCCAGTCTCACACTGGCTCCCTCCAAGGACTTTTTCATTTTTCAGTCCTCCTCCTCCATTCAGTCCAGCTCAGTCTTGCCATATCTTGACACATTCATCTTACTGGGTCCAGCGGTTAGCGGCCAAACTAACGTGTGAGAATTTTCTCCCTGGCTGTATTTCTCACATGAGGTCTAAACGCCCACCGAGCGGTCCCACAGGACACTCGACTCAGCTTCAGACCTTCAGGGCGAAAGGTTGGCCTTAAAATCTCCACTGGGACTGCAGCTACAGAGATTTACGCTGCTCTCAAGAGTTTTTATGCTGCTTAACGTCCTTGTCTTGTGTGGGATTTTAAGCTGCAAGATGGAGATTATTTTGCCTGAAACTGCATTATTTTGTAATCAAAATGTTACTTCCATATTTCTATATTAGAAATAATCGAACTTCCTCATTTCTACATTTCTCCTCTGAGATAGGTTTTATCACATGTCAACAAACACTTAGAGCCCGAGTGAGAGAGACACATTATACTTCTGCCAGAACCAAGGCTCAAATTGGTGACCCACAGGTGGGAATGACACAACTTTTTTCCATAAAAATAATTTCACAATCTTCTATCAAAACAGATGATCAATGACATCACAGGATTAAGAAAAACAGTAGAATTCTTATCCTTAAGTGAAAAAAGGAAAAAAAAAAGGTATTTTTGCTTAAAAGTGACTTATATTAATATTTCTTTGTCAAAACTAATTGATTGATCCACTACTTGTCTCAGTTCTTATGTTCATTGAGATAATTATCTTTACATTTTTAAGAAATAAAACACTGACACCTCAAAAACTACTTTCTTTATGTCTATTGTAAATGGCAAATTTGAGTTTTTTCCAGATATGATAGATTACATGTTGGCTATTTAGATGAATGACAACCTAAATGATTTTTATCTTGCTGCTTTTCACTTGAAAAGCAGTGAAGACAAGCAATGTAAAGAAAAGTCGGCCAAACACAGGTTTCAGAATGGAAATATGTAACTCTGAGTCTATCATATCACCTAACAACTGGAAGAGCTATAAAAAAAACCTTAGCTAACACTAAATGCCGTAATCTACTGGCCATACAAAACCAAATAACACTAACAAAACCCCCTGAGTGGGTTGTTAAGGTGCATTTATTTCTTTTCAATTCTGCTTTTTATCTGTAATAAAATGAATACACTTCATGTTTTAAAAGTTGACATAGTGGCCCTGTATAGAGCCAGATTGTGGAGTTCTACTCAGGGCCACCAGCGGGGTTGTTAAGAAGATACAGTTTCTGGATTTATGTTTTTTTCTTTGTAATCTCATCTCTTCAACATAATTTGAACAGAAGAGTTTGTTTTGAATATTCTGTAAAGTATTGCTGTTCTTACATGATGCGAGACAACTAACTCACTGTTGAAGATTCAACAGACCTCAAATTTATTAAAAAGTGACAATAGATTTTCTAGTCCAACTCATTCTTGGATTTGAGTTTCAGTATTTTGCTCCTGTGACATTGCTCACTGGGCAGCTGTGCCATTTTTCACAGACACCAGCATCAGCATTTGTGTGTGAACTTCCCAGTGAACCAGGGATGCAGATATGACTGTGTTGCCACAGAAAGGGAAGATGAGGTATGCATGAGTGCATAATAGGAAACAGACACTTCCCCTGTCTGTCACACCTTTGTTCCCATGCTCCTCTGACATGATGGGTGAGGAGATGGAGCGAGCAGGGAGAAAAATAACATCACAGCATACATCCACTGTGTACCTTGCTACTATTTTAGTCGAAACTCCAGACTGGAGATGGCCCACGCTCTCCGTCTGCATCTCATCATGAAAGAGACTTTGTGTTTGTGGCTCTGTGCTTGCTTGTGGCTGTTTACGGCTCTGCTCCAGTATGTATACAGCTGGAATTTGTTTGGTTTTTTCCTCAAGTTGTGCATGCTAGTATACAGTATGAAATGCCTCAACAGTATACCTCAGTAGACAAGAATACTGCACAATAATATTTTCAGGAAGAACTGTTTGGAATAGAGAAGTGATTGTGTTTGCACTGAGAACATCTTGCAGGTATCCTTCAGGCTCATTGAAAATATTTAATTTTGGGTAATGACCAAAGCGGAATGTAATAAAGTAGCTACTTAGAGAGGTTGTTCATAAAAGGAGCAACCAATCAGTAATTACATAGGATTATTTTGTTGTTTAAGATGCTTTTTAATTATTTAACGTGGAGATCATCCTGTATATATGGTTTGTCTTGAGAGCTTTTGGTGCGTCACTGTTCGATCTAAACAAACTAATAGTATCATTCTGTTTTTTTGCTGTTTTGCTTTGTCATGTTTACAGCAGTGCATGTAGCCCTCTGTGCTTTAACTCTGTGGGTAAGTGTCGCAGAACATATTATATACGTTGTATGAGGTAGGAAACCACAAAAAAATCAAGGCTCTAGTCTTTTTTTCATGATGTCATGAGGCATCCCAGATGTTGCTTCAGTTGTCTTGTAGTACTGAACAGAACTTCCCTTTTTTGAGTTGTAACTGCTGCTCAAAAAGATTTCATTTTTAATCTCCTGTTCAAGTTAAACATTCTGCAACATTAAACACCTGCGAAGTGATGTGTGGAAGCATTTTGGAAGAACCACCACAAGTAAACAGAATGTTTAGTCTTCAACAAGGCAGGATTATGTTCAGAGGGTTGTTTTTTAAGCTATTTCCAACAAATTACAATTTCATTTTTTAGATGTGTTTGAACCTGATTATATGAGAAAATGACAGCCATGCAAAAGAAACACTTCCCCTGCCAGCATAGTCAGAGTTTTTTTCCCACATGATGTCAATTTGACCCTCACAGAAGAATCAAACATCACATGTGCAAAGGACACAACAATGCGAGAATCAGGTCGTGACATCATGCTGTTTTAAAGTATCAAATATTTGGAATTAACAGTTGAAAGCTAACTCAAAGGAATTTCTGGCTTGCTGCTAGCTTTAGAGATAGCAAGCCTTGTGAAGATCAGCAGCCATCGTCTGTTTGGATTCACATTCAAGATTTTATTGGCTAAATAGTCACTGAAAAAATGTGTCAAATGTAACAAAAGGAAAACCTCCTACGGTACAAATTTTATTCTCTGCCAAAATGTGCAGAGAAATTTCATAATGTATACATCACTCCGAGCAGAACCTTTAGTGTATTAAGAGATTTATTAACACAGTTTCTACAGATGTTGCAACACTTTCTCATTTGGGATCCATCGCCATGTTATGTTAGTGTTTTTTTAAAGACTGGATGCTGAAAACATAGACTTCACCTGTGTATTCCCACATCTAGTACAAGTATGAACCTACACTGTAAAGACACGTTTTTTTTGCATGGCCTCTGGTGCTGCAGTGAAGGATCATTTCCACATCGTTAACAGCTCACCTCTCGGCTCATGTTCATGTTCACGAACCTCTCTGCCTCTGGATCGTTCCAGCTGGAAACTGGACAGCTGCTCTGACAGACCTTGACCCCTGCAGACTCTCCTCTTTCCAAATCCAGATGTTTCCACAGGGGGTCACTGGAGGTCGGATCCAACTCACAGACATAGCAAAAAAAAAAAAAAGATACGGTGCAACATGGCAAAA
>JAQNCA010000017.1:16027021-16042692 GCA_029783725.1 Acanthurus tractus | reverse complement strand
TTTTTTTACACTGGGGTTAATCTTTTGTCTTTAAAAAAAAACACACATACAAAAAAAAAAAAAAAACATACGTTTCAAAATTCAAAAAAAAAAAAAAAAAAAAAAAACGTTTTCACACCCACGCTTGCAGTTACGAATCGCACATGTATACACACACTCACACATGCACACCCTGTCACAAGTCAGGAGATTGTGAGTCACTCAGGCATGTGTGAGGACAGCTAAACTTTAGTCCTGCTCAATAATCCAGTCTGTTGAAACTCTGGACTACTGAGGCTGCACATTGCTCCTCCTCCACAAAGCAAGTGTGTGGGTGACCACCATTTCACCATCCATGCGATCGCAGATAAGCGACAGTTGCATCTGATGACTCACCTTTTCAACAAAAGATGCCTGTGCAGTAAACCTGCAAACCTGCTGAGAGCTGATGACTTAGTGTTTAGTTGCTGCCTAATAATGGAAAAGTGCTCTGAATCTTTACTGCTATGAATAACCGCTTTTCTCACATGAATGGAAGAATTAACTTATTAGGGTTAGTTTGTATGTTACAGCCACTTGAACTGGAGATTAACTGGATATTCCCATGGATTTTCAAATAACATGATAGTTACAAGCTCTATTAACAAACTATTAACTCTGTAGAGAGCTGTTTTAGGATTCAAGTATTCATTATTATTGTTTTTTTTCCTTATTTTTTTAAACAGGCCTCAGTTTTTAAAGTCAGTTTATCTTCTTCCTTCTTTTTTAACCTTAGACCCAATTACCCATCTTATGTCACAGTATTCACTAGAAGTTAGATTATGCCCTGGTTTTAAACTTCCTTACGGTCGGTGAAAGGCAAACATGCTGGATCTTGACTGCAGCTCTCAGCTGCAGCTGTTAAAATCAAGGTGAAGGGCTAATGATCAAGTTTACTACACTGTTTTTCTCTGACCGACCTCAAAGAAAGACTGGTTATTTATTTAAAATAATTTTCCAAGGGAATTTAACAAATTATTCTTGGTTTTCCAGGCAGGGAGCCAGTGTCACTGAAATAGAGAGACCATGAGGTATTTTGTTTTCCATAATAAGAGATGCAGCCTGTGTTTGGGGGGTGTGTGGGAAATGTCTATAATCTGAGAGAGAAAATGCTGGGGTCTGTTTATAATACCAAGAAGACCAATGAAATATTTGTTTTTTTTTCTTTTAAGAATCATAAATGTTTGACATATTACAGTTCTTCTTTTGAAGCCAAGTAAATTTTGATTTAAAGAAGGACCCAATGTGAAAAAAAACAATGATTAGGACTCAACTAAATGTAAAACATCTGAATTCTTGGTTGTGGCCTATATAACTATAAGCTGGCAGTCAAATGTTTCACATTTGAATCATGTTTATTGTTAGTTATAGACTTCAAACCTGCACCAACTGATTGCTTGTAGCGCTTGGGGAAGCACAACAAGTTATAAATACAATGTTGGCATATTATCACTTTATAACGTCTATAACTTCTCCACTAACAGTTGCTTATTTACACACATGGCTAATAGATTACATTGAACTAGCTAATTATTTGGTCTAGCTTAGATCTTTTGCCTGTAAATCAGCTGTTTACTAGCTAGTTGCTAAGGTTGCTAGTTGCAAACTTTGTCGCTGTTTGCGAGGTAACATCAAAAACAAATTCACAAAATTTGGAGATATATGATTTTCACTTGACAGGACTGGTATGACAAATTGTAACCTGAAAAAGTAATACAAATCTGAGGTACTTGTGCTGTACTTGTGTGCTTCCTTTTTTTTTTAACTTCATACCTTAATTACACTACATCTCAAAGGCAAAAATGGCACCTTTAACTCCACAGTTGTCTAACAGCTGTAGTAACTGATTAAGTACAGTACTTGAGTAAATGTAGTTAGTTAAATTCCACTGCTGTCAAGGTGTCCAACATCAGTTACTTTCACAGACTGATTTAATGGCACTATTAACACAATATGAATCTTTCTACTATATTTAGATGGGCGTGCAGCTCCTCATTTTTCACAAAAAGCAAAGAGCGACATGTTTCTGTGCTGTTATGGAATGTTGTTGACCTTGTCCTGGAGGCACAGTGATGAAAACGCATGTCCACAACCACTGGTAGATTCCTCTCCGGGACTTTGGTTGCATATAACCTCTCTGTCTCAGTGTCTCTTGTCTTCTGTCCTCTTTATTATCAACTTGAAGGGTAAAAATGAAAAACTTATTTTGGAAAAAATGAAGAACATTGTTAATTTAGGCAAGCTAGACATAGTTAGAAAAAACATCTCCCTCATATTGATCATATTTATTATCTGATGTTGACAGCTTTCACTAGCTCACAATCTGTTGATAAAAATAGTACTGCTGCTAGACTTTGTGTTATCTTTTGGTCATATTACTCAAATGACTGGTGTGATGACTAATACAGGTAGAATTTAAAGGTTCATCCTTCAAACTTGAGCACAGACATGTTGATCGTCTCTGAAGCGAGCAGACAGCAGCAGTGATTGTTGTGGTCGCCCCTCAGTCATCGCAGCCTTGGATGAGTCCTTGTTTTCTGTGCCAGGGGCTTTTCTGGCATGTTGTGGATGTAGAGCCAAAGGCAGTCTGGGGTTGAAAAGGTTAACCATCTGGAATGGTGCATTATTTAATGCTGCATATGCCGAGACAAGCTGGCTTTGAGATTCGTCACACACTTCCCACCACCAAGGTGCTCCCATTCTCTCACTCATGTCTGTTGTTTTATGTGTGTGACAGGACTGTCAGGTCTGTCAAAAACTTCTGTCAGGGAGGAGAATTTTAACTCGAGCTCTTGCTGCTCAAAGCGTTTCAGTCAAAGCTTGGCTCAGTTTGAAGTAGATCTGTTGATGTTTGAAGAGACAAACTGACACAGGAGATTCACTTTTTATAACTGCAGCACTGGATAAGAACCATGTTAGCGACCTGAAACGTCTTCGTGTCCAAGATATTTGCATATGACCCACCACAAGCAACCCACTCCCATCTGTCTCTGCCTGCTTCTGAGCCTTGGAGCCATTTCTGCTTAGCTCAGAGAAAAACAATACTGTGGTATCATTTCACTGATAATGGTCAAACAACAGTGAGTCTGAAGGAAACAAACAGGAAAGTCACCAGGAAGTGCAGACAAACCTTGAAGGGGCTTTTGTTGTAAGCACATGGTAACACTGATCCTGGGTCAGAGTCTGATGAAAGCCATCACTTCAGTCAATCAGTTGATTCGGGAGAATGCTGATATATCAAACCCAATTGGGGCCGATTTACAATATGAAGCACAACATTTGATTTTTGTGTGTTGCTTGCGTGATTTATACCCAAGTAAGAATAAGAAAAAAAGTATGTGTACCTTAAAAACAGAAATTCTCGCCATGTTATTTCAGCCATCGACAGCCTTTAAATTGATTATCGAGCAAAATTCAATAAAACTATCTGGTGTGATGTATCGATAACACAATATAAAATCAAAATACCATAACAGATTTCATCCATATCACAGCACTGATGGAAGCGAGTGGAGTAATAGAAACAGAGGACAGGGTAATGCTAAACACCGCAAGGTAGGGTGTTGTGACTGCAGTCTGTTGGCTGCTCTGATGCTCTGCACTCAGGTGATGACTGTCAGTATAGTCATCTAAACCACTTTTAAACCAGGCGGTGGTACAGCCTCCACTGTGACTGACTCCCTGACTGACAGAGCTGAAAGCAGCCCAGCGGGAGAGATGCTTTGTGGGGAACTAGGCAAAGTACACACTTTGACTTTCTACAGCTGTTTTGAAATCAGATTTTTTCTCTCCAAATATGATCAAGAAAGGCATTAAAAGGTGAGTTTTACAGGTAAAACCTAAAGGCTTGCTGAATTTATATATAACACATTAGAGTGGGGGGGGCAGGGTTCAACAGAGGACAAGGGAACATTTTTGCCATAGGCGCCCCCTAGCAGATCAGTCCGCTTTTGCTGTCAGTCATTGCCTGCTATGTCCTGTTTTTTAACCCACCAGAACAGAAAAAACAGCTGTATTTAATCCATGTTCTTTGACTTCAGAGCATGAGCACATGTGGAACAACTGAAGGCCTTCTTGCCTCAACACACATTCATGGACTGTAGCACTTAGCTCTCCACTGTAACTCCTTCTGTGGTTTTGCGGTCTCATTGACTTTTTTCTTCCTTTCATTTCTTTTTCAGTACATAAACATGTGATCCTGTGTCACTGACATGATTTGAAATAGCTCATGTTTTCTTTAAATGGCATGTTGGAGTTTATCCATTCCTGCATCCATGACTGCTTCTCACTGCTGTTGGAAATTACTGGACTATTTAAGCAAATGTTTCTCAAAGACACATTAAGGATAAATATATCAGTGACCACTGTGACCACTTAAAAAAAAAACAAAAAGCAAAAAAAAACACTGCCGCATACTCTTAGAAACTTTGTAATTATATGTAGGCATAAGTCACCAGTGGGTTGAAATGCATTCATACTCTCCAGTTCTGTGAGGTTTCTTTCTTTCAGTTCTTCCAATGAGAGCACAGAATGACTTCATTTTATGAGGCTTTTACATCCAGGGACTATTTATGTTGAATCAAGACTTGCTACTATTTATTGCTGATTATGGCATAGAGTCAATGTCATAGACGATAGCATAAATCTAGCTCTGACATTCAAATGCAACACCACATATGTCAAGCGTTTAATTCTCTCATCCCATGTGCACAGATAACAAGCACGACTGGTGAAGATTTACATCTTGTAATTTTAGCAATTTTTGAAACAATGGTGGAAAAAGACAAAAAAAACAGTCCTTCTATGTGATGGCAAAAATGGCAAATGTCACTGACCAATTTTATCAATCATGTTAAGTGTTCTATTTAAGCTAAATTTAGCTCCATTAGTGAGCTAAAAAAACACCACTTCAGGCTGAATTTGTAGTGTTTCTATCTGATTTGTTTTAAAAAGATGCATGTGTGCATTCATGTTTGTCCTGCTGACCCCACCTACACATTCCTGCTGGGTTCATAGACTTTGTATTGGGACCACATTGTGCACATAGAGAACAGTTTGCAGACCCTGGGAAAGTCTTTACATGTAAAAAATATAAAAAATCTATAAGAAAGATTAATAACTGAACTTGTTTGCAGCTGGAGCTGTCCTGTCAACAGTTTTAAAGATGTCTCATAAAATGCCTTTTGAGCCATAGGGAATTTTTGTTTTAGTTGCCACTGAGACAAATTGGCAGGGAATCTAAGTGGCAGTGTGTTATCCAGCTCTCTAAAAACTTTCGTGCTTAAGTTGCATGTCCTTGGCAAAAAGTGACATGGCAATAAGCAACAGCGTTGCTCTTGTATCACAGTGAGGAGCTGCTCTGTCTTTGTATTGGTAAATTTGATCAGATAAGATATGATATTGGACTGTTATTCAATTTTCATGTGTTTTGCTGCTAATAATGCTAAAATATGTTTTACTGCTGAAATAGTTTCTTTTCTAACATGACAAGAGAAAAAGCACTTGTGAGTTAGCAAGTTCTGCTGAGGGGTTACTGAGGTGTAAACTTCCTCAATCTAATAAAGCGCAGGACACAGCTGCTAACATCAGCCCACACTGTGATAGCATCCAGGACCAGCTGCTACACACTGTTAATGTGCTACTTTACAAAGACTCTTCTTGGTCTTGGAAGTAATGATGATATCTTGATACTTCTGTACCCAATACGTTTTTAAAAAGCTACAAATAAGCCACCGACCTCGAAATCCTTAAATACTGAATATGTCCTTAACTGGCACCATGCACATCCTTAGACAGTATTTTGAAGAGTGACAAGAGCAGACAAGCCATCAAGTATCATCTTTAAACTTAAAGCTTAGAATTTTGGCTGTCCCATCTTTGTTTTTTGTAGCAAGTAGTGGCCGTTTTTAAATTGGAGGGTGAACCTAAAGGATGAGTACTGGTGGGGTGCACGGAATGACTGTGTGATACCTAGCAGACAGTCAGCAGCTGCTGTCACTCTGAGCAGCAACACCCTTAGATATGCACAACTGTAAGTGTTAAATGGATAATAAATTTGGTACTAGGCTGGTAAAGTTGGCCGTCTTAATAAGATGCTATATTTGGTTTGACCTGCTTTTGGAGAACGCCTCAAGCCATTTGAGGAAGTGTCATTTTTGACACTTTCGCGTGTGCTTCATCTTTCAGTCCTGGAGGTTGCTCCTCGTGCAAACCACTTTCGCATGTGCAAATTCAAACCTTGGCAGGACCCCCCATGCCTAATTGTGATTGTGAAGCTCAGAGATGGGGTTACGTATACAGCTATTGATTGTCGAGATGCCTCCTCCTTTTCCTACTGTATTCTATTAAGTCATATCTAGTCTGCAGACTGAATGTTGTTTTCTTACAGTCACTAAACTAATTTCTTTTAAGTGCTTGAATAACTAGGCAATATCCCAAATAACCAAACTGCAGCTAATATGGAAATTTCATCTGACTCTCCCACGTCTCCAAACAGCATCTCTACAGTGCGTTACAATAGTCTCAGCCTGTTGTTTTCCTGCTAATCATCTGCAGATGTGTGCAGTTTGCTTACACACTCTTTCTTGTCTCTGGTTCCATGTCGAAGCTCAGGTTCCCAGTCTATCTGTAGAGGCAGTTTGTTGTTCTTCATATGGCAGCAGCGGCAGTTCAGACTGCTCTGCTATGATGTCATTGGTTGCTGGTTGTGAAATACTTGAGGAAATGAGAACCTCATTGCAGCTGAGCTGACTGCTTCATATTTCTGCTGCATCTCCTGTGTAGCCTGATCTTCAGTGGTTTTGTTTTATCTTCTTTCATCTGTTTCAATAATAACAGACATACAGAAGAATAAATCTTTGCGTTGGATCTAACATGGTGTTTCCTGTCACCCCCCGCTGTGCCGATGAGCCTGTTTATGTTCAGTGACACTGACTGATGTTCGTATTGCTTTTTTCTGTTTTGACAGAGGACAGCATCTCTGAGTCAGCTCCCCGTTGAGGACCTTAAAGACCCCCTGCCTCCTCAGTGGAGATGCTACATGTCTCCACAGGGGCGGCGATACTATGTCAACACCACAAGCAATGGTAAGGGTTAATGAAATGTGTGTGAAATTTTGCTCTCAACAGGAATAAAAATTTTAAATACTGCTGTGAGTAATGATATCAGTACTAATTTTGGTGTGTTATGCACGACAATTAGCTTAGCTTAGCTTTTCATAACAATTTACAAATACCATAACTCTGTCTAAAGTTCTATCTAAAGTTTACAATTCTTTTTACCTGTTTACACACTGTATAGTTTAACCTGTACACAGACTGAAAAAAACAACTATTTAGAATTTTCAACGAGTTACAGGGTGGAGCTTTTTCTTGACAAACTGGTTATCCATCTGTCTAAAATGTACAGATAAATGAACATAGGTCTGGTTTTGGTCTCTACAAAGGTTGGTGGTGGGAGGTTTTGGGTGGCATCGTGCAGGGTAAAATGGATTTTAAGAGGTAAATAGGTTTTGGGTTGATTAAAAAGGGGTTAAGCTAATTTTTAAAGTACATTAAAAATTACAGTAAATTAAAAAGTATAAATTCATAAACATCAGTTATGCCCAAAGACACATATCCGGTCACACAGCACAACTGGGATAAGACTTCATTGTTGTTCAATACACTAAGAAAAGATGTGAGTCACCTGTATTATTTCCCACCTGAGATTACCCTGTTAACACCCAGGCTTTGTGTCACTTAGTGTCTTCGCAAATCCTTTTTTTAAAAAATTATAATAGAAACCTCAATGCTTGAAACATTACAAAATCATTATTCGTTTGGCTTTTCGGTAATGTTTGTTTTTTGTCAGTCTCTTCCTCTCCATTTGTGTGTGGGACTATTTGAAGTTGGCATGTTGCATTTTACCAAGTTAGATATATATTTATTTATTTTTGTTATTTAAGCTGTAGCTTTTCTCATCATTTTGAAAGCAGAGGGCAGAAATGGAAAAGAGTACGATAGTTGCGTGATATGATCCAGCCTGCTGCCCATGTTCAAGCACACCTGTGATCACTTGAGTTGTCTCTGTTGCATCACATTGAAAAACTGTCGCTGTTTTGTTGTAATTATATTTTGTTCATTTATTATAGAAAATATCTGAGCAATTTTTTATCATTTTGGAAGGATTTTTACCAATTTTTGCCCTGGAAAAACATCAAACCAATCTGGTAACACAGCCCACATGCACAATTGAACCAAACCTCCTCATGCCTAAACATAACCAACTCAGCACACAAAGGCAACAAGTAGGCCTGCTAGCCAGTCAGAGGTAGATGACTGATACCATAATATATCAATCAGGTGGATCCACATGTTTACTTGCATGTCCTCTTTGTTTTTTGACTGTAAAACAGACCACGTCTTTGTTAACAGATGTTACCCAGAGCAGTTTTGAGTGCTCATCAGACATGATTGTTTCTTGCGTGCTACAAATGGCACGACTGTGATCTGATTGAGCATCTCTCCGATATCTGATGAAATGACTGCAGGCAAGATGCAAAGGATTAAACGTTTCCAACAAAAAGGTTTAAACATGTATCCATGAGATGACTCCTTAGACCCCTGTTAGCCATCTGATATGGCGTCTTACACTTTTTACTTCTCTGTGGAAGAGGCTTTATCTGCCACTTTGCACATAAAGTTTTTCTACTTCAACCCCCAGCAGCTTGAAAGTAAAACAATACTTTCTATTAAAAAATGTTCCACTGTGGGGCTTGTATTTACCATAAACCTGATACCTGAATGATTTCATCCATCACTAAAGGAGGTAAACGTACACTGTGTCTCTGCAGCAGTGATCGTACCAGTGAGAGACAGAGGGCGTAGAAGAACTGATGCTGCTGACAGTGTCTTGTTTCTGTCAACACAATCACCACTCAGTGTCTCCCTGAACACACTTGTTCACACACATGCACACACACTCTGGCATGGAGACAGCTTAATACCCCTCTCTGTTCCACAGACATAGCAACACAGCCTCTCTTTACTATCCCTGGGTGACCTCAGTGTAAAAACCTGACTGATGATACTAATATCTTTTCTTGGCATATCTTTTGTGTGTTTGACTTCAGGATGTGATAAAATTTTGAAAGTGTAGGTTTTTTCAGACACATTGCTTAGCAGGCCCACTGACAGAGTAATAACTGACCTTGGGTAGGAACATTTTCATAAGGAATTTAAGGCTTGGTCGTGTCAGACTGTGGTGCAATTAAAATGTGACAAATCTGTGAGTCTTTGCAAAATATTTGAAGCTTTGTGATGGAAGGACCACTTGCAGGGTTAGGTGAGAGGCTAATAACCAACATCCTAACCAGCCAAGACACACAAGCGTCTGTCAGGCACAGCTTGCATTTTCTCTGTATTGTGCTCTTTACTCCCTTCTGGCATTTTTTCGTAGTTGTGCACATCATTTTATTCAGTATGAGTTTTTTAAAGGGGTGACATGTTGTCTCAGCTAATAAGAATGGACAGTTAGCAAAAATGTTAGCTGTCTTGTGACTGCATGCAAAACATTCCACTTCTTTGAGGCTGTTTGTACCCGTGAAATAAACAGTGGAATAAAACTTTATGGTGAGTTAATAAGCTTGGATGTCTCCATCCATTTTTGACTCTCCAGCTTTCTGTTCTTTTAATCACACACTGACCACTCCAAAAGTAATGGACAAAGTAATTTACTGCATAGTGATTGGCAAAATGAGATTTTAGACAGTCGAACATCATTATCGTTTTGCATCATTCCATCAACATGAATAAAGATGGATGTAATGACAACTCCTCAAAGGTAAAGCGAACACATCCTGACCACCCTCTAGTTTCTCTCTAAAGTATAGATCTTCAATCCCGCCCCTTCATGTTCACAGATTGGACATGGGCCAAACTGAGATACTCAAATACAGGGCAAATAAATCTTCTCCAAAGATGGTTTTCGTGACATCTCAGGCTTTTCCTATCATGTCAGTGTCTGCTTAGATGTTCCTTTTGAACACTTTTACATGGTTTCAGTAAGTAACTTGATTCGAGGACAACATAGGTGAGACCTCTGAAACATCGTGGTCATCTCTGTTTTTAACATCTATTAAATGTGACACATTGCATTGTGGGTTTGTTCTGCCATGGAATCTGGTGTCGACTTAGTCTCCCATAAAAGAGGGTCTCAGTCTTATTCAACCACAGACCAACCACAGGAGCTCATGATGGTAATAACGTGATTTTAGCATTCAGAAGCTAAATTGCTTTCAAATCCATCTGCTGATTGTGACTTAGGAAAGTGACCTCTGCTGTGATGCACTTCCCATATTTATTCAAGCTCTTTTTGGTTACCATGGTAACATGTATGCATGTCAGTTTATGAGTGCTGGGATTTTCCCCAGTACATGAGGACCTGAAGAGGAGTGTATTGTATTTTGCATTGCATTTTTCCGTAAAATATGAGTGAAATATAACATCTACTCAAATGTAACATCCTGTACTGCAGTACAAATGTCCTTTTTCTATCTGTTTGCTACTATTTATATACAACATGGTAAATGAGATTTAGTTACAGTCACAACTCGTACTTCTCAGAATTAGTTATGTCTTAGTGCCATCAATGACATGAGATAAAATAAACATAAGGCACTGAAAAGTGCCACATGGCTTTCTGTCACCACAAGTGTGATAAGTGAAAAGAGTGAGCACAGTTTCCCTTCTGGTTTTCTTGTTTTAAAAGCAATAGGCATTTTAAGAGTTTTTTATGTTAGTAGCCTAAAATAAAGTTGAACAAACTTAAAGGATTTCTCAGACTTTGATCTACAAAAGTATGCATGTCTATGAAAGCACTCATCATGAATTTTGAAGCTTTTTGCACGTCACATAGTTCAAAATCAAGTGATCAAGGGTGCTTTCACACCTGCCTTGTTTGGTCTGGATTCAGTTTGATCCGGACCAAAATAGTAGGTGTGAAACCTCCCCAGACCAAACAGTCAAACCAAAAGAGATGGTCCTGGTCCAGATAAAACTGAACCATGGTCCAGTGCGTGTCCAGTGTGAAAGCAAAGGCTTGGACCTTTGTATCCTCACACCAATGACAGGAATTTACAGCAGTCTACCCGGAAAATGGAAAACCAATGTAAATGTAACTGAAACAAAAAAATGAGCTGAGGTACCAAATGGGGGGAAGAGGAGACCAAATGTCTTAATAACATTTGTTCTGAAGACTTTATTAAGGGCCAACTAGAATAACTCATAAAGCTACAACCAAGCAGCAAAACAAGACATTTTCAACGCGCTGACGTCAGATGCCCGCCAGCCAACAAACCAATTAGTGTAAATCATAGAGACACGCAACCCACATACCTGATTACGATGTGACGTGGGTTTGTCATGTTAAGTTAGTTATTTAATTTGCGTAATTGTAGTGTGAAACCAAAACTGGCAGAACCAAATAAAAATGCGACCCTTGGTTCGACCCTTGGTCCTGACTCTCAGGTGTGAAAAGGCCCTAAGTGAGCCTCTGAGGCCCATTGACTTTAATGGCATGTGTCCTTCACATAACAGGGATCATGGCCTTGCTGTCACTTTAAAGTGAAACCAGTTTCAAATTAGAGCTGTTCACATCACTTCCACCTCTGATCATGATGGCAGTGGTTAAACTATGGCCATAAAGAGGTATATCCAGAATTAGCTGAGAGCTCCACCCAGCCACTAGAAGAGGGGAGTCGCGCTTCCTTTTTCCTTCTCTCCCTCTATTTTAGGCCATCTTGAATGCGTCATTATTAGACACTTAAACAGTTCAGAAAACCTCAAAAGTCTTGGTTCTTCCCACCTCAGTCTTAATGTTATTCCTGTGGGAATTTGACAAATCTGTTTTGTCTCCATCAGACAGGGCGTGGAGGCTTTTCTTCGGTAGTAGAGTGGATAAAATTCCAGAGGGACGGGTTCAAAAATGACAAGAGTTCCACAGTATTTCTTGAGAGAGCAAATGATAAATTCTTCATATCTTTTTGAACATAAAAAAAAAAATCTGTCCGTTGGCTCATGAATAAAGCAGTGTGTTGCTGTGGTGTTGTAAAAGTAGCCTCTAAGGGGAAGAGAAAACCTCCGGGACTTATATTCTGTGTTTGTTCTGCATGATGACTAAATGAAAGGCCAGAGAAGGCTCAGTCCTAACATACTCTCACTGTACTACAGGCCTGTGGTTCTTTCAAAAAACCACCGCAGCAACTGTTTTCATACAAAACCCATCTGATAACATTTTTCCTCAAACACTTGTTATTTATAGCATCTCTGCTATTTTGACTGGGCCTCTCTTTTGTTACCCTAAAGTTCAGCGAGATTAGATCCTGTCCTGTGTGTGCGTATGTGTTTTTGTGTGTGCGTTTGTGTTTCAGTGTCGCCATAGTAACGGCGCAGTGTGCGTGGGTGAGAGCTGCATGTCCTTGTGTCAGAGCTTTTTTTTTTTTTTCTACGTTTTCCTTCCTGTGTTGCTGGGTGCAGCGGTGCAGGGTGCTGCGGTTTGTACCAGCCATCCTGAGAGTCTCTCCTCTCATCCCAGCCCGACCAGCGGGCTGATTTTCAAACACACCAAACCAAACACTCAGCAGACCCAGCACACATGGCCTTCTGCAGGTTTACAGCACACAGGCAGTCCCCTCAGTTACAGACGGGTTGAAAACGAAGTGGCCCCCACAAAAGTATGAAAAATGTTTTAAAAACCAAAATCCTTCCAAAACTTGATTAATTGATTAATTAATTAATAAATTTTTCATATACATATATTTTTAAATTTATTTTAATTACTTATTTAAATGGAAAGAAATCATGGTCAGATCATTTCAGCTTCCTGTCACAGCCAAAAAGCAGCCTGCCCCACAATTTAAAAAGAACAACTTATCTAATGTGCTTCTTGCAGTTAAATTTCCCTCACCCTTTTTTTGTCACATGGCCTTCAAAACTAAAGCTAAGCTGATGTCTTTGTCTTGTTCCACAGTTTGATGTTTGATAATTGATGCAGGGGAGGAGGAGGAGGAGGAGGAGGAGGAAGAGCCAGCCAGTGCAGAAGCAACAAGTTAGATTGACAGCATTATATATTGTTGAGTTATTTGTCACAAACAACCTGCCACTCAGCTGCGTTGGCATCATCATGCAGTCGTCCATCACTTAACTGGCTTCTTAACTGCCGTCTGTAAAATTGGCAGCCCTTTACCGAGTCAACCTAATCTTGTGGTAAATAAAAGTTGTTGTTTAATGCTATAAACATAAACATTAGTACTATTTAAATATTAACATTACATTTTTTGTTTTGTTTCGTTTGTTTTACCATCCTAGTGATTTTCCTGCTGAACTGTTAAACAAGTTGCAACGCATGGCTGGGTTCTTTTGTAATCAGCAACACCATTTTACACCGACAAATGCCAATGTGATTTTCTTTATTCTGGAGCAGAACCCAGACACTTTGGTTTCATTTCAGCTCTCTCTCCTGCAAATGTCAACATTATTAAGTTTAGACACTAAATGGTGGTCCTTATTCTTAAATACCACTGGCGACAAAGTAATGTCTGTCCTTTTGTTTATAAGTGGGTGTCCAGCAGGGATTTGTTTACATTTTGTCTTGATGCCACTGTCAGTTTAGCTGTCAATCAAAAGTGTGCCTTAGCCTGCCCACTCAGAGGTCTTGGGGTAGTCTTATGCAACTGAAAATGCTAACTTTTTTTTCACAATAGCTACAGTATCTTCTGCTTTTTCTGTGTTTGTTTTTATTGCTATGAGGAGAGATCCTCTCTGTGCTATCCATCAGCGGTGCTTCTGAGGCTGAGTGTTAATAGGCTGTGATTTATGATAAACAGAGACAGGAGGTACTCAATGCATCAATGAGCAGGGTCATATGGTTGTGAATAAAACATAGCGGTGTCAAAGCCAACTAGGCCATTTCTATTTCTCTAATCAGTGGTGTCTCACCTCGCTAGTGGTGTATTTTGCGGACAGCTGATAGTTTTTAGACCCACTGTTTACTATTTTCAGTCATCCTCCACTTAATCACATCTGCTAGACTGCAGACACTATCTGTTGTTGTCAGCCACTGAGTTTCTGCCACACTCCAGTGAGCCTGAATCAGTGATGAGAATCAGAAGAGCATTAATTGATGTTTTTATGTTATAAAAAACATCCCCATGCAGCTTGATTCAAAAGATTCTACAGACTATTACTGATACCCTGAAATCACATCATTACAACCCATGAAGGGCCTGAAAAGGGCGAGTGAGCTTTATTCCCCAAATGGCACTATGAGAAAATTGAACTGACTCTGTTTATATTCCACCATCAAGACTATCTCAAGGCAATTTAGAGCGATTGACAACTTTTATGACTTGAGCTTGTCTGTGACAATGAGACCTGATGAGACTCACTCCTGCAGCTGCTGCATATGTATCACCGGATCTGGAGATATGATTATGGCAGGTGCCAAGTCTGATCTCTCACCTGCTTAAAAAAACCTGTTTGACAGAAATAATCAGCAATCTGCATTTCAAGAGCCAGTTGCCTAGAAACTGAACCTGTTCCAGTCAGGTGTGGAAAACTATAGTAAATATGTGGGATTTCACATCACAAAAGGTTGGTTTGATTAAAAGAATATTTAAAGGTATGTCAAATAAAGGAAAACATTGATATTGATAGCTTAATTTTTCCTTTTTAAATCAGCTTCCTGGCTTTGAATCTGGCAAACTTGGCAAAAAATAGACATATCAAATGTAATATAAATGTTTTTGTTTTTTTTACGGTGTTTTGTGTCCTACCCTTTTGGCAGTGCCATCACAATAACCATTTCCCTGAGTGGATTATGCAAGATTTTTCTGCATTAATATCATATCCTTCTCACAGTATTGATTTGTATATGACAAGTTAACAGAGGGAAATTGAGGCATTTAGGGCCAGTGAGTAAAGGCTGTGCACTGGTGTTGTACATCAAATGTGAAGGCGCAGCCTCTCTCCATAAGTTTGCTGCCAGTTATCCCCTCCATGCGTGTCATTTGAGCTGATGGGCCTGGCTCAGTTGTCTCCTCTGCTAAGCAGTGCCAAATAGAGCAGAGCCATCCAAGAGGACCCAAATGAAATCAGAGCTCTTTGGATGTCTGTACCTCATCTGTCTCTGCTGACAGTAAAGGGGCTAATTGAGCTCAGAGCTGTGGTAAGAATGGACATGCGGGAGTGAAAATCAAAGAAAGCCCTTCTATATTATTGCAGCCTGTCCGTAACTGCATTTTTTTTCCAGCAGTGGTGCTGAAATGTGTGAGTTTCATTTGGTGCCGGCAGAAGATTTTCAGCACATTAACTGACAGGGGAGGACTTTAGACAAATATTTTTACACAGTTGTGGATGTTGTTGATCTTGCCTCTCCAACTCTTCTCTCCTGCCTTCCTCTCACCTCCTTGTCATCACTTTCTTGTCTCACCTGTCGCTCTTGCTAATAACGGAAAACATAAAGTAAAATACTTGCATAAGCAACCTGAAAAATGAAGTTTCGACAACTTGTGCTCAATATATCATATTTCAGATACTCCTTAACCCTAGAACACTAACGTTAAAATAAGTAACACCATCACTAACGTTGGGTATATTTTACCCGATATAATATCC
>JAQNCA010000017.1:16000961-16026793 GCA_029783725.1 Acanthurus tractus | reverse complement strand
ACTCTTCTTTAATTTCAAAATATACAATATCACATAAAATAAAAAAAGGTACCATGGGGGACCCTTTAAAATCACATTACTAGAATTGTGTGGGTGAAAATCACCCGACGTTAGTGTTCTAGGGTTAATGTAAATTCACCAAACTCTTCTGAAAACTCAAAGTTATATGATTTGACAAGCGAGCTCATTGCACAGGGATTTTCAGTGATTCCATATTGAAAAAAAAAAATGCTATGAAGGTCTGCAGCATATAAAAATAGTTCTCTAAAATAGACAAACTAAAATATATGAAAAGATTTTTCAGAAATTTATGGAACAAGATTAAAAATTTCAACATCAATGAAAATTACATCCCTGTCACAGCAAACAGAGACCCGAAACGAATCACAAGGCCTCCATTCTTTCATAGCGGGGAGCGAACTGCCGGCGTGGGAATGAGAAAAGTTTGTGGGTGTCCTTCATTCTATGAATGAGCGCGATGCACCAAATCAGATTAGGGTGAACAAAAGCTTTCTCCTCATCTCAATCTCCCCGTCAGTTCAACTGCTAAACATGAAGACTCATTGTGCCAGCGTCAGGTTTACTGAACAATTAAATACAACAGTAACGACACTACAAGTCATGGTTGGAAGAAACCTGTGGAGATAATTGATGTCCCTGATGGGAAACCCTGTTGGTGAAAAAGCCAAATCATGGAAAATATTTCCGTGTTTGGAATGTATGTCCTGTTCCTCAGTCTTTGTGGTTAGCTAAGTTACAGTCTTTTACGAAAGTCAAAGCTAATTTTCATGCTCGTCGTCACAACAGTTATACTGTAAGGTTCTCTAAGAGATGAGCTTTTATTTCTATTAACTGCTGACTTCAACAGATGCCAAGTTTGCACCCATGGGTGGAATCACTTCTTCTTATTGTTGCCCACAAATAGTTTTTACAGCGTTAACACAATGACACAAAGAGCACGACAGCTGCAACAGCTCTACTTATGTGATTGTTTTTCTTCCCCTTCTCATTCTGAACGCCCATTCAGAGACGACATGGGAGAGGCCTTCGAGCACACCTGGGACCCCTAAGATGT
This sequence comes from Acanthurus tractus, assembly GCA_029783725.1. Taxonomy (NCBI): domain Eukaryota; kingdom Metazoa; phylum Chordata; class Actinopteri; order Acanthuriformes; family Acanthuridae; genus Acanthurus; species Acanthurus tractus. The sequence goes on along the minus strand of JAQNCA010000017.1, from coordinate 16,025,718 downwards.
CCCTCCGACACAAGAACTCCCTGCCAGCAGGTGCTTCAAATCTCTCTCTCTCTCTCTCTCTCTCCATCTGTACTCTCTATCACTTCAACTTCCTCAAGTCTTAGTGCCCTGGGGCTGTGAATTCTCCTAAAATTCCACAGTGGCACAAAAGCACCCGCTCATGCACACCAAACACATACACACAGACACTTCCTGTGACTAATTTTATCTGTAGCCTCAACTGCAGAACTAAGGCCTCCTCTGTCCCTTTTTTTGGCCCTGCTCTAAAGGCAGATAAACAGAGAGAGCCAGTAAGGTTTCACACTTTAAGAGGTGCTCAAATGTTGGGAGCAGCCGCTGTGCATTTATATTATCTCTTTCATAGAAAACTACTTTGTTGCTTCATTAGCCTGTTGCTCCAGCTGTTCAAGTACTTAAACTTTGCTTAGTTATAAAGCAGGGATTTAATAAGAGGAGACAAACTTAATTAAATTGATAAATTAAATGGAATACAACACAAAAGTAGCTCTCCTGCAGAGATTTGGCCTTCATCATGCAGTTATTGACTGTTTTGTTGCTAACTTCAATAACTAACAAAACTTAATTTTGCTACCTAATATGTGAACTAATTAGCTAGAAAAGCTAAGAGCATGCTGTTCAGTGATGATGTCATTTGGGTTTTGGGTTGACATTTCGTATCATACAAATAAAAAGTTACTCAAATTAAAAAACATCAGTGCTGATATCATTTCACATTAGACCAAGTTGGACAGATTAGCATGATTGGAAATTTCCCACTCAGTCTAAACTGTATGAATATTGTCACATCTATTTCTCCATATGTGCATTAATAGAAAAACAAAGTGCACAGTCGTTAAGTTAAACATATTCTTCGTAAAATGAAGCTATATTATAGCTTTTGTTGTCACATGTACCTCTTGTTTACATAGAAAAGTGCTGTGCACATTACTGGGGTCTAGCTAAGACATTCATTAAGTTTTAATGCAACCCAATTTTGCAAGTTCAAGTTGTTTAAAGTGAGCAGATACTAAGAACTTAGGAAGGAAGTTACAACAAACTTAGTGATGTTTTGACACACAGTTAGCATAAACTTATCCAGATCTCTCTTTGACTGTCTGTGCTCGCCCCACTAAAGTCACCAATCAAACTATGAACAGAAAAGACAGTTCTGACGTGGTTTGACTTTAAAGCTCATCTGCAGACACTGAATAATCAATTGCATTTCTTTCTATTTCTCTCTCTGTCTTGATCTCTCTCTCTTTCTCTCTTTCTCTTAACGCTCTCCAGTGAATGGATTTCATTCAGGTGGCAGCCCCTCGCATCATGTGGAGCATTCACACAACAGTCTGGTTAGAAAGAGCAGTACCGAACCACAGGTAAAGCAGTCTGATTTTTTTTAAATTCTATTCCTTAAAAAAAGCATGATGCATATCCACAGTGGTCCAAAACATGGGCTGAGTTAGCATGAACTCTGGCAGCAAAGGGGTAACGGTTTCACTGTGACATGTTAACATCATACTACCTTTTTTAAATCAGCGTCATTTCTCATCAAAGAACATTTTAGAGTCGAGTATCTTTTAAATTATGGATATGTTTTCATACTTAACAGTTTTAGAAACATTTGGTATTTACCAAATAGTGTTAAAGCTGCAGTTAGCAGGTTTTTTGTGCTACTTCTGATCAGCAAGTTCACTGTCACACACAGTTGACACATTATGGCAATCCAAAAGGGATATACTAGCAAATTAAAATTGCCCTGACACACTAAACCAACACTGAAAAAACTAGTTGTGGGCTGATACATACAGATACAGTTGGCCTTTGTTGCTGCTTTTTTTGTCTTGCTGCCCTTTCACACACACTTTACTATAGCCATGGGCAAGTAAAATGTATATTTAGCACCTGCAGAGGATGTAACGCTCAAGATCAGCAGAGGTTGTCTGCATTTGTCGTAAAAAAAAAAAAAACATAACATAAGAAAGTGAATGTTAAATTATAGTTGTCCGTGCTATTTTCTTTACAGCATTTCTCACCAGTTTGACAGCTTTGTGAGAAAAAAAAAAACTTCTCACCAAGGGTATGTTCGATAAATAGTTGCACATGAAAAGGGTACCGCAAGGGCTTGGTAACGAAGAGGCAGAGCAGAAAATTAAAGAGAAACTCCACTTGGATGAAATCATGAAAACTAAAGTGATGAGCTTTCGATTACTACTAACCGCTAACGTTAACTAATGTGATTGTAATTCCATAGGGGAGAAGCTGAAGCCATCAAAGAGGCCAAGTAAAAACTGGACACTTAGCGAAACTTAGGGCGACACATACCCATAGAATGACTTTGTGATTGGTGATTACCCCCTTTTGATCCTGATCAGGGCGCTGTCCTTTAAATGGAGCAGCTACCTGCTGCTCTTGAACACAAAGTTAATGAAAACTGTAAAAGAGAAACAACTGGCTGAAAGGCATTAAAACACAGTGTTAACAAAAAACAACAGTTTTGAGTGACAGATTTCTGTTGTAGTTTTTTTCACCACAATCTTTCCTTTTCATATAACGTGAAGACCTCAAAATCGATTGCAAATATAGAAATAGTCATAAGTGCAGCTTAAGCTTCAATACACGGCCCAACATCTTTTACACACACATATATATTTATATTCATAAAAATTAATGACAAAGAATAAACAGGCTGTTTGATAATAACAGTAAAGATGCATGATATGATCCACATGTAGTGCCACATTTCAGATAATCACACCCTCCTCTCTTTCCCATGTCATCATTAATGAAGAGGCCGATGGCAGTTAGAGCAGATTAATCCCTCCTACAGTATCTGCTCCCTTGATCATAATTAACCAGCAATCAGAGTGCAGTTATACAGGATCCACCCACTACTTACTCACTCTGTCTCCTCATTTCCCCCCTTTCAGCATCATACACTTGCACACACACACCCATTCATTCAAAAAGGATGGACACTCTTTTGCTCCTAATGATTCGGGTCCTGTTCTCTTTGATATCATTCGTTTTTTTTCTGCTAGTGAGGAAGTGTGGAACTCTATACATGCTACATTTCACTGTATATAAAATACTTCTCTCCAAATATCCGTCCCTCCACACGCTTTTGCTGTTTGTTGATCTCAGGACACTGGAAATTTCTCTATTCTAAGCTTAAGTGTTAGAAATCACACACACATACATCCACACTCTGGCACAAAGAGAGAGAAAGCCAACCATGCTTTGCTTTGCTCTGCAGAACTATCCTCCCTACTCTGCACAGCAACACACACACACTAACACACATACATAAACACCAGCAGCAGCAGCAGCAGAAGCAGAGAGAGCACCAGACAGACGCTAACAGCGCTTGCCAGAAAAACAACTGTGTTTGTGTGTGTGCGTGTGTGTGGGAGTGACAGTGTGTGTGTTGAGCGGTCATGTCTGACACGGAGGACGGAGGTTTTGACGGAGCGTCCTTCTTCTCTCAGCAGAGCCCGGGATCAACGTCGCCCACCAGGAAGCAGAACAAGGAGACGACGGTCACGGTGAGTGGAGTAACTAACGGGAACTCTTAACTAACCGTGAACTCACACCGGCTCTCTACAGTAGCCCTGAAGGACCAGAGCTGATAGAAAGAAAAAAAAAAAGCAGAGGGGAGCTGAAGTATTTTTTTCCCCAAGTTTGGAAAGGAAAATAATACTATAATAATAAAGTAGAAGGGAATTTCCAGGGATCCAGGATGCACAGGTGGGATTTTTTTTTTCCAGAAAAACATTTGCTTCATAAGTTGTGGACAAAAAATAAATAAAGACATACTTTTACACAGTGAGGCAATATGCAAACTAAAACTTCACTGTATGAGAGTTGTGCATGGATGCATTTCCTCCTCAGAGTGGCTTCTTTTCATATTTCCTATCCATTCACTGTTGTTAGGATTGTTTGCTTCTTGTTTTCAGTTGCTATACAGATAAACAGTGACATCATCCAATCCAGCATCCAGATGATTTCTCTTCTGTTGTCAGGTCGACGCATCCTGTTTAGGCCTCATGCTCAGTAAATAGCAGAGGTGCTGCTGTGACGTTACTGATTTTTCTGTGACTGTCATTTCTTTTTAATTGAACATTCAAACCCACAAGCTTGAGATGGGTGGTGGAGGGGCTCGATGTTCTGACTTCCATAGCAACAAGGCTGATGCTATTGATAATCAGATGGTTATAACAGGAAATATGAGAGAGAGGCAGAGGTGAAGAAAGCAACACCTGATACAAATAAACTGCTAATGATACTGTAATGAAGGTGAAGACCAAAAAATGGAAATATCAAACCCTATTCTAAGCCAATTTTTTGTTTCAGCATATTGCGTACTCTATAATTATAATATTCGCAGATTTGCCACCTAAAATTCTAAGTAATTTGGGTCCTTGATTTGTATTTGACAGTTAAAGATAGAAGCAGCTTTGTCATATTTTAGCTGATGATTGATTTTGTAGACTGAAAATGAAGTTTCAGCAGATTTTAGAACAATTTAGGTAGCTAACTTTAACTCTGTGAGATGATTTAAAGCCTGTTGACAGCTGACTCGGACTGAAATGGGAACCCTGTAAAAGGGTTCTGAAACTACTTTTTGGCTACATACATAATATAAAACTGTAATGATTACAGCACGTTCTCCCAGTCAAAATGGGGAGGAGAATCATTCTGTTAATGTGGGTTAGCTAGTTGGCTGTTATTGCACAATATAATAAGGTGAAAAAAAGGCTGTTTACAGTCAAAACGTTTTCAAGACAAAAAACAAACAAACTAACAAAAAGTTAGATATATTGTTTAATGTTCTTATTTCAAATTACTGTTTCACCAACAGATTTTAACACAAGGGACAGAGCTGCTAACGACGTGCTAAAATCATCTTATACGCAGATACAGCTAGTATCAACTTCCACGCAATGTTTGTTTCAGTCCCAAATAGACCTTTTCTTACATAACAAGCAACTAAGCAAAATAGCAACGTTATCTATGAGCTTGTTGTGTTTTTTCTTTAGAGGTAAGGCCAAGTTAGTATTCAGAGTACAAGCTAGCTACCTGACCTTTGTAGTTTATACAGCAAATAAACCCACTGTGACCCATTAATTGCAAGTTCACTCTTGTGTTTTAGATTTCTGAAAGGCATCACACTCCAAAATCTTTGGGTACTGCCTATCTTCTTTTTGCGCAGCCCTCAAAATGTTGAGAAAAACTTGGAGGGCCTGCTGTGCCTAATTAGGAGCATTGAGCTAATATTGAACATTCACAGTTTTGGAGGGGGAGTTGATCGAGGTCACAAAAGGTCAGGAAAGAAAGTGCTTGAGGCAGTGTGTGGGTGTAAATGCAAGTGAACCAAGCCATTCACTGGAGACCGCTGGAAGTAGCCTTTCCCTCATCTTCATCAAAGGAAGCAGGGGTCAGTTTAAAGCCCTGCTAGCTGTGAACCTCTGGACCTCGTCAGTTATTAAATAGAGAGCCACTCCTTCAAACAAATTATAAGCTTCATAAGCCAAGATAAGGTTGAATTAGAGGGCATTTTCCTTTTCCTCTTGCATTTCAGTCTGAATATTGGCTCTGGAAAAGTCATCATCAGCATGACCGTGTTTGTCATTCGCTTTGGAAGGCGAGGCTTTGGCATTAGACAAGGGTGCTCTCTGGGGCCACTGAAGTTTTTTTAAAATAGAAACAGTGCATCCTCGCTGCAGGCTGTTTACCTCTCGAGGTTAATTGGAGTGAATGTGAGAGAAGATAAAGCTCCTCTTATTTGTCCTGGAGTCCTTGCTGAACCTGGGGTCTGTTTGTATCTCTTTTTTGTCAAGATGTGGCTTTTGATCTAGTTTCTGTTTGAGATGTGTGGTTTCTTTCTTTTGCTTTTTTTTATTCTTTATTTATTCTGTTCCTTGTCAGAAAAAAAAATTGAATTGGCAGCTGAGGAATCTGCAGAGCAAGTTTTGCATTTCCGTGGCAAACCAAAGTTTTTGTTCTGCTAAACCTGGAAGCTATGACTTGTCAAATCCTGACTTGTACACTTGTATCCATAGCAGCTGTGATGTTTGAAAATGCTATTATCCCGTGCGTCTGCTTTTCATAAAGCAGAGAGGTTAGAGGTGATTGTCTTCTCCCTTTCCTACCACCCTAGAGGTTTAAAGGAAAAACATAAAAGCGCTGCACTAAACCCCTGAGCACAGAGAGTACGAGAGTGACATGCATCACATACCATCCTATTGAATGTAACCCCAAAGCAGAACCAAGCAGCTCGCAGCAGGGAGTCCTGCAGAGAGCGGATTCGAAATCACTGCTGCTGGGAGAATGAGCAGCAGACAATTAACTGCACTAAGATAATTAAAGGCAGTCTTTGGGAATCCATTTCACTGATTGCTCTGGGCCTGTGTAGAAGTTTATACTGTTGTGGTAGGCAGCTGAACGATGAATCCCAAAAAGGCTGAGAACCACAAAGACTCTGCATTGACAATAGTGTCCCCAAGGACGGGGCGAAGGGAAAAGTGAATGAACAACGCCGGGTCGATGGGAAATGTCGTCTTTACTTTGGTGTGTTCTCTGAGCTGCAGAGATGAGAGTGTTGCCAAAGCAACAGAGTGCAGACTACCTTGAATACCAGAGCAGAAGTCTGTGTGTGTGTGTGTGCGTGCATGTGTGCAGGTGTGTGTGTGTGTGTGATGGTATTTGATGGTGTGTGTGTGTGTGTAAGTGTATTTCTATAAACTGTCAACACATTGCACACTAATAGTGCTGCTGTACAGTACAGTGGCATCAAAGCTAAGTTGTCTTTCATGATACTGTAAACTGCCCTATTAAATCCCCCTTTCTGTGGTTCTCTCTCTCTCTCTCTCTCTCTCTTTCTTTCTCTCTCTCTCTCTCTTTCTCTCCCCTCAGGTTAACTGTGTGACGTTCCCGTCTCTTGCCTGCATGCCGGAGCAACAGCTGCTAAAACCAAACGAGTGGAGCTACTGTGACTACTTCTGGGTAAATTCACCTTAACATTTAGAGGCTATAAATTCTATTGCCACAACTGGCTGTAAGTTATCTGAAGATGTAGATCAAGACCAGCATTATGATAAGTGTTTGGCTGGAAGTAAGAGGAGATGAGATATACAGCTCTTGTTAAATACATGTGCTGCTCATCTGTTTGAGAGATAGTGCTAAAATAACTTTAGTGGTCTTTCTGTTTCAGGTATGTAAAAATGAAAAAAATCAGTCTTGTCCATGCAGTAATTCACTACCTTTGTCTCAAGGGCACACCCAAGGAGGTCAGTGAGGTCATGTAGGCAGCCCGTAAGCAGGGTGAATCTGGTGAATCCAAATGTGTCAGAGAGAGATAACACCATAAAGGCTATTGTCGTTTTCTCAAACAGCCCTCACTTACAATTTTCAATTACTCAAAACAGAAATGCCCCAAAAAATATAAATTTAAAACTCGTAGCGTTATCTCTTGAAGAGTAAAACTCTATGTGCATGTCAAAGGAATTGTATAACTCATCTCCCTCAACCATAAACTATGAACTTACCATTCACTCCTCATAATCCCCCAAAATTTACTTTTATCATATTTAGACTTTTTTTTGTATTTTTGAGAAATAATGCATTAAATTTTTTTCTGTACATTTATAGTTTCAATGCAAACAGGAACTATTAGGAGCTTAAGTAGTGTATTTAATTGCTTCAGATGACACACAATGTTTACAAATTAGTCCTATTAACAGTTGTGTTGAAAAATTTTTACATATCGAACTTTATTTATCGGCTTTTAATTTTATGTCTAAATTCTCAGCATGACATTACTGCACTACATAATGCCTTAAAAAATTCCCACAATGGAGCCAAAACAATAATGTCTTCGGCATGTGTACTACTTTCTGCTACTTCTACAGTCCAGCAATGTAGATGCAAAAATCTTGTTCAAACAGTCTGTCAGTGATCAAAAACAGTGATGATTTCATAGTGTTTAAAATCTCCATTTATTGCTATTTATGTATATCTATATATGGCCTTAAAAATATATTGTAAATGTCTTTTATAATTTCTTTTAATAAGGTAAATAATATCTTTTTAATAAAGCCAAATAAACAAATAAACAAACAAACACAATTGAACACTGATCAAAAGCAGCACTGGAAGGGGCATGGCTGTAGACCACCACAGGACTTTACCAGGTGCTAACATTTTTATGTTAAAAACTTTGTTTGTGCCCTGAATGGAAAATGAAAAAGGGAAAAGATCCACGTAAGTAAGGACAGTTTATTGTGGAAATTTGCTGAAATTGAATAACAACTAACCGAAGAAAGAAATATAATCCTTTCATGAAGCCACTCTACCTCTGTTGACTCTCTGCTCTCCACAGTAAATCACTAAATGAACATCCTGGAGAGTACATGTGAAGAAAAACAACACCAGACCCTTTTCATCTTTCGACATGACTCCATATTTTTCTCTTACTTGCTGCACTGCACGCTGAGAATCAGCATAGGCTTTAATAAGATCCACCAGACAGTGCGGTCGAATAATACATTACACGTAACTGGCTGGAGAGCATTGAACCAGCTGGCTGCTCTGTAAGGACACCATCTCCCAGAGCAGTGTAATCTCTACCAGGTGTAGTCATACATACAGAGGAGACACAGTGGAAATAAAGAGAGTAGGTGGGGAAAGTGCCAGGAAATGGCAGATATTAGTAAAACGACTCTGTTTTGGTGAATTACATAATTCCCAGTCACCCTGTTTTTGGCCCTTGTCCTCAGGACAAATGTGAGTTTATTTGCTTTGTAATCAGTTTGTTTACATGGTCTTGAGTAACAGTCTTACTGTTGCCTTTCTTCTCCACAATGTTCATCAGTCAGCCGCTAACTTCATCTGTCAGCTGTATGTTGAGATGCAGAACATTAGCATTCTTTGTGGTTGTGTTTCTGGATAATATCCATTCCTTTTTTTTTTGTTTTTGTCTGCAACTCCTGATGGAAACATCTGCCTTCGAAACTGTCTGAAATCATCTGGTGAGAGGATGAGCGGGTTTGTCAGAGCTTCTCTGCTGCATGAAAGCATCACTCCGCTGCTGATGCACGAGGTTTATGAGAATGCTGAGATAGGACTAAAATGTAAAAAGTTGCAGGTTGTAAAACTGAAACAATAAGCTGACAGAAGCTAAAGCTGCCTGTAATTTTCTCCACATTTGTCACTTAAAGTGAAGTATTTCATATTAGTTGTGTGTCAACATATAAGCCTTTTTAGTGCAGCTTTGACATGAGCACTGTGGGTCATTGTTACTCGATAAGTTGTGATTTTGAGTAAATCTGATTGCAAACTTGCAATCTATTAACATGGATTATACAGTAAATTATTATAGTGCATTTAATTAACTAATAAATACTGATCACACTGTAACCAAACTGTTGATAAAACTTGTTTTTCATTATTTTTTCAAATATATTTTTTAAACCAACATAAAAACATTATTTACACAAGCTGGCTATGTGATTTCCATTATGTCAGAAGTTTATTTCCCTGATTGTCTGTTAATGCTTCACGTAATTCAGGCTTTATCTGTTGTTACTGCATTACCTTTGCTGTGTTTATGGTCGAGCTGGTCCCAATTTTTTACCTCTTAGCCAAAAATAGAAAAACGTCTGGCTGTCCACCTCTCTACCTTCCATCCCTCCCAGCACACACACACACACACACACACACACACACACACACACACACACCCACTAGCGCAAACACACACCCTTCCAAGTACTCACTGTTTACTACAAAAAAAGCGAATGGCACTGGGGAGATCCCTGATCTGAGGGCAGTGTGTTCCACTGAGCTACTCGGTTAAGGTGTGATGTTCCTGTGTTTGCTGCTAAGTACTTGTTTGTTCAACGCGTTCCTCGTGTGCTTGCTGTGTTTATCTCGTAGGCTGATAAGAAGGACACCCAGGGCAATGGCTGCATCACAGGATTTGAGGTTTTGCTACAGAAACAGCTGAAGGGGAAACAGATGCTGAAAGAGATGGCCGAGTTCATACGAGAAAGGTATCAGCCCGTTTATCACCCCTTTGTTTTTTTCACGCTTCGTCCTCAGGTTACCATGAAAACCATGCAGTTGTTACTAACACAAACCATTTCCCCCTTTTTTTTGTGCTCATTCATGTACATCACTGTGTTGCACAACACAGAAACGCACATGGAAACAGTCAGATTGCATAAAGGCTGTGTGGTAATGAAACTCTCTACTTCCCTCTCAGGATAAAGATAGAAGAGGAGTACGCCAAGAATCTCTCCAAGCTCTCCCAGATCCCTCTAGCAAGCCAGGAAGAAGGGTGAGTGACCGACTCTTGAAGCATTTTCAGGAGAAAGACAGACCCCTTTTTCAGTGCAGAGTGGCTTGTCACACACATGGCTGCATGGAAGATGTGAATCAACACAAAAAAAAGCCCACACGTCAACACTTGGAAAGAAGTCTTTCCACTATGCAGGCGTTTTGAAGATGTGAAGAGTGTAAATTATGTGTTTCCGTCTTCTTCCTCCTCAGTAGATTTTGTAATAATAATAATGTGATACTTTATTGCACCATAGAGGGCATATTTCCTCCTTGCAAAGTCAAAGGTCAGGGTCAGCTGCAGAACAACAGCAACAAAGCTGGAAGAGATTTAACATCAGATGCCTGACAATCTAAGGGAATATAAAAAAGGTTTAAAAGAAACATAGAAGGATTTGACAAGAGTAATGATATGCATGAAAATTATTGATCTAATGACTGGTTGACTAATCAGTTAGTTGAAAAAATGTGCCATGTTGCATACATGTTTCTGGGTTAACCACTCATCCAGATGTTAATCAATCATTCAGTTCATCTTTTGACTATTTTTTCAATTATTACCAAGCTCATTTTCATTTCTTGATCAACATAACTTAAAATATATATCACAAATAATGTTGAAAGTGGTCTAATAAAAAGTGGTCTAATTCATATATCAATATTTTATTTAACCAACTACTCAGAATCTTATAAATTTCAAGTCACCACTGTGTTTTTATAGTAATAAAATATTAAATCCTATTTTTCCCACCTCAAATTCAAAAGGGTTACAGTGGCACATGGATTAAATTCATCATTTTGTTACATAGCAAACTTGCCTTGAAGAGGAAAATCAGAATTCTTTCTTACTTAGAACTCTAAATGGTTATGACATGAATTAATATCATCACTGGACTATTGTGCAGTTACATTAATTACTGACGTGTATTTTTACGTTGGTGTTGGGCAGGGAGCCATTTTCTCACTCATACATGGCCATTAAAGTGACCAGAAAATATAAAATGGTTGATTAACAACATTATTTATGTTGCAAAGTTATGTTGCTATAACAGCAGTGGTGCAGAAATTACTTTTAACATGGAAATAAACGTCACAAAATGAATTTGACTAGTACCAACAGAAAAACAACACATGTGTTTATAATTCTAATATATCATGCTTGGGTGGGGACGCAGGACTGTGCTGTGGACTTGCTGTCGCTGCTGTCTTGACATAGTGCTCCGTTTCCCTGTTGGAGAAAACCAATGTAGCCTGTCATTACTGAAGTTATGTGCAGTATGCCTTTAGCTGCAGACAGGCAGACAAGAGCAGAAACAGACAGTTAACTTGCATCATGTAGTTCCCCTGGTGATATGTTCTTGTTAAGGTTACCAAGAACTGCAAAGAGAACCTGATTTGGAGAAGGCTGATATGAAAAAATTGTTTTCTAGCATTAGCAACTCTATAATGGTCTAATATGGCTGTAACAAGAAAACCCCTGGGTAGACAGAAGTAAACAAGATTTTTTATAACTGCTCCTAAAGTTCTACTTTTCATTTTTGTTGTTTCATCACTGAGAAGTCACATATCCATCATTAAGCTCCATTCTGTGTGATTCTGGTTGGCGAAAGTAAACACGACTGTCTAATAGTTGGCCAATTAGCCGGTCAGGAAGACAGCTACTCAGTGAGCTAGCCAGCCAACCAGGCGAGACATCCTGGTGTGAGTCTGGGTCTGGAGGCCCTGTCAGTGACGCTGTGAAACAGTATGGCCTTCCTGTAAATCACTGGCCGCTTTGATCTCTATCCTACTGCATACTTTAGTTGTTCAGAGAGAGCAGAGGAGCAGAGGGAGGGATGGGTGGAGGTACAGAGGTAAAGGAAGGGGGTAAGAGTGAGGGGGTAAGAGTGAGGATGAGGGCAATGAGATTTGAGGAGCCAGACGTTTAACTGTGTGTGTTGGGGGTTGTAGGGGGAGGGAAACCCTGCAGGAGGAAAATTTTGCAGCCGCTCTTTTCTCCTGTTTGGCTGCAGAGGGAATATCATGCTGAGGGCAAGTCTTTGTCTGATTCTCTTGGGGGGGACAGGAACATGGAAAGTAAACTAACAGGAAGCTGAGAGGGGCGTGGCTGGTCAAAGACACCCAACGAAGAAAAGAAGCTGTGATTTGTACGGACGCTGCCGACTGCATTGTTATTAAACTCATCTTCATCAAGAGATTCCACAAGGACACAGTGAAAGTGTGTAGCAACCAAGCGGCAACCTTCCAGGCTGTAAAATGAAGCCAACATGGAAGTATCACAAACTGCAGTTTCTCCAAAACCGAGTTAATTACCATACAGCTCCATATGAAAATGCCCAACTTCACAGCAGTAATAAAGTTGTTTAAGGTCTGTTACTAAAAGAGGACTCTTTTTTTTATAATTCACTAATTTAAATTATATTAAGGCTAAAAATTATACATAATTACAGGCTTGGACATTTTGACTAAGAGTTAGCTGCTAGCTATCCTCCAGGTGCAACAAAGTCATTGAAAGCAATGTCCATCCTTCCCTTCACTGTTTTATGCAGATTATGATAGCAACATAACAAAATATCACTTTAGCATCACAAATAACTTTCAAAAACAACAGTTTTAAAAGGCCAAATAATATGACAGTCCGACTGTTGCTCTCACTGAACAGACCTTAAACTGGGTCATTTAGTTGAATAACAGTGTAGAGTTGGTTTTTTTTTGCTGAAAAATGTAGTTTGATGGTACTTAATTTAAGTCTGCCAGGTCAGTTAGGTATTCTACACTTATTAAAACAAAGTTTAGTGTGTAATGATGTTGGTTGAATATTTATTGATGTCTGACAAGCAAGCAACAAAATTTCTAGCTGATTTAGCCAGCTGTGCTGCAGACACACCCAGAAATAACAAGAAATAATAGTTTAGCAACATAGAATCCTAAGGATTGAATTATTTTGTAATGTAAAACCCTAAAGTAAAACCCTAAAAGTTTAGAGATTTGTACATTTTCATGTAGCAATGCAACCTAAAAAGCAATGTGTTATAACTAGCCAATAAAGACAGTTGGTGAAACAATCCTGGTAGGCTGTTAGATTGTAAAGAGAGCCAATCAAGTTTTGGGGAAAAGACAGATACCAAATGAAAAATTAAATTTATGAGCAACACATTCATGCTCATTTAAATAGTGTACAAAAGTGTTTTTAATGCTACAGGCCTTTGTGGCAATGGTTAGTGTAAAAAAATGTTAGCAAACAGAAAGTTGGTTTGCTAACTTAAATACTTTCTTGTGCTTGTGCCTCTTCAGCGCTGCATTATGAAGGGTAATGTTATGTAGGCTCGCATACAACTAATAGTTTGTGTGTGATTAGTGTGCACAGTTTTGTCACTTTTTAAACATTTATCTCAGAACAAGTAAGTGGGCGAAAGCTGTGGTGCAAATAACTGTGAAAACAAGATTTAACAAGGATTAGCCTCCCCTGCACAGTTTACATGCATATAAGATAACCCCTCTTCATATTAGCATGGTAATAGAGGGCAGAGTGGGATGGATTTGTCCCATATAGAATCCAGATTATGCCAGCCGGCTCAGTCTGCCCACACCCAGAAAAGTGCAACACAATACTTTCATTATTCTCTCCCTCAGGCCAGCTCTGTTGTCAGACAGGACAATCACTGTTTTGTTGGTCAGTTCCTACCGTCCGACCGGCCGCAGCCTAGAACCAGCCGTCTATTTATTCCTGAATTTACCATTTGTTTGGTAGAGATGTGGACATGAGGCGTGTGACCACTTTTTATTGCTACCAATCGTGCATTGTAGTTTTTCAGTTTTGTTTTTGGGGGTGTGGGGCTTTATATGTGTAGAAGCAGGCCTCCAGTACCTCTCAGGTCAGAAGCAGCAACTATTTGATTTGATCCAGCACCTCACTATGTTGTCTGTTCTGTCACTTTTCTTCCAATTAAAAAGTTCTCAGAAATGGGTTCGTTGGCTATTTTGAATGTAGTTTAAATCAGATTTTAAAGGAGTGAGAGAGACAGGGAGAGAGGCTGTTTAGGTGATCCCTGAAGTGTGTAAGTTTTGTGCACTTTAAGTGAGCTAATTTTAGCAACTCTAATTTAAATAAGGATACATTACTGGTGTTCCACCACAAGGAAGAAATTGTCAAAGTATTCGTTACAATGACTGTAAGCCCCACAGCTAAATGAGTGGAGGTTTGTGCTGCGATATGGTGAAACGACACTGGATCAATTAGAAGGTGTGTGTTGGCGCGGCTCTGTCCATAGTTCTGAAACAGAGAGAATAAGATCAATACACAGCGACAGAGAGACAGAAAACTTCATTGATTTCTCAGCCTGTTTGCTTTTTGTGGTTTTAAATAGAAAATACAGCCCTAATTTAATTTTCCCTCCATTTTTCCTCAGATAGAAGGGAAATGACAGGGAAGTCAAAGGACAGCGAAGGAGACAGGAAAGAGAGAGCTGATTGCAAACTGTGAAACGGCTGTTCATGAACCTCTCTTTGCAGATTTTGAGCAAATACTGTGAATGCTCCGATAAAAAATGAAATAAATAATAAGACTTAGTTTTATATTACACTTGTTAAGTTATATTTAGTATTGACTGGAAGCACCTTGGCATTGTCAGGACACAGTAAATTTTTGGATGCATTTTGGACTTATTTTTCCCCTTTACTCAGTGGAACAGCACCCTCTGTATGTTCAGGGACCTCAGGAGATTTTTGTTTTTAAGCTGGGAGACATATTAGACATGCATTAGGTTTTGGTTTCACCTTGCTTAAGTTAACTGTATTGAAAAAGACTTGATACATTCTTAAAATGGCGACCTCCTGTAGGAACAACATATTTGGGCAGGACAGAAGACAGTGAAGGACAGGTTAGTGTTAACAGCTGGAATATCAGTTGTGAAAAGTTAGTTTTTCAGGAGAAATCTGCAGATTTTGTCCTTATGTCTGTCTTTTTTTAGTGACTTTTTTTTTTTACAGTGTCAGTACTTTTTTCTGTGTCACAGTTTTCAACATTCTGTCACTGTTTTTGGTTTGGAAAAAGATGAGTGAAGGAAGGAGCAGGGAGAATCTGATTTACATTTAATCTGCTTTCTTCATTCCTTTATATGAATGTATATGTTGTCTGTCTGTACTTTTTGCGCTGAGTAAGCACTGTCTGGAAAGACAAAAGGATTAAAATATGATGAGCTAACATGATGTTCAGGACTCATTTCACAGCTTGTACAGTGTTTTTCTAAGACTTTGAAAAATGAGGTTTAAATGTTCAAAACAAAGTGATAAATGTGGAAAAGAATATTTGAAGAATATTTTTAAATAGAAATTTCAAAAACAAAAAAAAAATAGTGAAAAAATGTCAGATATTCACATGTGACAGGCGGATCACATGCATATCTGAGTTTAGATTCAAAGCCTGGGACTGTGATTGAATGTGCGCTCAACACCAAAGTAAAAAGTGTGTGTGAAAAACTGAGGTTGACCCATTTTCAATGCTGTAGAGTTGCAGGTGCTAGCCTCGACTCTGAGAGTGTCAGGAATGTTTTGGATGTCCGTCTGAGGGAATTCCACACATGTCTTCCATTCAGAGCGATGCTTTGAAGTAACCTGCCTCCCCACAGAGAGCGTCAGTCCTGGATCCAGAGCCCTGAGGCAGCGACTGCCTGCCTGCTGAATGATTGTTTAACAGTCTTTAAAATTTGAGAAACATGAGGTGGATATATGATTTTCTGTCAGAGCTAATTATGAATCATTCGCTCTGTTCAAATCAAAACAAATGTGTAGCCTAGAAAGACAAGCGGTGTGGATGTGATTATGTAATGTGACTTAAATTTAACACTTATCAAGAAAAACAATACAAGCCCTCTCAGTGTTATTGCCCCCAGCTGTGTGTGAAAGCTGATCTCAGAGCTGAGCAATATCTCATGTCCCATACATCCTAATCATCCGCTGAACCGACTGTGGACCTCAGCTCAGCTCTCTAGATTTACTGGTAACTTGTGTATTTGTGAACTTTTGCACTGACTCCGCCGCTGAACCCCAATCTGTGAGTGTGTGTGTGTGTGTGTGTGTGTGTGTGTGTTTTCCCCGACACTTTCATGCCTCCCTCCGTGTCTTAATTTAAAAGTGTGTGTGTGGTCCTTTCTTGTGTAAGATATTAAACACGCACGCACTCTCTCTCACCTTCCCTCTTATCTCCTCTCAGGACTCTGGGGGAGGCTTGGGCCCAGTTGAAGAAGAGCCTGGCAGACGAAGCTGAGGTTCACCTAAAGTTCTCCTCCAAGGTAATTCATCACACTTTCTCCACTTCTAATTAGCTGCTTCCTGCTTGATGCCCGGACCCAAAGTAATGTTCATGCATATCTGTAAAGGTTGAACGGGGAGCACTTGTGACTGCTGAAGGGTTTTTAAGGTCCATGTGTATTTTCTGGGAGACAGCAAATGTAACAACTGTACAACCAACCTGATGAGGGGTAACTAGTGCGAACAAATTGAAAGTGAAGTGTGCTTTTGCTGTGTTTTGCAGCCGCTCAGACTTAAAAGTCACCAAGAATTGTTGTTCATTCTGTCATTTACTTCCAAAATCTGCTTGTCTTAGGGACATAAAGTGTAAGAATACACTGTAGTAGGTACTAATGTTCTCGCCTCAATTTGTGCTGGCCAGAGCAAATTTTGTTCTGTTTGTGTTCAGTGAAATCTTTGCATCAAATTAATATGCAATCCTACAGTCCTACAGTCCTATTCAATCTCTCAACCTACTGTATTTTTCATTTAAATGAAAGTCTGTGTAATCACTCGCTATTTTTGTGTAAAGGTAACCCTAACCCTGACCCACATATTAATAGCCCACAAACAAAATTATTGCAATAATTACATATTTGCAGTCATTAGCTTGGGGCTTTTGGTGGGTTATCTGGAGGAAATGCTGTATTAAGATGATGCTAACGCAAACCAAATATTTCCTACTACTGCAGATTCATATTAAATACATTAAACCGGTGAAACACCAGCTGACTTTTATTATGAAATAGTCACTGGAAATGCAATGTGTCAGCGAGTTCAAAATTGGGACTGCAAAACAAGAACACGGTCATTTTCAGCCTGTGACAGCAGGTCAGCGTGAAATATTGCAGGGAGTAATGGAGGAGCAAGCAGCAGCGACAGTGAGCTGTTAGATAAAGAGCTGCAGGTTAAAGGCTGCACACCTCCGACTTCTCAGTGATGTTACCAGCTCCTTTTTACTTTCACTGTGCCTTGCTGTCTGCAGACTCATGCGGCGAGCAGCATTAAATCAGACCACGGTTGCTCACAGAGTAATGAAAAAAGGACACTTGCTGCCTGACTTCTGTATTAATACAGCAATACTTTGTTTTATTCCCACCCCCCATAATTCTGTAGCCTATGCTATTAAATAACATTTTCTGTCGCCAACAGTAAGTGCAGGTGTCACCTCATCAACCAGTACCATCAACCAGTAATCTTTGATACTGCTGCTTAAATGTGAACTGGTCACATCATGACTGAGAGATCCAGATCCAGATGATGAGTGCAGTACAATGAGTTTCAGTGCATCTTTCATGTGCTGCGCTTGTAAGTTTGAACTATAATGGCTGATCCTCCTAATATTCAATATCAAGTGTCGATGCATGCGAACATAAGTGATCACACAGAGTTAGGAACCTCTTGTTGAACAGTGTATGATTCCATATTGACCGTGGGCTCTGCAGCCTTCAGCATGTGACTCATAAGGCAGATGGACTGCTTCTCCACGAAGAGTGAGGGACTTCCTGATGGCTCTGTGGGCTGAAGCACATTCGACCTATGACACCAAGGCTTTAAATCAACGTTTATTACACACCATCTTTTCACGTCATGCTGGCTGCGACAGAAGGTTCACTCGCAGTCAAAGAACTGGGCACAAGTTTTTCACCCCTGCCACTGACTTCAAGAGGAACTGCTCTTAATTTTAGGGCTGTGAAGAGCAAGTTCTGGATGAGTTTGTCTTTTAAGAAGGGAAAAGGAAAGATAGAGGCCAGGATTAGGAAATGGAGGCGGTGATGTTATCCTCCAGAGATGCACAGATGTGCGGCGAAGATCCAGCTTCTTGTCGTAGAAGGAAGGATTTCAGTGGAAATGACCTCTGAATGATGGTTTTCAGTGTGACAGCAGGAAGAAGCTGCAGATCCCATTCATCAGTGATGACTGGGTCACATTGCTTATGAGGATCAAATAACCGCAGACAGACTTGCTACTTTCTCATTATGACATGTAATATTTTCTTGAAGGAATATTTTTTTAATACTGCATATTATTTCCTTAAATAATTAAGAAAAATCTAAAAAGAAGCTAAGCAATGTTAATATCTGATGTTTGGTTGTTGGGTGTCTCCAAAAATCACTACATCTAATCTGAACTAGCTTATTGTGAAAAAGATGATGACATAAAGTTGAGGCAGTTACAGAGAATGGAGATATACATATATATTTTTTAGAAAATTAAATCAGATTAAAAAAAATGTAGGAGGGACTTACGTGTTTTTCCTTTTTGATAGCTAACTATGAATACTAAAAGTTAAAAAGTCTGTTTTTCCGTATGAGTAGCTGGGAAAACAAGTAATTTTACTTCAGTATCACTTTATATTCAGAGAATTTACTGCATCTTTTTGGATTTATGTTGTCATTCCACACTTAAAAGCGCCTGACAGATTTATTATTTTCAGTTATCATGAATCTGAAAGCAATTGAAAGTTGTGCATGTCTGGACAGTGAACACAACACATCATCACTGAATGACACCACACTTACAGTTCAGCTCGATGCTCTCCTTAATCATATATTGCTTACTTTCCCACCACGGCCTGATTTGGGAAAATTCAACAGAATTGAGTGAAAAATGATTTTTTTTCTCTTTTTATCTTGTTGCAAACTGGCTGCCCTCATGTGATGCTCTTTAACTGAATGTGTTAAGTGAGGAGCTGAATACAGCTCTGGCCTCTGACAGTTAGCTGAACAAGCTCATTTTAAAAAGTATTTTGACCTCAGAATGCAAAAACTTTTGGCCTATGTTTCCGATAGAGTCCAGATGCAGACCGTCCTAGCAGGTCGAAGGGGCATTGGCTTTTCCAGAGATAAGCTGAATATATTAGAGAACTGATTTTGTTCTTCTGGATGATTCTTCATTAATTCCAATGTGAGTTCTCATGGCTCGACATGGAATAATAGCACAGCAGTTTTGGTGTGTTTGTGGCATGAAAAAGAATTGTTCTACGACCCACTTGAGCTGTGTGACCGTGTCTGTATCAGCGACCCTGCTCTCTGCAGGTACAGTCCTTCTTTCTTCAAATTTTCTGTGTTCGGGACGCTTCTGGGCATCAGCAACGATTTTTAGTTCCCAGCCAATAACGACGGAAGGTGGGGACATGTAGCGACCGGGTTACATCACTGTCTCATCTCTCTCATGTGCTCTCTGTCTGCGTGTCTGTGTTATGAGCTGCAGGCCTGTGTGTCTCTGTGAGCTGTTAGTGATAGAGGTCAGTGTTGCAGCATGTGTGACACTGTGTGCAGAGCGCATCAAACAGTTAGCATTTTAGCGTTTAAATACCATTTGCCTATAGGATATGACTTAGTTAGATAAATAAACCTTTTTGCACTGATTCTTGCTGGAGGACCTGATGGCTCTTGTTGCAGGGTTTGATGTGTTACTTTCTTTAGACAGTTTTTTTTAATTATGAGTGAATACAGCTTTGTCTGTGTTTGCTTGTTTACTTTTATCATTTGGACCAAACCAAAATCCTTGCAAAGGGGGGCAGAGGCTTTTCTCTTTTTTAACTTCTCCTGTCATGTCTTCCCACAACTCACAGTCACCACTTTTTCAGCTCAGCTGCCTGTTCCGCCACTAGACACCATTAACCTCAATACAACATGTTAGTACTCTAGTTTAATAGGGAGGAGTGTCTGTGTTTCTGACTGTATTGAAATTGATGCCATTGGTATTTTTAAACACCCTGATATACTGACACACTCTCAGTCTAGCTGGGTTGGGCAGAAGGGGCCAGTGTTGTGTGGAATGACATGTTTGCAAACAGCATTCTTCTTCCTGAGAAGGGATGATTTAAAAGACCACAGAAGTAAACCGTTCCTTTTAATTTAGTGTTTGTTTAGGCACACAGGAAGAAAATTAACCGAAATTAGACGCTAACATTAACAAAACAAGAAAAATGTATGTTTTCATTCAGACTCTGTGACACATTATTTCACAGCCTCAGAGCAAACAAGTGCTAATGCTACATAAGTTGGGAACAACTCTCTGGACTTTGTTAAACTTTATTAAATACAGTTCTTGGCCATTAAAACATGAAACACGTCTAGCTCCATTGCAGGAGGCCATGTGCTTCATATTGGGCTACAGACCTGAGATCCAAAAGAGAAAAGTCTCAAGTTATGTCATTTATTAAAACTATCCCCTGGTTATTGTTCGCTGCTCAGAGTTGAACTGATGTTTTTTGTTTTTTGTTTTTTTTGGTCTGAGCAGCTCCAGAGTGAAGTGGAGAAGCCTTTCTTGACCTTCAGGGAGAACTTTAAGAAGGACATGAAGAGGTTTGATCATCACATCGCCGACCTTCGGAAGCAGCTGGTTGGTCGCTATGCGTCCGTGGAGAAGGTAACACACACACACACAGATACAAGAACAAGCACAGCAACTGTAATGAAACACAGTCCTGTTCTTCTTCCACTTGGCAGCAGCAGAAAATCAGGAATCATTTCACTGGTGATTAAAATTCCGCGTCTCCTCCATAAGCAGACGGCTGTTTCCCATCCCTGTAATGTTTCCTGTTTTTTTGTATATGCACAATGAAAAACCAATGGCCTGAAGCCTGATGGCAACTGCAAATCTTCCTTACATCATCTGTCATCTGAGCAGCGTTCGCTGAGAGAAGAAACAACAGTTTCTCTCTGATAAACCCGTCTGATGGACAATTGAGCATTCAAAGCAGGACAGGAAATAAGAATATGGTCATGTCAGTGGTGTTTAGACAGCTTTAGCGCTGGATGATAGATGAAAACTAAGAAAGTATGTAGCAGACTGTATTATTACTGTGATGAATGAAGCCAGACTAAAGCAGTATAACAGCAAACTTAAATCACTTTAATTAGAACGACTATTGTTTCCAGAACACTTAACATTTATTTTCAGACAAAGTTTGCCTGCTTGAAGCTTAAAAGGCAGATTATTAACTACAAGTAACATAATAAGAGGGTTGCTTTTAGGATAGAAGAGTTTTCTTCATGCGCAGCTGTGGGACGTGAGCGTGTCTCTGACTCGGGTCTCTTATCTGCGGCAGGCCCGGAAAGCTCTGGCCGACAGACAGAAAGAGCTGGAGCTGAAGACTCAGCAGCTGGAGATCAAACTCAGCAACAAAATTGAAGAAGACATCAAGAAGGCTCGCAGGAAATCCACACAAGCAGGTCAGAGCCGAGGGGGGGGGGGTCAAGGGTCAAACTCAAGGGTCACTGAGGGGTTGCGGTCACACTCAGGTGTTTGTTGTTTCAGGCAGGAAGGAGAACCGCCTGGCAGGCTCTCATGTGACTGTGGGGCTAAAACATATAAGCGTAACTGGAAGTGGCTGCTGATTTCTGCCTGAAGATCACTTTCAGATAGATTAGTTCTTGTGATTATGTTAAGTGCTTGTTTTTTCTGTTTAAAATTCTCAGACCAAATCATTCCAAGTTTTCAAGTTCCAGCAGATTTTTCTTCAGTAGGGAGAGGCTCTTCAGAGTTAGTCACACCACCATATAAATGGGTGTCTTTGGCAGGTCTTTTGAAATCTTTTTCATGTCAAGTGATCATCGGATTTGCATGTGGAGTCGAAGCAAATCTGCACAAATCTTTTGCATCATGTTCATCTTTGGGGAACACTGACATCAGTGATCGATAACCAACTGTTTTTACAGTGATGTCTTTAAAGAAAATGGAAAGCCAGAGAGTTCAAAATGGATAAATCTTTTTTTTATCTTAGGTGGATTGCTCTGTCTACCTTTATTTATCTCTCCTTTGGAGTACAAACAGGCAGTTTTAGAAAGTTGTGAGACAGGTGATGGAAATACCTCTTTCAAAACTGTGTTAACTGCTCAATTTGTTGTCCCTTTAATGACCAAGCTAACAAGTTTGGAAACTCAGAATTCGCAAACTACCTGTCACGACTACCTGCTACAATCGTGACAGACTAGCCTCGCGTGTTCTGAGCTGGCTGGCATAAAAACTCACAGCTACTGACAGCTACAGCAGATCTCCAACTCATCCAGCAAACAGACACAACATCACCAAGCTCCACAACAACTTTTTTATTTTTTATTCTTATTATTTCACCCAACAATAACAGAGACAAAAGTTGAGAGGCCATGGGCTTGTTAAAACCAAAGTGATCTATCCTTTCTTAGTTATTTTCATGGAATTGTGTGTCTCAGATCATTAAATATTTTGCGTACAGAAACTCTCCGTCTGATTTTGGTGCTAGAAAAAGCTCATCAAGTGTTTGAAATAGAGAACATTCCTACAAATTTGTCAAAAACTTGTAAATGTCCTCGCAATCTTCTTCATACATTTTGTGCAGACGGAAAATTTTAACCTGTTGCAGACGCTACACAAAAGGTCAGAGGTTCACTAAAATCATTGCACATCATCCACCAGGGACAATAAATTACTCAACAGTGTGGGCAGAAAAATCAAGATATGGCAGAAATGTCGAAAAAACAGTGATTGTTCTTGTTGCCTAATAAGTTTTACATAAAAATGAATGCTAATTTTGAGTAACTAGCTAAAATGTGCCAAAACTGTCGAGTTTGGAATGCAGAAATACTCCATATGGCAGTTATGTGGATCTGGATTTCATCATTCAACCTATAAAAGTCCGTCTCCACCCTCATCTGAGGATGATCAGCAGCGTTTGTGTCAGAGCTGCCCTCAGTTCAGATACAAATCACATGCCACCAGCAGTGAAATTCAGTTTAGTAAATAGTTAACTCACTGGACATAATTTCATATCCTCCTCCAGTGTTTCTGCAGCGCTTCACTGGAGCGGTCACTTGAGATCGGCCGTGAACTGAGAAGCTGTGTTTATCTTTTTACATGAGTCATGAGCTTTATCAGCACTTGAAGCCAGACTGGGAGGGTTTTTTTGTTGTTTTTTTTTTAATAGAGGGATGGGAGCAAAGGGAATGAGGTGGGGGGGGGGTTCGAAACCCTCTCAGCCAGTCTGTGTTCACACCAGACTGACGGAGGCGTGGGCGTGGACTAACTCCACAGTCCTTGGAGGAGATAGAAACACATGCACATAATCAGCCTGCAAAAGTATCCATTCCAAGTCATTTCATCAAGTCTGAGTTATTTCATCTTTCATAGGAAGTGTGAGAAGGTTGTGTGTCTTTGAACAAGGGAGGATATTTCAAGATCTTTTTGAAATTCCGCTGTTTTTGACTGTAAAAAAAACTTCTTGAGTGAGTTTGAGTAAATTAGAGGGCTGAGTTTTCTCTTGCAAAGCCCTACTTGGTCTGGTATGATCAGAATCTCATGAAGGCTTATGTTAGCAAACTTTCATTGACATTGTCTCGTAACTTACATTACTGAGTCAGTTTGCTGACTTTGTGACTCTAAGTTACTGTGACGCTGCATTTTAGCATGAGGTACAATCAATAACTTCAGTCTCTGTTCCTGTCGGACACGAGCAGAGAGCTGCACAGTAATGTGCAAGCAGCAACCTTCATGAAAAAGTATTTCCAGGTGTAGCACTTGATCATCGTCAACACCTGAGTTACATATGTTTTGTGATGGCCGGTTTGTGTCATTTGCAATTTCCTGACTCCCAAACTGAAACAGCACCGTGTCTTCAAGGCTCTCTGTCAACAGACCTGGTATGACTCACGCTTCATGGCCAGGATCAATCACAGGTTTATTACATTGTGATCATTGACTGTATAAAACACTGGACAAACCCTCCGTGACGTCACCCATTGGTTTCTGCATGAGCGAAAGTGAAGCCTCAGAAATCTCATCCTGGGCGCAGCCATTAGCCTGCGAGTGACTTCGCCAAGAGCCCGCCTAAATGACGAAACACCAAATATGGGAAAAGAGGCGGGGCCCGTTGGACGGACAGAGCACCCACTCAGCTAACAGCCCCCCGCTATTAGTCAACAGGCTGTCAATTAACGGAAATTGCCGAATTTTAAGCTTAAATATAAAATAAACAAAGGAGTTAGAAAAATATTTACCCCCCTCATGAGTTTTCATGAGATGGTAGAGAAGCTGTAGACAAAAAAACGTTGTTTGAACCAGGCTGTAAATATGTTTATTCCTGCTCTAAAGTTGGCCATTTTAACATGGGCTTCAATGGGAATTTGCTCCCTTTTGGAGCCAGCCTCAA